>CM060320.1:67060160-67075160 GCA_030674155.1 Stramonita haemastoma | reverse complement strand
ACTAGCCTCGTCTCTGAACGATAGACCACATCAGGTATTAGATATCGTTTTCTATTTTCGGTTTTGTTTTTTGTTTGTTTTGTTTTTGTTTTCGGCTTGATTTTTAAATATTTTTTTCTCGACAAAAGTTGGATTTCGACCGATGAAATCGTATTTGTGTATATTCCAACTTCTTCTGGAACAATTACACAAAAAATGGAGGGTGCACAGGTCTGCAGTGTACGTGTCAGTTTGACAGCAAAGAACTACAGAGAAAGCAAAAATTGAACGGAATAAGCACAAATTCTAAATTGGAAAATTTTGTTCCAAACTAGCTTTGTTTAAAACAATCATTATTTGGAGAGCTAGGTCTACCTATTCCTCGCAGTTGGCTTTGTTACACATTTTCCCCTTTCATTTCAGAGTGCACGCAAGGACTTTTGACAAAAAATAATACTAAAATGGATGGTAAGATTTGTGTCGTTAAAGATACTGACACCATATTAAAAAAGAATAAAAATCGACCTGTAAAGACTATCCTCCGCTAAGAATTGCCTTTGATCACTAGTATAACAGATTGAAACATATCCGCAAAACGCCACTAAACAAAGCTGGCTTTAGTATGACAGTTGAACAACACACAAAAATGGGGGGGGGGGGGGGGGGTTCAGTAAATGACGCAGTTGAAAATACGCAAGGGGGGGGGTGTAGCAACTAAGGATAGGGGGACGGTGTAGCATAAAATTGTTAATGGTCAAGCCCTAATTCCCCTCCATCCCCCTCCCCCTTTCCCTGTGGGAGGGGGGGGGGGGTGTAGCCTAGTGGTCAGAATATTGCGACCCAGGTTCGCTTCCCGTTCGAGGAGATTTTCCACTGGAGTTAATATCAGTGCTGACTCTACCCTCCCCAAAAGTCTTTCGATGAGACTATAAATCGAAGCCCCGTGTGCGAACGCACGCATAACATATTGCGCATACGTTAACCCTGTTCCACTTTTCATAAAGAGTAGGCCATCGTGTGCCGGTGGGACAGATGACAAGATTTACAAAAACTGCATACACACGGGGACTGGACGTAAAAAAGCACACAAGTGCGTATTCCATTATCCTGGATATAAAAGAATTTTTTAAAATAATAAGTTAGTGTCCTTCATCTTTCCCTTCTCTACTGCCTTCATCATTGTGAAGATTCTGTTGACTTCTGTCCGTTTCTTGTGCATTCCCCAACAATGTCGTCACATGAAGCAATAAACGGAGGTCCTGTGTCAAATTCTGTGACATGGTGCGCACATTAGCCTACGTGCACAGGCTAAAAAATCCAACCATCCGTTATTAAGAAGTGCTGGCTGTCTGTTTTTAGGCTATGGCCAATGGTGTGGATGACGAACACACCAAGTCCTTTTCCTACAACATGTAGAAGGTTGGGCTCTTATGTTCAAATCGCCAGGTAGGTTACATACCCTACCTGAAAATGTTTGTGCAGTGCACCACTTACCCCCCAGAAACTATGGGGAAGCTCAAGTTATTGGGGGAGGGAGGGTGGGAGACATATGGAGATCTTCCCTTGCCATGATAGTAGAATGAAAGTAAATTTTTTTTAATGTGTGGCGCTGCCCTTATGGCGATGCGCTCTCCCGTGAAGAGTAACTGGAATTTCGCATAGAGAAATCTGCTGTGACTGAGATGGTTTTCAATTCACTTCCAAGTTTGTTTCTTTCTCCTGCATTACAATGCATATTCGCTTTAAGTATGTAACAATAAGCACGGGTAATAGACATAACCAACAGAACAGTAATAGTTACCTGTAGTCTTTGGAGAAAATGACCGGGCGGGGACAAGGCAAAATGTGGCCCATTTTGTCACACACTTCTTGTCTTGGCCATCGTGAGGTGCCGAATGAAAAAAGCGGGTAGGATTGCCAATACACTGTCAACCTTTGTGAGTGAGTACAGTCATTTTTCACGTGCTTCTCGAACACTCACACTAACTGTGGCCAGTTGTTGATACAAAAGACTTCCTCTCTCAGGGGACCGATAGCCTAGTGGTCAGAACATTGCGCTGGCAATTTGACGACCCGGGTTCGAGTCCGGTCGAGGAGATTTTTCTCCTGGTGCTGACTCCACTCTCCCCAAAAGTCTTTCGGATGAGACTATAAACCGAGGCCCGTATGCTAACGCATGCAGAACATCTTGCATCTTGCGCACACGTTAAATCCTCTTCCTCTTTTCGTAAGAGTAGGCCATTGTGTGCCGGTGGGAACAGATGACAATACTTACAAAACTGCATGCACACGGGGACTGAGTGAAAAATAGCACACGAGTGCTTATTCCATTATCCTCGATATAAAAGAATGAATAAATAAATAAATAAATACATTCTGGGAATCCTGGTGGGTTTTTTTTTTTTTGTTTTAAAGTGTGTGTGTATGTAGTAGTAGTAGTAGTAGTAGTAGTAGTAGTAGTAGTAGTAGTAGTAGTAGTAGTAGTAGTAGTAGTAGCAGCAGCAGCAGCAGCAGCAGCAGCAGCAGCAGCAGCAGCAGTAGTAGTAGAAGTAGTCCTAGTAGGTCAGTTTTACGTCCTTCCACAGAAAATGTTACGGGAAGAGGGAGAATCAAATCATATTAAGTTAAATAGTTTTATTTGGTTTAATGAGAGAGAGAGAGAGAGAGAGAGAGAGAGAGGGGAGAGAGAGAGAGAGAGAGAGAGAGAGAGAGAGAGAGAGAGAGAGAGAGAGAGAGAGAGAGAGAGAGAGAGAGAGAGAGAGAGACTCATGGTGATACAACAGTTCTGTCAATCCAAAGTCCTGGTTGGGAGCTGGTATTGCGTAAGTTAGGTAGCAGAAGTTGTGTAGCTCAATGGGGATTTGAAACAAAAGACTCCTCCTTGTCTGACGTTTGTGACATGTATGTCTTATCGATGAATTCCTACTCCTTCTCTTGTACATATCTCTCTTCTTCTTCTTTCATTCGGACAACAGACAGGGCAGGTTCTGTGACTCGTTTCATAACTTGAGGGACATAACTGTGCAAAGTCATAGACTAACTTATGCCACAGAGTTACCATTCCTGTCATGGTTGATTTTAGTCTGGTATCAGCCGAATATATACTTCAGTGAGGAAAATTTGTATGTGGACAACTTTTTTTATATACATTTTGTTAATAACTGTTTTTTGCCTGCAACTGTACACCACCTCATGATTTCTTACAAAAGTTCCAGTTTTACATTTCTAAAGGGGATCTTCATCTTTTTAAAAAAAACTGAATATTTCATCTGGCCTATTTTTTGTGTAAACAGCAGATTTCTTATTTTCATGATATTTCATCTCCAGATTTTTTTTTTTATTGCTGTGTAAACATTTCTGCATTTTTTGTTTGTTTTGTTTTGTTTGTATTGGTTTTAATTTTGTGTGTAGGCAGGTAGCCATACTATTTTTTGGCAGCAAAGGGATGCTGAAGTTTAACATTAGCTGTTTATAGGGAGCTAAATTTTAACATTAGCTTTTGATAGGGAGCTAAATTTTAACATTAGCTGTTGATAGGAAGCTACATTTTAACATTAGCTGTTGATAGGGAGCTACATTTTAACATCAGCTGTTTATAGGGAGCTAAATTTTAACGTTAGTTGTTTATAGGGTCGAGCAATATTTTAACATAAGCTGTTTACAAGGAGCTAAATTTTAACATTAGCTGTTTAGAGGGAGCTAAACTTTAACATTACCTGTGTATTGTCTGGTTAACTGTTTACTGTCACCTTAGCTGTTTATCGTCATGTTGTGAACGGGTCAGACGTGTGCAAACTACAGTCGACATTTTCAGACGTGTGCAAATTACAGTCGATATTTTCAGACGTGTGCAAACTACAGTCGATATTTTCAGACGTGTGCAAACTACAGTCGACATTTTCAGACGTGTGCAAACTACAGTCGACATTTTCAGACGTGTGCAAATTACAGTTGATATTTTCAGACGTGTGCAAACTACAGTCGATATTTTCAGACGTGTGCAAACTACAGTCGATATTTTCAGACGTGTGCAAACTACAGTCGATATTTTCAGACGTGTGCAAACTACAGTCGATATTTTCAGACGTGTGCAAACTACAGTCGATATTTTCAGACGTGTGCAAACTACAGTCGATATTTTCAGACGTGTGCAAACTACAGTCGATATTTTTAGACGTGTGCAAATTACAGTTGATATTTTCAGTGCCAGTACAATCAATCATCTCTGAGGCAATATTTTCTGTGTGGTCCCGCTGTCATTGGTGGTATATTTCATGGGCCCCAACCAGAAGACGTAGAGTAGAAAAATCTCCATCATCATTCTGAACCAAGCATCAAATTTTAAAATGTGTTCAATAAAGTGAAACATTTCAAGTCAGGCAGTCCTGTTGATAGATTTTTAACTGTTGCAGGTGTTGAAAGTGATATTGTTATGTAATATGAAGCATTTTCAAGCAACATGAAATTGTTATTATCATGTCACGTGGGTGACTTCATCTTGTTTTATATTTTCATTTTTTTTAAAGGAGGAAGGAAAGAGGACATAGGCCTCAGGAAGAAGTTCATGTTACGATTTTTCTGAAGGGTTGAATTTTTTATTTTTCTGAAGGGTTGAATTTTTTTTTTTTTCTGAAGGGTTGATTTTTTTCTCATTCTGTTGACTGTAGCAGTTGTGAACAAAAACAAAACCACTTTTTAAATGCCTGACAGTGTGTAATCGGATGAATGATTCCCGATTTTGTATCAATTTTCATTTGCCCCAACCCCCTCTCCCCGAGAGTCTTTCAGATGAGACTGTAACTGAGGTCCTGTGTGCACTCACCCAGAGCATGTTTTTAGCTCTTGTTGAAACGATATCCTCTTTTTTTCCTCTCTTTTTGTTGTTGAAATAATATCCCCTGACATTGAAGAGCAGGTCTGCTGTCACCAATGGGGAGGGATGATTCAAACATACCCAGCATGCACCTCCTTGCCAGGAGAGGTTTGGGCTTCTCCAGGGTCCACCTGCCCACCACAGTTGTCTTGAAAAAAAATGAAAAAAAATTGTCTTGAAAAAAAAGTTGTCTTGAAAAATGCACTGCTATGCCCAAGGGGTTTGAGAAGTGGGTCAGTCATCAGATGTCTGTATGTATGCAGTGTGTAATACTGAACTGGTGTGGACAAGTGTGACTGATTTAGCTGTGAATGGATGCAGTCACTTGCCATGGATGTAGATCTGTCTGTACACAGCAGCACTGGTATGTATGGGTATGGAGTTGTACAGGCGATACATGGATATTGTGCATTTGTACATACAGAGGATATTATATAATATATATGCATTTAGGGGGAATTGATAAGTGTATGACTATGGACTGTTGGATATGTTTCTTTCCTATGTGTATATTTATATATGGTTTGTTATGTTCATTTTATCTTCGCACGCATGAACGAGTGCACACACGTATGTACGCACGCATGCACACACACACATATTTATAAATAGTTTATATTCACTATATTTTCACACACACACACACACACACACACACACACACACACACACACACACACACACACACACACACACACACACACACACACACACACATGTGCATTATTCATACATAGTCTGTTATTTTCATCATATCGTTTTCATATCCATAGGCTGTTGATGGAAATGTTTTAATTTTATTGTTACATACATTTTTTAACCGTTATTCTACTATCATGTATGATCTGATATTGTCTTTAATCATTCTTTGAATAATAAATTGTTCTGCTTGTATGTTGATAATGTCGGAGAGAATTTTTGTTGTAATTTTTTTTTTTACTTGCCTTCTTTTGGTTGTGGGATTTTGTTTTTGGTTTTGTTTTGACATCGGCTGTGATGGTAGCAGCTCTGATAGAACAACTGCACACATGTACAGACTGAGCACAACACAGTACAGCAGTGTTCAGTTTACTAGGAAAAAACACACCTGTCTGTCTACTGCTCTGGGTTTTTTTGTGCACAAGGAAACTATTCCTATCACACGGTTGTTGGAGGTGTGGGTCATTAAACGAAGCAGTGTAGACCAAGATTTTGAATTTTTCTTTTTTTTTTTTTGGTTGTTGTCCAGGTTGCATTTTGTTTCCAGCTTGTTGGGATTCAGTGTTGATTCTTCTGTTCATTTTCCTGGTTGTTTTCTTCCCCCCCCCCCCCCCCTCCTGCCTTGAACTTGGTATGCATTTGTTTTTGGACTTTCCCCCCCCCCAATCCATCCCCTCCCCCTACCCCCCCCCCCCCCCCCCCCCCCCCCCAAAAAAAAAAAATCCTGAAGGATGTCTGTAAACCATTCCCTAGTCCTTTCTCTCATACTTGTTCAGTGTAACGTTTTTTTTCAGGTTTGTAAGCAGATTGTTTTTTGATTGATTGACTGTTTGTTTGGTATGGCTTGTGCCGCATGTGGAATGAAAAATGAGGAAATGTGTGTGTGTGCTGTATGAAAACTTTCATGGAAATACAGCGATTTTTTTTTGCTGATGGTGGCTAAGTGTAGTGTTCTGTCTTTGTGTGTATGTCAGGAAATGAGGTTTGGAAGGATTGATCTGTCTGTCTGTCTGTCTATTTCTATGTCTCTGTCTGTCTCTCTGCCTCTGCCTGTGTGTGTGTGTGTGTGTGTGTGTGTGTGTGTGTGTGTGTGTGTGTGTGTGTGTGTGTGTGTGTGTGTGTGTGTGTGTCTCTCTCTCTCTCTCTCTCTCTCTCTCTCTCTCTCTCTCTCTCTCTCTCTCTCTCTCTCTCTCTCTCTCTCTCTCTCTCTCTCTCTCTCTCTCATAGGAAAAGAACAAACGACTGGTATGATGAAGAATGTAAGCGAAAGAAAAGAAGAGTGAGAGGATTATTAAGAAAATTTAAAAGAACAAAAAGAATGTGTGAAGAAAAAAGGATAGCATATGTAACAGAAAGAAAACAATACAAACTTTTGTTAAAAAAGAAGAGAAATGACTTTGATGAAGCAAGATTAGTGAAACTTAAGGAATCGATTCATGATGCAAAACTGTTTTGGAAAACTATTCGGTCGGTAAACAGAAAAAAATCAATTTATAATAACATTAGTATTAATCAGTGGTATGACCATTTTTTTGCACTATTTAATGAAGAAGAAGAACCACAGCTAGAAGAAAATGGCGAAATTGAAGAGGATGACTTGTCAGATGTTTCCATGGCAACATGTAATGAGCCAATTTCTAGACAAGAGGTTATAGCCAGCATTGGTAAACTCAAGTCTGGAAAGAGTGCTGGTCCTGACAAGATTGTCAGTGAAATGTTGAAACATGCTGGTAATGATGTTATTGATTTTCTTGTTTCCTACTTTAATAAACTCTTTGATTTTGGCCTTTTCCCCGTGGAATGGTCAAGATCAATAATAGTGCCTATCTTTAAAAAAGGAGATGTAGACCAGCCAGGCAATTATCGCGGAATAGCTTTGACTAGTATAGTTAGCAAAGTCTACACTGGTATTTTAACCAAAAGGCTTTCTACATGGGCTAGGGAAGAGGAAAAGATAACTGAACAACAAGCAGGCTTCAGAGCAGGTTACAGTACAGTCGACCACATTTTCACACTTTTCGCCATTGTTCAAAAATTTTTGCTACGAAATGCTAAACTTTATGTTGCCTTTGTTGATTTTAGAAAGGCATTTGACTCTGTAAACAGAAACAATTTGTGGAGAGTTTTGAGAAAATATGGTGTAAATGGCAAAATGTATAAAGCTGTACGAAGTGTCTACAGTTCTGTATTGGCATGTGTGAGTGATAAGAATTATTATTCAGACTATTTTGGTTGTCCAAAAGGAGTTAGACAGGGTTGCCTGCTCAGTCCTCTATTGTTTTCTTTATTCATAAACGAATTGGCTCTTGAAATGTCCAAAACTGGAAAACATGGCATCCAACTGATATCTGATACTGTTGAAATATTTTTATTGTTGTTTGCTGATGACATTATTTTATTATCTGATACTGCTGTTGGTCTCCAAAATCAATTGAACTGTCTTAAGAGAGAAGCTGATAGATTGTGTTTGGTTGTTAATCTTGAAAAGACAAATGTAATGGTTTTCAGAAAGGGAGGGTACTTAGGCTCTCGGGAAAGGTGGGTGTATGGGAATGAGCAAATTAAGGTCACTAATTCTTATAAATATCTAGGAATGGGTTTCACAACAAAATTAAGCATTAGTAGTGCTCTGGTAGATGTTTGTAGCAAAGGAAAAAGAGGGGTTATGGAAATACTGAAATCCATGAAAAAATTAAATACAGCAGATCTAGAATTGTTTTGGAAGATGTTTGACACACAAATAGAACCAATATTAACGTATGCATCTGAGGTTTGGGGATTGTGTGAGGAAGGTAAGCTAATTGAAAAAGTTCACACATTCGCTATAAAGAGATTTCTATCTGTGCCCTTGCATGCATCCAATAATTTAGTCTATGGGGAAAGCGGAAGATATCCGTTATACGTAAGAACATGTGTTAAAAGCATTAAATATTGTGTTAAAATTGGCTAAACTACCAGCCTCTAGAATATGTAGGCAGGCCTATGAAATGCTGGTCTTACAACATGAAACTGGTCGACACAATTGGGTGTCTAATGTACAGAAAACTTTATGTGAGAATGGATTTGGTATTGTGTGGCTGAGTCAAGGTGTAGGATGTGAATATAGTTTTATAAATGAATTTAAAGATAGACTTATTTCATGTTATAAACAGAATTGGCATTCGGAAATAGTGAATAATGACAAATACAGGTGGTACAGCTCATTTAAGAGCGTATTCCAAACAGAGAATTATTTGTCTTTTCTAACCATTAAATGGTGCAAGATCAGCCTAACTAGATTTCGGCTGAGAGTTAGTGGCCTTAAAAATTGTAAGCAATGGTTTTCAAGTGAAGATAACTCTAATGATAGTATGTGCCCTTCATGCCAAAATGCCACAGAAGATGAAGCTCACTTTCTCTTCTACTGTGTGGCGTACTCTGAAAAACGCAGAAACTGTGAAACACTAAATGTCCTTACAGGCACCACTGATATGAATTCGGTTACTAATATGCTTTCTGACAGCAACGAAGTGAGAATAAAAAGCTTAGCTAAATTTATCGGCGAAGCAATGAATATCAGAAAAAAGATAATGGAACAGAATCTTTAGTTCCCGGATGGTCCATCATAGATCCTATGCGTGCGTGCGTGCGTGCGTGCATATGTGCGAGAGAGAGAGAGAGAGAGAGAGAGAGAGAGAGAGAGAGAGGAGAGATGAGAGGAGAGAGAGAGAGAGAGAGGAGGAGAGAGAGAGAGGAGAGAGAGAGAGAACTCTGAACTCTGAACGATTTTATTGTAGAAGGCCACCGGACCCATTACAATTTCACACACTCGCTATCCCCCCCCCCCTCCCCCCACACATTAATTTCGTTCTCAATCCTTTCCAAGAATGCACCTGAAAACACTTCCAAGCACAACGATTATAACATTTACTTGTGGTATTAGCATACATCTGATTAAAATGTTTGCAACATTTTAGACTAAACATAAATTTAGTAACTAACTAAATAAATGAATGAATAACAAAAATTGATTAGAGAATTGATAATTAGGGCACAAATTGCACACAGAGTAGCATAAGACACTGAAACAACTTGAGAAATACGTTAATCATTTTGCTACAGCCATCATTCTAAAGCAGAACGCCTTTTGTTGGAATGATATATGAATCGTCCTAAGTCATGAAGGCTTTTGTCATCTTGCATCATAAGTTTCAATGTTTTTTCTGAAGGGTATTGCCTATAACGAGATGGGATGTATTTTTGTCGCAAATCATTCAGAGATTTACAGTAAAATAAAGTGTGTACTTCATCTTCAAGACAAGAATTG
Source organism: Stramonita haemastoma (assembly GCA_030674155.1). Classification (NCBI taxonomy): domain Eukaryota; kingdom Metazoa; phylum Mollusca; class Gastropoda; order Neogastropoda; family Muricidae; genus Stramonita; species Stramonita haemastoma. The sequence continues at coordinate 67,065,303 of CM060320.1, read as the reverse complement.
CATAGTGGGCATTTCAGATCACCCGGATTGAAAGTAGCATATCGCATTTTATGTGTACGTATTTCAGTTGCACCGATTCTAAATCGGATGAGCACATCTCTGATGTGTTTGTTAGTGATAACGGTGAAATACGATTCCAGTGATATAGAGGATTTAAAATTCCGATAAACTGCAAACCTACTGCTTTCTTCAATATGCGCGTGCCAATTTTGACTGTGACAATCAATCAATCTCTGCTTGAATGTAGATAAGAACCCCCTTATATTTTGCACACCTTGGTTTTCCCAAACAAACCCAAATCCAAATTTATACAATGTGTCGCGCACATGTGATGCCCAGCACATCCGCCCTTGATCACATAATGTTAGAAGCATAATATAGGACTGACGAGGGAGTCTGGCCTGATTCATTCTTGTAAGACGTAGCCAATATTTTATGCATGACATAAAAGAAAATATATAGAGGGGGTATCGCCCAGTTTCACCATAAACCATATCATTTGGTGTTCTGGGGCTGACGTTTAACAGCTTTTTTAAGGCAAACGTGTGTACTTTCTCCGATATAGAAAAGTAAGTCATGCCCAGATTTCAGAACCATACAAAAGAATAGGTCTTATCTGTGAATCAAATAATCTAAGACAAATATCAACTGAAAAATCACCTAGTTTCCAGAGGGTTCTAAAAATGTCAATGACCCCTTTCCTTGCTTTAACTGACATCTCACCAACAGCTTTTGAAAAGGATAGCCTGGTGCTGAAAACCAGACCCCAAATATTTATAACAATTCACAATTTCAATTTTACAACCATTGTATGTCCATGTTTCATGCCGAGAAATGTAACCACCATTTCTAAAAATAACTATATTAGATTTTTCCAGATTGACCTGTAAATCTAATTCAAGTGCCTTAGTAGCAAGAGTATTAAGCTGAGTTTGTAAGCCAACGACAGTGTCTGACAGAAGTACAATATCATCTGCAAAAAGCATAATAAACAATTCAGTCATGCCTGGATTCAGTTGTATGCCATGGCGCCCGTTTTCTATAACGCAACTAGCAAGTTCATTTATGAATACAGAAAAAAGTAGAGGACTTGTAATTTCACCTTGCTTCAAACCCTTCTGACAGAAGAAAGCATCAGAAACCCTACCTCCACATCTAACCCGGGCTTTCACGGTTTTATACATACTCATAATGGTCAGTAGTAGAGAGAGAGAGAGAGAGGAGAGAGAGAGAGAGAGAGAGAGAGAGAGGAGAGAGAGGAGAGAGAGAAGAGAGAGAGAGAGAGAGAGAGAGAGAGAGAGAGAGAGAGAGAGAGAGAGGAGAGAGAGAGAGATGTGAGTGGAAAAGGAACTTGTTTAGTTGTACAGCTAAGTGCGGAGCGAGAGGAATATTTGAAGACTGACTATTATTATGTTACACAAAACTGAACTTGTTATCCCCCTTGTCTACAGGGCTGTAATGTTGAATGGACAATAAAACTGTGTCAGTGTCAGTGTCAGTGTCAGTGTCAGTGTCAGTGTCTCTCTCTCTCTCTCTCTCTCTCTCTCTCTCTCTCTCTCTCTCTGTCTCTCTCTCTCTCTCGCTCTCATGCTTTTTGTATATATACACACCATTCAAATTACATATTTTTTCAGCTTCATTTTTTTTTTTAATTCAGTGAAACATGAAAACAAACTTCATTAACTTATTAAGTCCATGCGATGAACTGTTGGCAAGTTGTGTTGTGTTGTATTGTGTTATGCAGTGTTGTGTTATGTTGTGCTGTGTTGTATTATGTAGTATTGTGGTATGTTGTGCTGTGTTGTGCTGTGTTTTGTTGTGTTGTATGCACACAAAGCAGGGTACTGACCCAAATCAGAACTAACCGTTCACAACGCTCTCAAAATCTAAGCTCAGAAACAATGCAAGTCTGTAACACACCAAGTTGGAAACGGTATAAACAACAATAACTCTTAATTGATATAACTATGCTTGCAACTATCAACACTTCAAACACCAACACAATGAAACATATGTTTAAAAGCAAGCCAAGTGTTTGTTTGTTTGTTTTTTTTAAAAAAAGGTTAGGATAGGAAAATGTAAGATAGGACAGGGTAGAATAAGACAGGGTAGGACAGGACAGGGTAGAATAGGACAGGGTACAATAGGACAGGGTAGAATAGGACAGGGTAGAATAGGACAGGGTAGGATAGGACAGGGTAGAGTAGGACAGTAGAATAGGACAGGGTAGAATAGGACAGGGTAGAATAGGACAGGGTAGAATAGGACAGGGTAGAGTAGGGCAGGGTAGAATAGGACAGGGTAGAATAGGACAGGGTAGGATAGGACAGGGTAGAATAGGACAGGGTAGAATAGGACAGTAGAATAGGACAGGGTAGAATAGGACAGGGTAGAATAGGGCAGGGTAGAATAGGACAGGGTAGAATAGGACAGGGTAGGATAGGACAGGGTAGAATAGGACAGGGTAGAATAGGACAGAATAGGACAGGGTAGAATAAGACAGGGTAGAATAAGGGTAGAATAGGACAGGGTAGAATAAGATGGAGTAGAATTGGACAGGGTAGAATAGGACAGGGTAGAATAGGACAGGGTAGATTAGGACAGGGTAGGACAAGACAGGGTAGAATAGGACAGGGTAGAATAGGACAGGGTAGAATTGGACAGGGTAGAATTGGACAGGGTAGAATAGGACAGGGTAGAATAGGACAGGGTAGGACAAGACAGGGTAGAATAGGACAGGGTAGGATAGGACAGGGTAGGACAAGACAGGGTAGAATAGGACAGGGTAGGACAAGACAGGGTAGAATAGGACAGGGTAGAATAGGACATGGACAGGGTAGAACAGACAAGGTGGGAACGGAATACAAAATTGAAAAAAACTGCATACACACGGGTACTGAATGTAAAAAAAAGAAGCATGCGAGTGCTTATTCCATTATCCTCGAAAACTAAAAGAAGAAAATATTTTTTTTTAAAAATAGTTGCTATCTTAGCGTTCAAGAATGAAGAGTTACAGACACAGACACATTTTAAGCTGGTAAGAGCAGTGCAGTAGCCTACACACATAGACACACACATACGTGCTTGTGTGGCGAGCGCCTGCATACGCATGTGTGTGTGTGTGTGTGTGTGTGTGTGTGTGTGTGTGTGTGTGTGTGTGTGTGTGTGTGTGTGAATGACATTTGAGTGCTTTTTTTTTTTTTTTGGGGGGGGGGGTTGGGTTGTTGTTTTTTGTTTTTATCTATAGGTATATTTTGATATTTTAAGTCTATTGAAATCATGTTAGTAAATAATTTTAGTGAGTTTTATTCCTTAGATAGATGGCTTGAAAAAAAAAGCAAATCAATGCTATTCAATATATCATCTGGAAAAAAAAGATACACACACCACAATGCACAAATCCAACATCACTCAGTAGGGCCTTGTCAAGAGTGCTAAATTTAGCACGCTCCTTCCTTTGACCTAATCCATGTGTGGTCAGCTCCTGCTATAAACAGCACCAGCTGGGCTGGGCTGGGATGGGATAATTAGCAGCTGAGAGGAGCTGAAAGTGGGTGGAAATACAAAGCTGTGACACACACAGAGACACCAGCTGGGCTGGGCTGGGCTGGGATAATTGGCAGCTGAGGGGAGCTGAAAGTAGGGGATTCTGACAGCTGTGCCATGGACTACTGTAGCATGCCAGGGCGGGCGTACATGGGCAGCTCCGGGTAGTTGTAGGCCAGGAAGCTGAGGAGGTGGGTCTCCAGGGCACGCTTACTGCCGCTCCACCGCATCATGCCCGTCAGCCACTTCCTCGTGCCCGTGTCCAGCTGTCACAGTATCAAAGTATTCATGTATCATTGTGTCACACTTGTATTCATATTATATGTACACAGTATCGCAATGTTAATGTATCATTGTGTATCAATGTGTCACACTTGTATTCATGGTGTACCGTGCACAGTGTCACAGTATTAATGTGTGTCTCATCATGCCCGTCAGCCATTTCCTCGTGCCCGTGTCCAGCTGTCACAGTCACCATCCATGCCTCTCACACTTGTGTTCATGTCACACTTGTATTCATGTCACACTTGTATTGGTGTTGTATTGTAACTGTATTAATGTATGTATCATCGTGTCACACTTGTATTGGTGTTGCACCGTGCACAGTATCGCAATATTAATGTGTGGAGTCTAGTCCAGCTGTCACAGTCACCATGCCACTCACACTTGTATTGGTGTTGTATTGTACACAGTATCCCAATATTAATGTATCAAGAGTCCAGCTGTTACAGTCACCATCCATGCCACTCACACTTGTACTGGTGTTGCGCCGTACAGGATACCACAATATTAATCAATGTATCGTGTTACACTTGTATTCATGTTGTACCACACACACACACAACAGATCACACATTACATACACATGGGGACTGCATGTAACAAAGCACATGAGTGCTTATTCCATTATCATCGAAATGAAAACAACAACAACAACAACAAAAACCAACAAAAATAACACACCCATTCAGAGAGTGAAAGGTGGCTGATTCCAATCCTGTGTGAAGCCACACTTCCCCACCACTGCACCACGAATGGTGGGCTGAGTGCTAGTCTTTTTTGGATAGGACGATCAACTGAGGTCTCATGTGGAAGACATACAGTACACACCAAAGAGCCCACAACAACAATAAAATTGTCCCCGGCCAAAAAAAATCCACTCTGATGATAGGGAAACAAACACACACGCAGGCAGGAAAAGAAAAAGAAAAAAAAGGGGGGGGCTGCGCTGCTCTTGTGGCGACGTGTTCTTCCCAGGGACAGCAGCCCGAATTTTAAACAGAGAAGTCTGCTGTGACTTCAAGTGATATACAGTACAGTACAACACGATACAACAGTACAATACAACATAAGACTACACAACACAGCACACCCATTTTTTCTTTTCCTGCCTGTGCCGACTCCACTCTCCCCAAAAGTCTTTCGGATAAGACTATAAACCGAGGCCCCGTGTGTGAACGCACGCAGAACATCTTGCGCACACGTTAAATCCTGTTCCGCTTTTCTTAAGAGTAGGCCATTCTGTGCCGGTGGGAGCAGATGAGATCATGACAATATTTACACAACTACATACACACGGGGACTGGATGAAGAAAAG
>CM060320.1:67037660-67045160 GCA_030674155.1 Stramonita haemastoma | reverse complement strand
ACTGTGTGTGTGTGTGTGTGTGCGTGCGTGCGTGCGTGCGTGCGTGCGTGTGTGTGTGTGTGCATGCGTGCGTGTGTGTGTGCGTGCGTGCGTGCGTGCGTGCATGCATGCATGCTTCCTTGTTGAGATGGGCAGCCAAACAAGTGGTTTCAATCTGACCACTTTTTTGAATACAAGTTCGGCCTTCAATCCGCTGAGCCCTGATGCATCCCTGTGCAAACACATTTGGTTTTTTTCGTTCCCTCGGCTAAAGCTCTGAGGTTCACAAATGCTGACATTTTGTGTATGCGACCGTTTTTGCCCACCATGAAGGTAGCTGCATTCCGACCTCGGGGATGTATACTAGGTAATATGTTGGTGTTTCCGTAACCCGACAAACGCTGATATGAATCATGGGATCTTTAACGTGCATATTTGATCTTCTGTATGTGTACGTACAAGAAGGGAATTACGGCACAGGCATGTCTGTACTTGAAGTGGATGTGGTAGATGGTAAAAATCCCTACCCTTAATTCACCAGACGCTACCAAGATTCGAACCCACGCCTTCATGGACCCATGTGATTGAAGTCGACCTGTCTTAAACACTCGGGCTTTAGCGTTCGTCGTGGTGACACATGAATAGATCTGCGTGTTGAACACGGAGGGATGTACACGTGCCTTCATGCATAACTGACGTTTGTCCCCCCCCCCCTCCCCCCCCCCCCCCCCCCCCCCCCCACCCCTCCACGCCCCCTGTGTACACTGACATCTAGTTAATTATCGATCTGTCCGGGTAGGTTGCATTACACTGCCGTCATCTCCATGTGGGAAATCTCAAACCCCTAGCTGGCTGTCTGACACCTCTTGACTGACGTCAGCAGTGCATGCACGCAATCAATGAAGCAAATCCGACAGAATCTACGTATCGTACAATAGATAGATAGATAGATAGATAGATAGATAGATAGATAGATAGATAGATAGATAGATAGATAGATAGACAGACAGACAGATAGAGAGAGAGAGAGAGAGAGAGAGAGAGAGAGAGAGAGAGAGAGAGAGAGAGAGAGAGAGAGAGAGAGAGAGAGAGAGAGAGGAGAGAGAGAGAGAGAGAGAGAGAGAACACTGAGAGAGAGAGAGAACACTGAGAGAGAGAGAGGGAGAGAGAACACTGAGAGAGAGAGAGAGAGAGAGAGAGAGAGAGAGAGAGAGAGAGAGAGAGAGAGAGAGAGAGAGAGAGAGAGAGAGAGAGAGAGAGAGAGATTAAATCAAATTCTTTTATTCGAGGATAATGAATAAGCACTCGCGTGCTTTTTTTACATCTAGTCCCCGCCCTTATCGGGGATTAAATCTAGATAAAAAAAAAAACAATTCCTTTAACTAAGCAACAACAACAACAGTAATGATGTAAATACTAAGAACAAGAAACTATACCTGGTTTCAAACAATAGACAAAAAATAAGGACAACGAGATAGATAGATAGATAGAGAGAGAGAGAGAGAGAGAGAGAGAGAGAGAGAGAGAGAGAGAGAGAGAGAGAGAGAGAGGGAGAGGGAGAGGGAGAGAGAGAGAAGGGGGGGGGGGAGGGAGGGGGGAGGAGGGGAGAGGAGAGAGAAAGAGAGAACACTGAACACTGAGAGAGAGAGAGAGCACTGAGAGAGAGAGAGCACTGAGAGAGAGAGAGCACTGAGAGAGAGAGAGAGAGAGAGAGAGAGAGAGAGAGAGAGAGAGAGAGAGAGAGAGAGAGGGAGAGAGAGAGAGAGAGAGAGAGAGAGAGAGAGAGAGAGAGAGAGAGAGAGAGAGAGAGAGAGAGAGAGAGAGAGAGAGAGAGAGAGAGAGAGAGAGAATGAATAAATGAATAAATAATCTTTATTTTTCAAGGGTAATAGAGTAAGTATTTACATACTTTTTTTCACCCGGGCCTTGCCCTGATTAGGGGAAAAAAAAGAACCCTACCAAAACAGGAGAAAAGTCAAAAAGCAAAGATAAAACAGAAAGCAAAAACAAGACGGAAAAACATCACCATCACCAAGATTGTAAAAAGGAGATAAGTATACATTCAACAAAGAGAGAGAGAGAGAGAGAGAGAGAGAGAGAGAGAGAGAGAGAGAGAGAGAGAGAGAGAGAGAGAGAGAGAGAGAGAGAGAGAGAGAGAGAGAGAGAGAGAGGTGGGTGGGTGGGGTGGGGTGGGGAGATAGGTAGCCTATAATTATGAAAAGCCGAGAAAAATAAGTTAGGTCGAGGCCTCACAGTAGGAAAGAGTTGGGACCAGGCGACTGATTGGGTTGAAACTATGACACTGCACACTCCCCCCTCTCCCCTGCTCTCTCCAGACTCACACAGGCATAGCCTACACAAACTTTTTTTTTCTGTATGTAGGTTAAAATGGGAAACCCTTTAATGAAGCGTGGACAGCAGAAACATAAAGAAATCATGGCCACTAACTCCTCAGTGAAACGACCCATCGATCGATCACATCCCCATAGCGAAAAACGCAACCCCGCCTTCAACAGTCAGACTTCAAGGCTGATGGCTTTCCAATAGCCAGCATCAACATCAGCATCAACATCAACACGCTCCGCCAACAGCGCTCTCGCCTGCTATTGAGAACAGAGAGAGAGAGAGAGAAAAAAAAACACCACCCTGCTGATGATTTATCGCCCTTGTTATCTGACAACGCCGCTCACAGATTAAATCAGCGTTATATCCACTGTGGATACTTCGGATTTGGGAAAAGGCTAGATCTCTTTCTGTCTCTGTCTGTCTGTCTGTCTGTCTGTCTGTGTGTGTCTCTCTCTCTTCTTATCAGGTGTGTGACAGAGTGATGCATTAGCAGTGTTTCATGTTCACACCACAGCTGTCAAGGGAATACAGACATGGTCCATAATGGTTTCATGGCCCAGCTGTTGATAAACTGATCTACATTTAAATCACTCTCTTAAGGGTCAGGGAAGGTAATTTAGCGAGGGAGAGGAGATGGGCACCTCCCTCAATATGCTGGCCCCAAGAGAAGCTGAGGTCTGTGACATCTCACTCCCCAACAACCACACAGGTTATGGGACACCTTTACCTTTAAAGGGGTCCAGGAGAGGGGGGGGGGGTTGAGGAGGGGGGGGGAAGTAAGGGAATGTAGCACCATACTTATTAAGGACTGTACCCAGACCTACTTACCTACTGTGTGCCTTCGCATGCTCTCACGCACACCAGCACTCCATTTTAGGGTGGTGGGAACAATCAACGGATCAATTGATCATTACCACCTCCACCTCCCCCACCCTCTCCGTACTACACAGACATCAATGGCAGTCACGGCAGAGGGCCTTTATTCATCGCTTTCCCATTCCTATCGGTGTGGCTGGTAGATGGATGACAGATATTCCTACAGAACGTGGAGCGATGATTTATCTGGTGTCAGGCGCAACAATAGAGAGCGAGGTGTTGCAACAAGTTGACACCCCGCAACAGCTAATCTCATGGCATGGTACACTGGAATAAAGCAGAGTTCAGATCTTTTTCCTCTGCAGGTATAGGGTAAGGAATACTGGCCAAAAAACTGTGTAGAAGGCTTGTATTGGGTCTGTGACTGAGGGGTAGGGAATAAAGTCAGTATTGTATTTGCCCTTCATAGGATGATTAAAGTGTTTTTGACTTGATTTAAGGTATTCAAAGCACTTGGCTAAATAGACTATGCATGGTTTCGTTCATAGGTCCACATCCTATTGTGGATTTTCTCTGTATTTGATACAAGGTTACACACACACACATACACTCGCGCGTGCACACACACACACACACACACACACACACACACACACACACACACACACACACACACACATACACATACACACACAGGCGCGCGCCAGCGCAGAGAGAGAGAGAGGGAGAGAGAGAGAGAGAGAGAGAGAGAGAGAGAGAGAGAGAGAGAGAGAAGGGGAGAGAGAGAGAGAGAGAGAGAGAGAGAGAGAGAGAGAGAGAGAGAGAGAGAGAGAGAGATTCTTGACTGAACATTTGGATACAAACAAATTATTGAATAACAATCATCTACCAGTTTTTTAAAAAAATTCGATAAGCAATGACCTTCACAGTCCATTCTTTAAAAAGAAAAACACCCAGATATAGACAGGTGCCAACATCAAACACACCGAGGCCTTTTTTTTTGCCCAGCACAAATCAGGGAGTCATAGAACACCGACATAAACACAGCAATTATTGGCTATATGGGGAGCCATCAATTGAGCCATTCATTTCCACTCTGACGAGGAACAAAGAGCGCTATCACCTCCATCGTCTGCGAACCAGCCCACAGCACAAAAAGTCACGAGCTGTTTCACACCTTAGTTTCCTCCAAAGATCACACACATTACCTTCAACCATCGGACCAATTCCGACACGAGGTGTGGACAGGAAAACAAAAAACATTTATGGCATGATTTATGGAAGGTGTGGGCTAGCAGTACTATAGTGAAGAAGTGAAAGTGCAGTGGGGGGGGGGGGGGGGGGGGGGGGGGGGGGGGGAGGAGCGGGCGGGATAAGCCTAGTGGTTAGAACATTGCGCTCGCAATTTGACGACCCGTTGTTCGATTCCCGTTCGAGGAGATTTTTCTCCTGGAGTTAACATCAGTGCTGACTCCACTCTCCCCAAAAGTCCTTCGGATGAGACTATAAACTGAGGCCCCGTGTGTGAAAACACGCAGAACATCTTGCACACACGTTAAATCCTGTGCCGCTTTTCGTAAGAGTAGGCCATCGTGTGCCGGTGGGAACAGATGACATTTACAAAACTGCATACACACGGAGACTGGATGTAAAAAAGCACACGAGTGCATATTCCATTATCCTCGATATAAAAGAATAATAATTTTAAAAAAAAAGAAGAAGCAGAGGTAGGTGTGTGTGTAGGAGTGCTGGCTGACCTGTTTGGTGAGGCAGAGGACGTGGTCCACAGTCTGGTACTGGTCAATGCCCACCTTCATGTAGCCCTGGGGAATTCCGCCCATTCCAGTCACCAGCTCCCGCTTCTGCACACACACACACGCACACGCAGGCACGCAGGCACGTACACACATGCATGCACGCACACACACATATACACACGCACGCACGCACACGCACAAACAGACAGACAGACACACGCACGCACACACACAGAGACAGACACAGACACACAGACACACACAGAGACAGACACAGACACACAGACACACAGACCACACACACACACACACACACACACCACACACACACACACACGCACGCACGCACGCACGCACGCACACACAGAGAGCACAATCTCACAACAGAATGTTAGAACACACAGCACAACGTCAGCACGGAATGTTGGAAATCACAGGGTCTGCTTCTAATGAAAGTCAGGGAGAGGTGGGCATTATGATAGATCTATATCATTGCCAGCATGCGCAGAAAGCTATCTCGTAATCCCATTGCTATTAAGGTCCTGCTATTTTTGGGGGGGTAATAATTTGAATGTAGATTACAAGGATGGCAGAAATGAGGAGTGCATGGCATTTTTTTGTTTTTTTTGAAAACAGAAATGTTGCTGGTGTGATTTGAATGGCGGTATTGTTAACAGCTGTCATGTACATATTTACTATTTTTTCTTCTTTGAGAGCAGATTTTGTTTTTCCTATCATCAACCACAATGTGACAGAATCACCATGCTGTTTGTTTGTCCGTCGTGTTCGACGATGACCTCCAAAACAGCAGAGGAGGCAGCTGCTGTTTCGGAAACTGGGCAGAAATTTGATTATAGTGGAGGTGCCCTGCCCAAAGTACATCCCCACTCTCTCGGCCAAGAGGGCATAAGGACAGTCAGCATTGGAGATGATCTCCAAAGGCCAACTAGCCCTCAGGGCTGCAGCACATAAGGACTGTGCAAGTCAAGCCTCCTGGTCAGAGTCATAGTCGATCACTAAAGACTAAGCTGTTAAGTGGAATTCCATGAGTGGGAAAGCCACTGATCATACAGCCTCTCACTTTGCTGTTGCCTCCAGCATCAATGGTTTAATCAAGAACTGTGATAAAGCCCAGTCGCTGAAGGCATATCATGTGCATATTTACTACCTACTTATATTCTAAAAAAATAAGATGGAATTGTAGAAGATGTTTTCTAATACTCTATGTCTTTATTTTTCTTTCCCCCATAACTTCTTGTAATCATTTTCTCTGCTTTTAGTTTTTTTTTCAAGTACTTAGGCTAGCCTATGCCTCATTCTGAACATGTTTTCTTTCATTCTGCTCCTAAGGTGAAAACTATTGAAGGGATACTTTATTTTTGTACCACTTTATGTCACAGCAGATTTCTTTGCGTGAAATTCGGGCTGCTCTCCCCGGGGAGAGTGCGTCGCCACAAGTGCAGCGCCTACCCATTTAAAACATTTTTTTTTCCCTGCTTGCAAGTGTATTTGGCTAAGAGCAGCCTTCAGAGGTGTGTCTTACAGCAGCTCTGCTGTTTAAAAAAACCAATTCATATCTTGCCAGCTACTGCTGCATGCTATCTATCTACCTATCTACTATCTATCTATCTATCTATCTATCTATCTATCTATCTATCTATCTATCTATCTGTCTGTCTGTCTGTCTGTCTGTCTGTCTGTCTGTCTGTCTGTCTGTCTATCTACTATCTGTCTGTCTGTCTGCTGTCTGTCTGTCTGTCTGTCTGTCCCTCCCTCCTCCCTCCCTCCCCTCCCTCCCCTCTCTCTCCTCTTCTCTCTCTATTATCTATCTATCTAATCTATCTATCTATCTATCTATCTATCTATCTATCTATCATCCCTTAGCCTTGCGACCGGGGGAGCACCCCTGAAGGACTTGACAACCAGTTCCCTCCATTCTCCCTCTGTTCTGCCTTTCTCAAAAATTTTGTTAAGTTCTAGGCCTGTCCATTCGCTGATGTTGTCCTCCCATCTCTCTTCCTTGGTCTGCCTCTTTGTCTATCTCCTTGGATAGTGTCATGCATATTGTTTTTGCTAATCCTTTTGATCTTGTGACATGCCCGTACCATTTAAGTTTACGCTTCTTTACGTTTTGATAGAAGATTTTTCGTAGGGACCAATGGTTTGTTGGATTCTGTTATGCACGTCGTTGCTTATGTGGTCTCTGTAGCCAAAAAGCCAGGGAGTTTCCGGAAGCATCTACTGCATGCAAGAATTGAAATTTCCATTTCTATTGAACACAATGGACTACAAGCTGTTGGGCTGTTGTTGCTGTGCTGTGTGTGTGTGTGTGTGTGCCTGCTTTTTGAACTGTATGTGTGCCTGTGTTTTTGAACAGTATGTGTGCCTATTTTTTTTTAACTGTAGGTGTGCGTGTTTCTTGAACTCTGTGTGTGTGTGTGTGTGTGTGTGGGTGTGTGTGTGTGTGTGTTGTGTGTGGTGTGTGTGTTGTGTGTGTGTGTGTGAGTGTGTGTGTGTGTGTGTGTCTGTCTGTCTGTTTTCTAAACTGCATGTGTGCCTGTTTTCTGAACTGCATGTGTGCCTGTTTTCTGAACTGCATGTG
>CM060320.1:67022660-67032660 GCA_030674155.1 Stramonita haemastoma | reverse complement strand
GAAGATATCATATTGGTTGATTTAGTATGCTATCCATTGTTGTTGGAAGAAACCATATTGGTCGATCTAGTATTTTATCCATTGTTGATGGAATAAGCTATTTTGGTCGATTTGGTCAATTGTCAATCTGCAGAAAGTGAAAAAAAACTGACCAATCAAACAGGGTGTTGCTGGACACTGAAGTTACTGTCCCCCCAAACAGGCACAGGCATGTATGTATGTAAAGACTCGATGCATTCTCGAATGTTTGCGCCTAATAGTGCATCAATACCCATGAGTGTGTGTATGTGTTATGCACATAGGATTGGATGTAGGTGCTATTAGAATCAGAATCAGAAATTATTTATTGCCATAAAAGTCACATGGGCTTATTTCACACAACGAAATAAACACTCCGTAATTCAATACAATGTATTATTCACTGGTCAGCGTGTTTGGAATGATGTGCATGAGAAAACCACGTTGTATTCTAACTTATTTTAATTGTTCTCTTTTTTTTTCGTGTATGTACGTGCATGGATACAATCGTGCAGGTGCGTATGAATGTGTGTGTGCGTGCGTGCGCGAGCGTATGTGATGGTGCACATGTACGTGTGTGTGTGTGCACACAAGGATTTAAAAGGGTCACCTTCCCTCCCTCCCTCCCTGTTGTGTGTGTGTGTGTGTATACAAAAAATAGTTTAGCAGCTGGTTATCAGCGGGATTTCCAGTTACCCTACCTCCTTTTGTTCATCACACACATACACCACACACACACACACACACACACACACACCACATAACACACACACACACACACACACACACACACACAAACACATAACACACACACACACAACACACCACAACACACACACATCGAACGAGGTTATATCTTTGATGTAAACTACATAGATCTGTAGTGTGGAGCCGACTTCAAGGGTGTCTCTGTGTCGTGTGTCACCCCAAGTGCAGATCCGTTCTCCTTTTTTCTACAGAGCCATGGAAATGAGCTCTCTTCCTCCTGACCTACGTCATGCATGTGAAACCGGCCACCATAGGAAAAGGGTCTCATTCTGCTGTTTCAATGCCTGTGCTGGTTGTTGGTAACATCTGTTTCCATTGCAAACACACACACACACACACCACACACACACACACACACACACACACACACACACACACACACAAACACACACACACACACACACACACACACACACACACACACACACACACACACAGTGCTGACTCCACTCTCCTAAAAAGTCCTTCGGATGAGACTTTAAACCAAGGCCCCGTGTGCGAACGCATGCAGAATATCTTGCGCACACGTTAAAATCCTGTTCCGCTTTTCGTAAGAGTAAACCATCGTGTGCCGGTGGGAACAGATGACATTTACAAAACTGCATACACACGGGGACTGGACGTAAAAAAGCACAAAGTGCTTATTCCATGATCCTCGATAGAAAAGAATAAATTAAAATTAAATTTAAAAATATTAAAACACACACACGCACAATAGTGAGGTAGCATGGAGATTATAACGTTGTGCTCCTGATCTGACGGCCACAAAGGTGTCCGTACGAATTTTTTTTTAGCGGCAGAAAGGGGGGGGGGGGTGATTTTACACTGGAGTTAACATCAGTACTGACTCCACTCCCCCAAAGTCCTTGCATGAGACTGTAAGCCAAGGTCCCGTGTGCGAATATCTTGCACAGATATTACAAATCCGTTCCACCTTTCGAAAAAGTAGGCCATTTCGTGCTGGTAGGAATGGATGGCAGAATTTTTTTTTAAAAATACGCTGAGAGAGAGAGAGAGGAGAGAGAGGAGAGAGAGAGAGGAGAGAGAGAGAGAGAAGAGAGAAGGAGAGAGAGAGAGAGAGAGAGAGAGGTGAGGTAAAGCCCAGTTCTAATCAATGGGCTGCTATCATCTGACGGACAAACCAATCAGCAGTAATCCAGCCTTGCACAATGCCAGTGGCATCAAATGCCCACGGCCCCTGTCTGCTACCGTTTGTTTTCTGTCTGCTGATGTATAGTCTCCTTTCCATTCCCTGACAGAGGACACGTTCAGCTCATTGGCTTGGCGCTGCTTCCCCGAGTTGTGCTTCCATCAGGTTTCACCATGGTCACTTTTAGAAGTATAGGGGCATGTTTGTTTTTTTTGGACGGGGGGGGGGGGGGGGGGGAGTGGGGAGGGGGTACGAGATCAGGTTTCACCATAGTCACTTTTAGAAGTGTAGGGGCGGGTATTTTTTAGGAGTGGGGTGGGTGGGTGGGTGGAGGTGGGTTGGTGGGAGATCAAGTTTTCACCAGTCACTTTTGGAAGTCAAGGGGTAGGTATTCAAAAAAAAAAAAGGGGGGTGTATCGGTGAGATCAGGTTTTACCATAGTCACTCTTGGAAGTGTAGGGGCAGGTTTGTTTTTTTTTGTATTGGGGTGGGGGTGAGGGTGGTGTCCTATGATACCCAGAATACAAAGCAGCTCACACCTCACTGACCGCGAAATGTACCCCCCACCTAAGTCCTTCCGACAGGCCATTAGCGGACACAATCAGGAACAATGAGGACTCACTCATGCAGAGACACCATCCCAAACCGGACCCTTCACCATCAGTGCCCTATCATTTCATGCCATGGACCTCTAGTACTGACTCCCCTGTCAGATGTCATCCGCTACAAGCTGTAGTTTGGAGACAACATCACCCACTTGATGGCTTGGAAAAAAAAACCCAACAGCCAATGTCTGTGGTATTTTTTAATGCCTTTTTTCTGTATGGTGGGTGGTAGTGGGTAGAGCCAAAGCTTTACCGGTTCAAAAGCTGTGTGCATGTATTTAGTCAGGAGTGACAGCTACTGTGCTTGTTTACTGTTGCTGCTTGCCATGGTAATGTTATTTTGACAGACAAATAGAAACAGTGGTGCTAATTATTCTTGAGAGCTTCAAGCTCAGTCAACAGCAGAAGTCACATTAAGAGTTTTGGGATGAACTGTTCACAATCAAAAGGAACAGTCCATGTTTCTGCACAACAATCTGCCAGATCTACTTTTTTTTTCAAAAATGCAAAGCTTCTGAAAAATCGTCAAAGTAAGATACACCACAGTTATTGACATATGAGATATCAGTTTACAGTATCACCTAAAAGAGGAATGAAGTTTGTACAGTGTTACTCCAGCAAAACAAATACAACAATGGACTCTTTAACGACTCGAATCCCCGGCCTTCAGACCAGGAATTCAACGCTTTAGGTGCTGAAAGTTGTTCTTCAAAATGCTCAGTAATATAAGCCAACACAGCAAGCCATGTGTCCGGGCTGCAGCCCAGTCAGCTAGCTGGGTGCCATCAGCATCAGGTGACTGTTTCCTACACAACTCTCTGCTTGCTTGTCATCGCATCCTTTGAAGTTTTTTTTCTTTTTTATCAGTTTGGTTTCCGCCTAGTATGGCTCAATGACTTCAGCTTTAGGTTCAGAGGGAGAGAGAGAGAGAGAGAGAGAGAGAGAGAGAGGGAGAGAGAGAGAGAGAGAGGAGAGAGAGAGAGAGAGGAGAGAGAGAGAGAGAGAGAGAGAATGAATGAATGAATGAATGAATGAATGAATGAATGAATGAATGAATGAATGAATGAACATTTGAATAAAATAATGAACATTTTTATCGAGGGAAAAGCATAAGCACAATGGTGGCTTGTTTTAATGCAGCCCTCTGTCCAAAAACCAAGTGAATCAATCAACCAACCGTTCAATTAAACATAAAGCTATGAAATGTCTAAGGAATATCGGGAAACAGCAACACATGAAACATGCATAAACCAACAGAATAGAGAGGGTTGCATACACAGGACAGACACCAGAGAGAGAGAGAGAGAGACAGACAGACAGACAGACAGACGACGAGACACGAGACACAGAGAGACAAGAGAGGGACAGAGAGGGACAGAGAGGGACAGAGACAGAGAGAGAGAGGGAGAGAGAGAGAGAGAGAGGAGAGAGAGAAGAGAGAGAGAGAGGGGAGAGAGAGAGAGAGAGAGAGAGAGAGAGAGAGAGAGAGAGAGGAGGAGAGAGAGAGGAGAGAGAGAGAGAGAGGGGGAGGGGGGGGAGGGGGGGGGGGGGGGCAGGATAGCCTAATGGTCAGAACATTGCGCTCGCAATTTGATGACCCGGGTTCGATTCCCGTTCGAGGGGATTTTTCTCCTGGAGTTAACATCAGTGCTGACTCCACTCTCCCCAAAAGTCCTTCGGATGAGACTATAAACCGAGGCCCCGTGTGCGAACACACGCAGAACATCTTGCGCACACGTTAAATCCTGTTCCGCTTTTCGTACGAGTAGGCCATCGTGTGCCGGTGGGAACAGATGACAAGATTTACAAAACTGCATACACACGGGGACTGGATGCAAAAAAAGCACACGAGTGCTTATTCCATTATCCTCGATATAAAAGAATAAATAAAAATTAAATAAATAAACAAATAAATAAATAATCTTCTCTCTCTCTCTCTCTCTCTCTCTCTCTCTCTCTTCTCTCTCTCTCTCTCTCTCTCTCTCTCTCTCTCTCTCTCTCTCTCTCTCTCTCTCTTAGCATCCTCCTTCCCCACTCCATTTTCCAGTGTATGATACGACTTAGCAACAGATGTTAGTGGGATGTTTCTACATAAATATAGAGACACTCCTAACCAAACTGAAACCTTTCATCTAAACATTATTTTTCTCCATACTTCCCAGTCCCCCTCCCACTTCCGTGCACACACACACACACGCGCGCGCACACACATACACACCCCCATAATGTACCCATTCCATCAAAAAAAGAACAAAAGACAGTCAGGCAGCGGAAGGGATTTCACACAGAGTTCAGAGCGCGTGCTACTGTAGTACATAGAGTTCTGTCTCCTGTTATAGACAATATCAAAGCCTCTCTCTCCTCTCTCTCTCTCTCTCTCTCTCTCTCTCTCTATCTCTCTCTCTCTCTCTCTCTCTCTCTCTCTCTCTCTTCTCTCTCTCTCTGTTTCTCTCTCCCACCCACCCGAAAAAGGGGGAAAACCTCGCTTTTACTTTCTGCTGTGTTTGACAGGACTTACACATCAATCAACAGAGGGATGGAAATGAGGTCTCCCCTCCCCCCAAATCTCTCTATCTCTCTCTCACACGCACGTGCTGAATAGACAGACAGACAGACAGACACCCGCACTTACGCACGCACGCATGTATGCACACACACAAACACACAGTGCATGCAGTTTTAGAAAGAAAAAAATATGCTACTGTAATAAATTTATATGTTTTACAGTACATAGAAATTTGTCGAGTGTGGTGTGCGCGTGTGTGCGCGCGCACGCGCGCGTGTACGTATATGTGTGTGTCTGTGTTAGTGTGCGTGTTTGCGTGCGTGCATGCACGCGCGCGTGTGTGTGTGCGCGCGCGTGTGTGTATATGTGTGTGTGCATGTGTGTGTGCGTGCGCGCGCGTGTTTGTGTATATATATATTTCCATCTTTCCATCATGAGAATCCTGTTTGGTTGGAGGTGCAGGTGCACGTTTCTCCTCCTCACTGACAGATAATTCTGGCACTAGGTCCCCTGTCACACCGGAGCACCCATCACAGGGAACACAACACCCAGTCCATTAAGGCTCCTGCCAGCAGTGGCAGACCTATGCACATGGCTCTTTCTCTCTCTCTCTCTCTCTCTCTCTCTCTCTCTCTCTCTCTCTCTCTCTCTCTCTCTCTCTCTCCTCTCTCTCTGCTCTCTCTCTCTCTCTCTGTCCTCTCTCACACACACACACACACACACACACACACACACACACACACACACACACACACACTCATACACACACACACACCGCGCGCGCGCGCGCGCACACCAGTACAAGGAGATAAACGCACGCGCGCCTAAATAGAGTTGTCAATTGTCTATCCCATGTTAAAGAGATTCTTCTTTTTCTACCAACATGTTTGAATCCCGGTTGTTAACATCAACGATACACATTTTTAACAGGAACAGTTCTTTCCAGGGAATGGGAACATGTGGACATTGGGCGCGCGCGCGCGCGCACATACACACACACACACACCACACACACGCGCGCAAATATATAATATATATATACACGCTCACACACACGCACATACACACGCACGCACACACACAAATGCACGCGCGCGCACGCTCGAAACAGATGCCTGTGTCACAATATGATGTAGATAAGCAAATTGTAAAGCTGTCCCCATAACCTATGTTGTCGTTGAGAAGCGAGGCATCAGGGACCTCAGCTCCTCTACATATTGAGGGCAGTGCCCATCTCCTCTCCCTCGCAACTTTACCTTCCCCGACCCAAAAGAAGGCAGGTACCCATTTACAGCTGGGGGAACTGGGGGGACTATACTGAAACCGAGACAAGCGAACGATCTCCCATCCACTAGGTAGCCATGCTCAACGCTATCTCAGCTTGGAGAGAGTGAGTGCTCTGAACACAGAGCTATCCCTTCCTGAGTAATGTAGATAACATACCCCCCCCCCCCCCAAAAAAAAAAAAGAAAGAAAAAAAAAAAGAAAAAAAAACTCTCTCACAGAGTCACCCGTTTATCGATTTAAGACGTGAGCTTGTTATTGCTCAAAGTGTATTACTTCGTTTTTGAATATAAACTACTTATTTTTCAAAAGGAGACCTGTTTAAAACAAACCACTCCCACAGCTTGTTTATTGACAATATACTTGCTAGCACACTGTAGTCCCGACATGTTGTGCAGGTGTTAGCCTATACAGTATGTAGACCCCCCCCCCCTCCTTTGCCCTTCTGATGACTCATTTGGTCATTGTTCCCCCTGCTGGAGGCCCAGTGGCTCACTCACACTCCCCACAATTGCCGCTCCCTTTTATCATACCTTACTTACCCACTGCGCGATTCGATTCAGCTGTTGTATAGCCTACAAAACGTTTATGTCATTTTATTTGTTCATTTATTTCTTCGTAGTGGTCTTGTCCTCGTCATTAGTACAATACTTGCATGTGAGCTTGGGGGCACACGTTCGTCAATAATGTCTTAGGATACATGTAGAATTGTTGATTCAGGATTTGTGTGGAAATGCAAAGAACGTCCAGTTTCTATCAATATGCACTGTTTAAAGGAGTCTGTAATGATCAGTGCTTTATGTTCATGCCCCCTTTTCCCTTCTGCCCTAATTGCCTGTTTGGTTGGTTACTTTATTGACTGGCGGGTTCATTGGTTGGATGGCTGGTTGATTGGTTGACTGGCTGGTTCATTGGTTGGCTAACTGGTTTATTGGTGGGCTGACTGGTTCATTGATGAGCTGGTTGGTTCATTGGTTGGCTGGTTGGTTATATTGGCTGGCTGTTTGGTTTATTGGTTGTTTGCTTCATTGGTTGGTTGGCTGTTTCATTGGTTGACCAGTTTCTTATTTGGTTGGCCGGTTCATTGGTTGGTTGGCTAGTTTATTAGTTGGATGGCTTGATGACTGGTTCATTGGTAGGTTGGCTGGCTGACTCGTTCATTGGTTGGCTGGTTGTTTCATTGGCTGGCTGGTTGTTTCATTGGCTGGCTGGTTGTTTTATTGGCTGGCTGGTTGTTTCATTGGTTAGGTGGTTGCTTCATTGGTTAGCTGTTTGGAGAGGTGGAAGTTGGTAGTGGGTTGGTTGGGTGGTGGGTTGGTTGGGTGGTCACTGGTGGGCTGGTTCACTGATTTTGGATCACACAGTGAAGGACAGTAGACAGAATGGTCTTGCCACAGCGCATTTCTGCTCCAGTTTTTGGACGGTGTTTTACACTGAACAACTGATTGAAAATTTTCTCAGGGTGTGTGTGTGTGTTACAGGCACACGTGTGTTTGTGTGCACACATGCCAATGCATGCTTCCCTAATAGGAAGGAGAAAAAAAAAGGTTGATTTATATGGCCAACCAAGTGCTGCCCCTTCCTTTTCCCTGGTGTTGCTGTTTGTCAGCATCATCGATGTTCCATTGGCGTGGTTAGCAAACAGGAGCTGTGTGGCTGCCCTGCTGCTCCCTATGTGTGTGTGTGTGTGTGTGTGTGTGTGTGTGTGTGTGTGTGTGTGTGTGTGTGTGTGTGTGTGTGTGTGTGTGATTGCTATTGGGTTACAGAATCATCCATCTTAACAGTCATAAGAACGCTCTCTCTCCTCTCTCTCTCTCTCTCTCTCTCTCTCTCTCCCTCTCTCTCTCTCTCTCTCTCTCCTCTCTCTCTCTCTCTCCTCTCGCTCTCTCTCTCTCTCTCTCTCTCTCTCTGGTCTTCTGTTCTAGTGTGTTCCCCATAGATACCGTCTTGGTTACAATACACACATAGGCACTAATGAATGCATACGTGCAAGTGCGCAAGGAAAACTTACACACACACACACACACACACACACACACACACACACACACACACACACACACACACACACACACAAACAGACACACAGAGGGCGCATTCACACAGGCTGTGAAGCCAGGATGACAACCTCCCCCCAAAAACAGAAAGGCATTATTTGATACCTTTCGCATTTTGTACAGACAATGCTGACCTGAAACCTGCACAAATAATGGAAAGCATCACACCATTACTTTTGCTTGCAGGAAAGACACTGGACCATGCTGGCTTCTGAAGGCATTGATGGCAGTTTGAAAGAGGAAACCACAAAACAAAAAGCAGTACACTGTCGTGTGACCATCAAAAGAAAAAGTCGGTGGTCTAGAAGTAGCGCGCCTGTCTAGAAAGTTAAAATTCCGGGTCGGAAGTGTGCGGTGGCTTGATTCCCTTTTAAGCCCCCAAAATCCCCCCCCCCCCTCTATCCATTAGACCATGAGTGGTGGTCTGGGTGTTAGTCAGTCGGATGAGACATAAACTGAGGTCCTTTGTGTTGCACAAAATTACTTAGCATACGTGAAAGAGCCCACGGCAAAAAGACAGTTGTCAAAATTCTGTAAAAAAAAAAAAAAGGTCACTCTGATACGGGGAAACAAATACAGTTGCAGACAGGGAAAGAAAAAAAAAGAATACTGGGTGGAGGTGCTTTTGTAGTGACGGGCTCTCCCTTGGGAAGAGCAGCCCAAATTTCAAGCAGGAAATCTGCCGTGACTTAAAGTGTAAAAAATCTGTGACACTGTAAAAGGCTAAAGCGAGAGAGAGAGAGAGAGAGAGAGAGAGAGAGAGAGAGGAGAGAAGAGAGAGAGAGAGAGAGAGAGAGAGAGAGAGAGTATATCAACAGACCATGGGGATATTAAAGACCCCAGCCCTCAGTTTCCGCAAAATTACTCAATATTGCGTACACGTGCTTGTACGTGTGCGTGCTTGCTTGCACGCACACAAAGACATATTTTTTAATGTATTGTTGTGATCATCAACAACAATGACAATAACAATGAAAGCAATAATAAAAAATTAATATTAATAGTTATTGGGCACAATATCTTGAGTACATAAAGTTAAAAAAAAAAAAAAAAAGCATAGCCATCAACTTAAAAGTATTTTTTAAATGTTTTTTAATCATTTATTTTGAGAATAATGTTGATCGAAAATAATATAGTTTGTTATTTTTTCTCCTGTCCCCCCCCCCCCCTCCCCCCCCCCCCCTTTACCCCCCCCCCCCCACTCTGTGGAGTATAAGACGACGGCAAAGTGATCAAATTGTCTGATGTGGCCAACGCTTCTCTATTGGTTGAGTTCATTCAGGTTTAGTCCTCTGTCATGTTCAGTTCTTCCTATCGACTGCTCTCTTTCTGTTTTAGCCTAATAATGGAGTCTTCTTTTGAAGGAAGCATTTACTGCCTGTCAGAGTTCATTTACTGTTCTTTTTATATGCCTAGGATACTATCACTGCATTATTTTCTTTTTCCCTCAACTCAAAAAACCCGTTTTTTTTTGTTTTTTTTAAAAGTTATTTCGTCTATTCTTTTATTTTGAAAATGATGGAATAAGCATCTGTGTGCGTTTCTTTTATATCCAGTCCCCGTTCGCGTTCTGTTTAGTAAATGTTGCCATCCATTCCCACCGGCACATAAT
>CM060320.1:67010160-67017660 GCA_030674155.1 Stramonita haemastoma | reverse complement strand
CTCCCTCCCACCACCACCTACCTCCCCCCCTCATATACCCCCCCTCATCTACCCCCCTCCCCCCTCATCTATACCCCCACCCCCTCCTCCCCCCTCCCCCCTCCCTCCCCCCTCCCTCCCCCCCCTCCCCTCCCCCTCCCTCCCCCCCCCTCCCTCCCCCCTCCTTCCCCCCTCCCTCATCCCCTCCCTATCCCCTCCCTCCCCCCCACCCCCCAACCTACCCCCCCCCCTTCCATCCTCCCCCCTTTACCCCCTCCTCCCCTTCCATTCACCCCCTCCTCCCCTTCCATTCACCCCCTCCTCCTTCCTTTTCTTTATGCTCCCTTTCTTCCGTCCCCCTATCCTTCTTCCCCCACTCCCTATGCTTCCCTCTAGTACAAACATGGAAGATAGAAAACACATCTCCTCCAACTCAGAGGATTAGAAGTTAGGGGCAGATCCCCCTACAGATCTGCAGTTCCTAACTCAAAGCTTAACTTGTCTTCAAAATTTTAAAACCTATACATTAGATGAACGATTCCACAATTTAAAGGTGTCGTTTTCTATATTATATCTCTTCAGAATTTGAAAATAAAAGCTTACTTTAAAAATTTTGGTCCACCACAACCCTCGTTTCAGGTAGCTAAACAGCACAGTCTATAATTTTACGTAAAAACTGATGCTTCATTTCCATTACATACAGAATTTTTGCTGGAATTCTCAGCGACTTCAAACTATAAAAAGGAATCTCACCCTTTATAATAGCATTTGAAGGGAGGTAATATTGCCTTAAAAATGTTTTATCTGACACGCTGAATGTGTCAAAAACTCTAAATACAGTTGAGCAATGTTCATCTGCAGTATAACTTAACTTTCTCTTTTCATTCGAAAATTAAAATGCCATAAGATTTCGAACGAAGCATTAAGATTTTACACCCATTTCTCAGTAATCATCAACAGCTTGTTGAAATTAGGCCTAGGAGATCCACCTTATTACCCATAAAATATGGATTACCACAAGTATCAATACTAGGACCACTTCTTTTCTCTATTTCTAATTATAACAACCTACCTCTGCATATTCATTGTTTATGTCAAATATTTGTTGATGATACATCAATTCAATGTAACAGCAGTGGTCCAAACCAGCTTGTGAGTGACATGCAGGCAGATATGGATAAACTTATTGAATAGACAGAACTCAGTCATATGTCTCTTATTTCAAACAAAACAAAGTGTATGTCTATAACCACTAGGGAAAAAAGACAGAAATTGCATCCTCCAATGGCGCCACCACAAAACAAGTTGGTCACAAAATGACAAACAAATAGCATTAAAACCTCAAGACATTTTTTAAACTATATCAATTTCTTTAAAATATACAATATACACATGTGAATGACAACAAATGAATTTTCAAGAAATACCTGCACATCTTATGAATTTTGAGAGACAGGAGAACTTTTCAAGATTTACATTTCATCAGCCATCAAAATTTATAACTGGACAAGGGTTGAAGAAAATGCTGAGGATTTAAATCTTGTAAATTTATAAAGTGGGGACAATCCATCATAAAATAAATTCATCCCCTGAAACAGATATATTGTATTTTGAACACATTCTTTATTCCTGTGGTATGTTATGGAAATGTCCATCCTCAATTGGAAGCTTGTGACAACTACAACAATTTTTTTTTATAAAAGCGTAAACATATATATCTGGTAGACAAGTTATATATTTTTCCTTACCAAAATCGATCTTTAAATTTCTATAATAAAGGCATCTTCTATTATCCCAGGGCTCACTTCTCCATTCATTAACAAAATTTTCTATTAAGAAGGCTTTGATATGTGAAATTTTAACTTTGATATGTGAACTTTTAAATACTTGAAGAAAATTAATACTTGAACATAACTGTGTTTCCCACAAAGTTAAATCCTCTTTGTACTAAGGTATTTTTAAAAATCAGAATAATCAGCCATGCTGATTGAATCAAGTATTTGTCAAGTAAATCTTTCATCATTTGGTAAACACTTGATGGCTGCTTTTCATACTGGAAGTGGAGCAGTTGCATCCAGAAACACACCATTCCAACAGAGACCAAAGAAGTCAAGGGATGCCTGTTTCTGCATAAACTAACCCTCTTAGGCTATGGCCATAGTAAACCCAGCCCGGCCCATTGTTTTGAGGGCCATCTCTTTAACAGTAGAACGGATACGTCAAAGCGGCCATAGTCAACCAGGTTTGATGGCCCGTCTCTTTCTGACAATGTGGTCATCCCGAGACTGCAAGTGACGCAAAAACGAGGCTGCCGTGGCGTCTGATACTCTGCCCCACCCCCAAGTGAAATCGACAGAAAATAGTTTGACATAAAAAGTGTTTTTACGTAAAATCCCCCCACAAAACTTTTATCAAAACCACTGGAATGTATCGGGAAGGGTCAGTTTACTAGTTTGTATAGTCAAAATTTTTGAAGCACCATAAATAAGTTTTTCTTGATTATTTTCCTTTCCTCAATCCAGCAAATGGATGTGTCGCTCAAACGTCAAAATGACGGGTTAAAAATACCCGGCCGGGCCGGCTCTACAGTCGTTATCAGCCATTATCAGTGATGCCACAGAGTAATTCAGCCGAGCAGCATTTTTCACCTAGCCCGGCAAAATTGACGGCTTCAAAATGCCGGGTTTACTATGGCTGCAGCCTTAGTCCGAACCAGGATTTGCCAGGATTGAATAATTGCCCCCTCTGAATCCTGATTTGCTGGGATTTACACACAATAGATTTCCATCAGGCTGTGACCATCACTAATTGCTACCACATTTCAAAGCTGTATCAGGCTAGAATTAAAAGCCCTGCTGAGAATCTGGAAGTAATTGTAGCTGCTGGTATGTACTTTAAAGGAGGAAAAGGCTAGCAAGCATGTGTGCCTGACCTGATTTCGTGATGGAATGCAAAATCTAGGGTCAGTTTGTGTTCAGAGGATCTGAATGCAAGAGGGTTAAAGGAAATCTATTTTTAAAACCTTTAACAGAAACTTATGAAATTATTGCTATATTTTCATATCCCCAAATTTCACATCCATACAACAAAACAAGTACAACAATTTTATGGAATAAATCAAGTGCCACATGTGTATGTAATTCTATTTGTTGTGCAGTCCTTATCAAGCTAAACATGACTTTAGCAGCTTTATCATAAGCATTTTTCATGCATTACATTTTCATATGCCCATAATTCCACATCAATACAATAAAACAGATAACAATGATTTTATGTGTACGTAGTTCTTTTAGCCATGCAGTCATTATCAATTAATCAATCAATGACTTAAGTAGCTTTATCATAAGCATTTTTCTTGCATTTTGCAAAACTGGCTACTGAAGTTGATTCCTAAGTATTAAAACTATTATGAACTTCAAGGGCTTTTTTGCTATTTTATATAATTATTACGCTTTTCTGTTATTCTACATAATTATTACGAGATCTATTGTGGCCGAATGTCATGAGTTTGGTTTTCACTAGATTTACAAGTTTCTAATGAGAACAATAAGTATCCAAAATGTCTAAAGCATCTTTGTAGTGGAGAATAAAATGGTATTATCAGCATAAAGTAAAAGTTTAACATAACTGGTTAACATTTTGCCATGAAATGAAAGCTGAATTTGTAGTGTTAAGCAATTTCTGATAAATATTGTTCCAAATCATTCAGAAAGTGTGTGTGTGCTACTTGATATCAATATTACTTCCCCTTCACAGGCTACATATCCTTTTAAAGAGTTGCATCCCTTTTAATTGTTTGCAGTTGCTTTGTAGTCCAGATTAAAGGTTTCATCTGATGGAAATAAAGCAGTAGTTTTGATATGAAATTGTAGACTTACTGTTGACCTGTGTGAAAGAAGTACAAGGTGAAAGTAAATGATTGTAGACATACATGTTTTTCAATTTGTGAACATATAGTAAAAGACACCTTTGGAATTTGAACTTGTTGGTTTAATGATAAGTTGTAAAAATGTGAAGGCAAAAAGTTAAGCTAATGAGTTAGGAATTGCAGATCTGTTGGAGGATCTGCCCCTAAATTCTAATCTTCCGAGCTTTGGAGTGATGTGTTGTCTATTTTCCCATGTTTGTGCTAGGGAGAAGCAGGGGGGAGGGGGATGGTGGGGGGAGGGGGATGGTGGGGGGAGGGGGATGGTGGGGGGAGGGGGATGGTGGGGGGAGGGGGATGGTGGGGGGAGGGGGATGGTGGGGGGAGGGGGATGGTGGGGGGAGGGGGGGACGGGGGACAGGGAGGGGGGACGGGGGACAGGGTGGGGGGTAGGGAGGGGGAAGGAGGTGGGTTAGTAGGGGGGGATGGTGGGGGGACGGGGATGGTGGTGGGGGGAGATTGGGGAGGGGAAGGGGATGGTGGTGGGGGGAGGATAGGGAGGGGGAAGGGAGGTGGGTTAGTAGGGGGAGGATAGGGAGGGGGAAGGGAGGTGGGTTAGTAGGGGGGAGGGGGAAGGGGGGAGGGGGAAGGGGATGGTGGGGGGGGAGATTGGGGAGGATAGGGAGGGGGAAGGGAGGTGGGTTAGTTGGGGGGAGGGTGGGGGAGGGGGGTAGAAGAGGGGGGTGGGGGAGGGGGTAGAAGAGGGGGGGAGGGGGGGTAGAAGAGGGGGGACGGGGGGGGTAGGGGAGGGGGGTGAGTAGAGGGGGGGAGGGGGGGGGAGTAGAGGGAGGGGGGGCGGGGAGGGGAGGGGAGGGGGGGGGCGGGAGGGGGGGAGGGGGTAGAAAGGGGGGAGAGGGGGGGTGGCAGGGAGGAGCTAGGGGGTGGCTAGGGGGGGAAGGAGGGGAGGGAGAGGGGGGTGGGGGGAGGGGTGACTGCCTGTTGTCAGTAGTTTTGTATTGACTGAAAATTGTGCTTCGTTTGAACGCTTGGGTCACTAATTTTAGGAGGCTGGGTTAGCAAATAAGTATAATAACAACGACATAATGTATCAAACATCATGTTCTTTGCATCATATGAATGCGTTTTTGAGTGTTTAAGATTATTACACTCATAATGATTGCACAATTTTCATCTGTAAATTGTTCTCAAATATGAGCTCCACCACATAATGAGACGGAGTGCACATGAGGTCAAATTTTAGTTATTGACATGTTATTAATGTGCAATAAAGTGGCTATCAAATACAAAAAAACAGATTGAAAATCGGACAATTCTGTGCAAAGTTATTACAGGTTGAAATGATAGACTACAGGAAGTGGCAAAATGAGAAACGGACAAGTTTATTTTTGTAACACGTTGTCAGAATGAGGGCTTGGGTATTTTCAAAACACATTTAAAAGCAAAAGGGATAAAACTTATGCCTTGATATTTCATTATAAGGTAGATAAACGGATATAGTTTAATAATTAATCAAAATCTCAAAATTGACAACTTGACCCTACCTGCCTTTAATGGCTCCTAGAGCAAAATTGGGTAATGTGCTAAGCGACTCATTTCGTGGCGGAGCGTCACAAATTCGCAAACCGGAGGTGCAATTGCATTAGCTTTCCACCAGTAAAAAGGAATTAGGTCGTCAGAATATAAAAGTTTTAGTTAAGAAATGTAATTTATACAAGCCTGCTTCAATTAAGTGTACAAATTCCTGACTAGACAGCCAGAACAGCTTGCAAAACAGCACAAATGGGGAAATACCGTTTCAGCTCAGCTGCACTGCACCTACTCTTTTCAAACACGAATTAAAACTTATCCCCCCTCCCCCCCAACTACATTTTTATTAAAACCATTTGGGATGGTCAAGTACACCCATCAAAAACATAAAACAAGTGAAAAAAAATTTTCAAGCAATGACTTTTCGCCAGAGCCCTTTTTTTGGCAAAATGTTCCTGGACTAAAAATCAGCTTTCTTTCACAACCCCACCCCCTTCTCTGTCTGTCAGTCTCTGTCTCTCTCTGTCCATATGGAAGTAGCTTTCTTGTGTTTTTCGAGATGATGATTCGTATCAATACGCCTGTCAGTATTGTAATTGCCCTTCGTGGGATGATTAAAGTGTTTTTGACTTGACCCTTCTCTCTCTCTCTCTCTCTCTCTCTCTCTCTCTCTCTCTCTCTCTCTCTCTCTCTCTCTCTCTCTCTCTCTCTCTCTCTCTCTCTCTCTCTCTCTCTCTCTCTCCAGAGAGTGTTGACTCCACTCTCCCCAAAAGTCCTTCGGATGAGACTTTAATCCGAGGCCCCGTGTGCGAACGCACGCAGAACATTTTGCGCACACGTTAAATCCTGTTTGGCTTTTCGTAAGAGTAGGCCATCGTGTGCCGGTGGGAACAGATGACATTTACATAACTGCATACACACGGGGAGAGAGAGAGAGAGAGAGAGAGAGAGAGAGAGAGGAGAGAGAGAGAGAGAGAGAGAGAGAGAGAGAGAGGAGGAGAGAGAGGAGAGAGAGAGAGAGAGAGACAGACAGACAGACAGACAGACAGACAGACAGACAGACAGACAGACAGACAGATAGACAGACACACAGACTAGACAGTCGGAGAGAGACACTGAGAGACAGCCAGCCAGTCAATCAACCACACAGGCAGCCAGACCCACAGCCAGACAGACAAACAGAAAGACACCAAAAATCCTTTAACTAGTTCTCCAATAGACAGATTACAAGGATGGCCTTTACAGAGCCCACTGATGTCATGCAGAGGTGGAGGTGAGCAGTCATGGAGGAGGCCTGCACTGCACTGCACGGTACGGTTACGGTACGGCAAAGCCAGGTACAGGTTTATAACGAGCACAATCGATAGCAGACACAATCTGTTATCATCGCCATGGCGCACCCCCCAACCCCCCCCCCCCCTCCCCCCAACCTGTCCCCATGACAGAGGAGCCACAGGCAGGTAGAAAGGCAGGACAAGACTTTGCCACAGTCCCACTTTTTCGCCATAAAACACATTTATCAGGGTTACATAAAAAGAGACACATTAGATGTGAGAAAGAGTGAATCCTTTACTACCTACTGGCACAACAGAATCAGGTCTGTATACTAAAAAAAAAAACCCACCCCAAAAACCCCAACCCCCAAAACACACACACACACACACACACACACACACACACACACACACACACACCACATTACACACACCCTTACACACACACACCCTTTTACACACACACACACACACACACACACACACACACACACACACACACACACACACACACACAGAGGTCTGTATATTCAGACTCGGGACAGGCCACAACTAGCCAAACCACCATAATTATATACACAAACCTCCACACAGGCCACACAGAAGAGTGCCCTTGCAAAACTGGCAGCTAGACAACAGAACATGTGCTGCAGTCCTGTCCGCTACATGAGACACTCCGAAAGAGGATCTGGCCTGTCCCCATACGACCCCAGTGGCTAAGAAGCTCTCTGGAGACTGGGAGGACCTGCAGCGTACAGCTACCATCATCACAGAGACTGAGCTATCCATTTGATAAAAGCAACAACAACAAAAAAGAAGATGGAATCAATGACG
>CM060320.1:67002660-67005160 GCA_030674155.1 Stramonita haemastoma | reverse complement strand
AATGCAAGAACAGCAAGTAAAAATTATTCTTTCAATGGAAATAACACTGACTTTGATGAAACATCTAATCCTGCTGAAAACCAGTTTCCAAGGAAATCTCATGATAAGGTTGTTAACAACTTTGGTGATCAGTTGATTGAATTATGTAATATGTATGATTGTTTTATACTAAATGGACTGAGTGAAGCAGATTTTGATGATAGCTGTACCTATGTTGGACATTCTGGGGAAAGCACTGTGGATTATTTTGTTACATCTGTTGAGCTATTTTCTTCTATTCATGTAATTGCCTTAGTTGTTGAAAACTGTATAGAGTCCGACCATTTGCCTATTGTCATGGAGGCAAAAGTATTGGGAAATGGCAATGACTGGCATATTAAAAGAAAAGTAAGTGTAAATGCTGAATTTGAAAGATTTATCTGGAATACAGCACTGGAAAATGAATTTAGGAATTCATGGGAGAGCACAGATATTCAAAACAGCTTGAAAATGGCCATTGATAACTTAGATAGTGATGTAGATGGTGCTCTTGAAGTATTTATAGATAGTTTAAAAGAAGCTAGTAGATGCATGCTTAAAAGATGTCGTACTGGTAGGGCAAAAAGGTCAGAATGGTTTGACAATGAATGTAATAAAGCAAAAAAGGAATGTAGAAAGAAGCTTAGATGTTTTAGAGCAACTAGAAAAGAAGCTGATCGGCTAATATATGTTACAGCAAGAAAACAGTACAAGTATCTTTTGAAAACTAAAAAAACACACTTTCAGAAAACAGAAAACTGAAGCATTGGAAAAAGAAATGAGCAATGGGTCAAATTTTTGGAATGAACTCAGAAAAATGGGTTGTGTAAATAAAGAAAAGGTAGTAAACAGTATCACGAGAGATGAGTGGTATAAACATTTCAAAACTGTTTTTCAGGGGGATAATGAAGAGCTAGAAAGGGACTTTAGCAGTGATATGGAAATCTTAGAGGAAACAGATCATGTTTTAGATACAGAAATGTCAGAAGCAGAAGTTATTCAGGCAGTAAACAAACTTAAAGATAGAAAAGCCTGTGGGATAGATGATATCTTAGCTGAAATGTTAAAATGTGGTGGTAATACTGTTGTCATGTTTCTAACAAAATTATTTAATGTTGTCTTTGATCAAGGAATTTACCCACAGGTATGGTCAACGGCCATACTCATACCATTACATAAAAAAGGAAATTTAAATGATGTTGATAACTACAGAGGAATCTCTCTCCTAAGCATAATATCTAAATGTTATACCTCAATATTGAACATGCGACTATACACCTGGTTAGAAAGTCATAACTTAATATCAGAATGCCAAGCAGGATTCCGCAGAAAATATTCTACTATTGATCAGATATTTACTTTATATGCTGTCATCCAGAACCACTTGAGTAAAAAGGT
This sequence comes from Stramonita haemastoma, assembly GCA_030674155.1. NCBI lineage: Eukaryota > Metazoa > Mollusca > Gastropoda > Neogastropoda > Muricidae > Stramonita > Stramonita haemastoma. The sequence goes on along the minus strand of CM060320.1, from coordinate 67,003,744 downwards.
AGAAAACTTTATGTTGCTTTTGTTGACTTCAGAAAGGCCTTTGATTCTGTTCAGCACAATAAACTATTGCAATGTATTAGAGATCAAGGAGTAAAAGGAAAATTCTTTGCTGCACTGCAAGCTATGTACAATCATTAAAATCATGTGTACGTGCAAATTTAGAATTAACCGAAATATTTGATTGTCCTATTGGAGTACGGCAAGGCTGTGTACTCAGCCCAACACTATTTACATTATTCATAAACCAGTTAGCTAACCAAATGAATGAAAATGGTAAACATGGGGTACAATTATTCCCAGATATCATCGAATTATTTATCCTATTATTTGCAGATGATGTTGCATTGATATCAACAACACCAAGTGGTCTTCAGAATCAGCTGAATATTTTACGAACATGTTGTAATAATATGAAATTAACTGTAAACATTGATAAAACAAAGGTCATGGTATTTAGGAAAGGGGGATTTTTGGGGAAAACACGAGAAGTGGTTCTACGATGGTAATAGATTGGAAGTAGTTAACAGCTATTGTTATTTAGGATTTAAATTTACAACCATGATTAGTGCTAAAAATGGTACATTGCATTTAACAACAAAAGGCAAAAAGGGGGTAGTTCAGCTTAATAGAGTTTTTCAAAAATATAAAGAAATGACAGCAAACACTTATTTTAAAATCTTTGATATGAAAATACAACCAATATTGTTATATGCTGCAGAAATTTGGGGAATGAATAGGTTAGAACACATAGAAAAGGTCCATATGCGTGCATGTAAAAGGTTTCTAGGAGTCCCTATCAAGACACCCAACAAAATGGTATATGGGGATTTGGGCAGGTATCCACTCTATGTAAATTCATATGTTACCTGCCTAAGATATTGGTTTAGATTGTTAGAAATGAATACAGAACGATAACCGTATAAAGCCTATCATATGTTACTACAATTAGACAGCACTGGGAAGCATTGTTGGGTATCAAAAATAAGAGAAATATTATGTGTGACTGGTTTTTATATTGTTTGGTTACAGCAGGGTGTTGGGAATGTAAAAAACGTTTCTGCATATATTTAAACAGAGGCTTGTG
>CM060320.1:66955170-66985170 GCA_030674155.1 Stramonita haemastoma | reverse complement strand
CACACATACACCAACTCCACCCCCCCCCCCCCCCACACACACACACACACACATCATCCACTCCACCCATACAAAATTCTGCAGGGGACTAGACTATAATATTTATAGATTCTCACCCCCTATACATTGGCCAAAGCATGATCAAATCTCCACTGTGGCTCCAGCCTGACATGACAATCCTTAATTAAAACGATGGCCAGTGTCCAGGTCGATACTGTTGCAGTTGTGTATTGTCAGTCCACTGCCCCCTAGGCCCTGTGGCAGCCAAAGTGTGATGGACACAAAGCGAACAGTATCGTAGTGGACAACTGCTGGACACTACTCTACACACAGTGAGGGTGTTGCACACACACGAACCTCATAGAGACACGACTGCTGTGGTGCTGTGAGCGAAGATATGGTGTGTGTGTGTTGTGTGTGTGTGTGTGGTGTGTGTGTGTGTGTGTGTGTGGTGTGTGTGTGTGTGTGTGTGTGAGAGAGAGAGAGAGAGAGAGAGAGAGAGAGAGAGAGAGAGAGAGAGATTCATAGAGAGAGAGAGATAGAGTAATCTTTATTTTCCATGGGTAGAGAGAGAGGAGAGTGAGAGAGTAGAGAGGAGGGGAGAGAGAGAGAGAGAGAGAGAGAGAGAGAGAGAGAGAGAGAGAGAAGAGAGAGAGAGAAGAGAGAGAGAGAGAGAGAGTAACCCAGGAAGAAATCACGGTGATGACTGGGGTTTACACCCAGCGCACTCTTCGAGTGGTCAAGTTAGGGCTGGAAGCATGACACAGAGAAAAGGACCTACCGCCAAGGAGAGAAAATGAGATATTGCGATAGAGTGAAAATGATCTATAGCGATGTACACCTTTAATCAAACTGCGACGTCAAGGTGTGTCCCAGGGCTAGGTTTTCAAAACGTCGTTTTCCACACACGAGAAAAATACACAAGCCAGTCAACCAGCCAGCCAGCCAGCCAAACAAGCAACCATCCAACCAACCAATGTCATAATTGTGATAAAAAGATAACAACCAAACGCACAAGGATGAAATACTGATAGGGAAATAATATAGTTATCCCATTAACTCCATCCATTCCCTGCACAAAAAAACCCCAACAACAACCCTCAAAACAAATAAAGAAGAAAGAAAACCTACCTCCCCAACCAACCCTCCCCCATCTGACCGCCCCCCCCCCCCCCCCTGAAACCAACAAAAACTGCAAAAAAAAAAAAAGCAATCTGTAGATAGTAAAAGGATAAACAAATCAGTAAAAAAAAAAACAAAAAAAAACACACACACACAGAGGAAAGAACAGTTGTTAAAAAAAAACACAGAGAGAAGAGAGTGACAGAAAAGAGAAATAATTACTGCAAGCACGGAATGTTTAATATACTGATACTGTATCAGCCTCCCGCGGCCCTATACCTTCTATGAGAACGATGAATAATACACCTACAAAAGCTCTACTGGACAGTAACCATATTATTCATTATTGATCATGCAGAGAAATGGAGAGGCGAGTCATAATATTTGGGATCCTATCTTTTCGGCATTAATCAGAGGAAACCTACAGAGGTCTGTAGACGTGAATACAAACAACGTGAACAGAAGCTGAAGGCAACAAACAAAGAGATGAATAAACGTGATTATATATACATTGAAGCTCGTCAACATCTCTGTTACGAGTCATCTCGCAGCGCGAGGACAAAAAGAGAGGATGCAAAAGGGAGGTGTGGGGGAAATGGGAGTGATACTACATACATACACGTGCGTGCGTGCGTGCGTGCGTGCGTGCGTGCGAGCGCGCCACACACACAGACACAGACACAGACACACACACAAACACACACACACACACACACACACAAACACACACACACACACACACACACACACACACACACCACACACACACACACACACACACACACACACACACACACACACTACAAGAGAGGGGACGGGACAGCCTGGTGGTCTGAGTGATGTGCTCGTGATCTGCTGACTCGGGTTCGAATCTCGTTCGGGAGGATTTTTCCTCTGGAGTTAACATCAGTGCCGACTCTACTCCCCCCAAAAGTCCTTGGGATGGGAATAATTATAAGCCGAGGTCACAAGTGCGAACGCACGCAGAACATCTTGCGCACACGTTAAAACCCGTTCCGCTTTTCGGAAGAGTAGGCCATTGTGGGCCGGTGGGAACGGATGACAAAATTCACAAAACTGCACACACATGGGGACTGGATGTAAAAAAAAAAAAAACACACACAAGTGCTTATTCCACTATCCTCAAAGTAAAAGAATAAAAGAAGGAATGTAAAAGAGAGAGAGAGAGAGAGAGAGAGAGAGAGGAGAGAGAGAGAGAGAGAGAGAGAGAGAGAGAGAGAGAGAGAGAGAGAGAGAGAGAGGAGAGAGAGAGAGAGCCTGTATGTCTACCGCGAGGGGGAGAGGGCACTCTTCAGTGCTTTCTAAAAGATTGTGGAGTCTGTATCCCTGACGCCCCAGGGCAGCAGAACACACAGGATGGCCTAGCTGTATCATGAAGAACTACCTCACCATCCTAGCAGGTGGGTGCAGCCAGAGGCTGTTTGCCGAATATGCATGAGGTGAGTTACATCATCCTGTTGCACCTGTGTTGCCCTAACTTAATCTGAAAACCTCCGCGCCAGGTCTTTGACATAACCTTAATCAATCAATCAATCACCGTAACACTTTGTTTGAAAGTGTGTGACTCAGAAACAACAAACAGTTGATCATCGCAGAGTACTGAATAAATTGATCGCAGAGTACTGAATAAATAGGCAGTCGAAGTTTTCCGATATGAGACAGATAAATTGAGAGGTTTTATGTAACATCTCACAAACATCGCCCTGCATTTTTTCCCCTTGCTAACGTGGACAAAATAGGATGGAGGCTAGATCTCTAACTGTTTCTAATAAGAAGAGACAGAGTCCATTTTCCATGGCTGAGCATCGACCCCTGGGTTCTGTGTTCTGCACAGAATGAAGATGCTTTAGCTGCACCCTCCCCCAGGGCGAGCAGCTGGCAGACAGCTGTGATGAAGGATCGGTCATTGACAGTGCAGGGGAGACTGCAGCTAGCTGTGTTTTTTAGCTGGGCTGCCCAGCTGTGGACCGACCTTTGTGTGAGTGCTTACGAGGAGAGCAGATGGCGCCACAATGGAGGCAGAAATAACTTCACAGGTCACAAAGGGGCAGTGCTCTGCTGCAGGACGTTGTTAGGTAATTGGCTTCACGATTGTTATCAGTTCTTACTGAATATCCTTTCTATAGTGATTATATTTTAGAGCACTGAGATGAGTGTTTGCTATGAAAAAAAAAAGGTTGCCTGACACATTGTGTAGAACTTGTGTGCATGAACAGGAAGTGGTAACGGTGTATTCTGATATATTCGGATATCCATTCATTAGTTTAGACTGTGGCTGTTAATCACCACGATATAACTACAATCTCTTCCTGTTGATATGTATACCAGGAGAGAACTGGGTATTCATAAATGATAAACCACTGTTCAATAAGATTTATATAACTCTTAGCAATTCATGATGTCAGTTTTTGAAGTTATGTATTCTTCTCCTATAAGACATCTGCTGTGATAAGTTCACGAAAACAAATATGAATACTTAATGATCTAAGAATACGAGAAATTAATTGAGATTATAGAAATTAGTTGTGGGACAGAGAGAGGAGAGAGAGAGGAGAGAGAGAGAGAGAGAGAGAGAAGAGAGAGAGAGAGAGAGAGAGAGAGAGAGAGAGAGAGAGAATCTTTGAATGAATAATCTTTATTTTTCAAGGGTAACAGAGTAAGCATTTACATACTTTTCTTCATCCGGCCCTGAGAGAGAGAGAGAGAGGAGAGGAGAGAGAGAGAGAGAGAGAGAGAAGAGGAGAGAGAAGAGAGAGAGAGAGAGAGAGAGAGAGAGAGAGAGAGAGAGAGAGAGAGAGAGAGAGAGAGAGAGAGAGAGCTGACGTGCATGTAAGCGCGCAGGCATTTGGGTGCATAGGTACAGGTGCTCCTCTACTCATCGATTCTTACACACAAAAAACAAGCAAACACACAGAGAGCAGAAGAAATGCGCAGCAGCAATGGCAGCAGCCTTCCAACCATTGGTTTTACTTCGTATACACAGCTCAATACAATTTCTTCAAAGACTCAGAGGTCGAGAGTTTCGAGCCTTCCCAGCATTACAGCCAACATCCCTCTGACCAAACCCTCCCTTATTTCCCCAGTGTCAACAGGCAGGGGCACATCAAACTGGCCCCCTTACCTCATCAAAGCAACACCCCCGGGATTCTTACGTCAACAATCCAGAAGGTTCCCCCGTCCTCCACCTGGGTTATATCGCAATCTGTTAATGTCCCACCCACCCACCTGGTTGTGGGTGCTTTTATGTTGTATTTATGTGACCCACCCGTGAGTGTATTAATGTTGTTATTCATAAGCATTGACTCGTGTCCCGCCCCCCCCCCCCCCCCCCCTCTCTGTGTAAGTCCACTAATGTTGTATTCATAAGCAGTGGCATACTGGTGAGCCAATATGGTAATCATCCATCTACCAGTGGATTGACCGCAGAAATGTTTGTGCAAGACGAACATTGAAACACTTGATGTTTTATAGAATTCCCTTTAATATGGTGATCATTTGTTTGGGAGAAATGTCGTATTTGTGATGCAAGCACAGTGAACAAAACAGGAACGCAAATTTGATGTTTCGATTAAATTGAAGATGTGTTTAAAAAAAGATTCAACTATTATTCAACTAAACAAGAGTAACAAAAAATTGATACAATCGGTACCCAAATCTAAACCTAAAATGATTTAACCTTCTACCATAGTTTTCGATAGTATTAAGATAATAAGAATAACAAAGTAATAAAATAATTCTCATTTAAGTTTCTCTCTTCATATTTGATTGAATTCATCCAAGTTGGGAACATCCCCCGAAAGTGCACCACAAACATCAAATACATGGCACTAACGGCTTCTGAAAGTCCCTCTGATGACTGCAGTTCCTCATCATTCTTGGAGTACCTTAACTTAGCGGTTACGGCATAAATATCACCAGAACAACAACACAAATACTTCAGTCAGAATTTCCAGTGAACCAGCATTACCATGACTGTTCTGTTTGTGTTCTGCATGATTCAGCATTTTCATGACTGTTCTGTATGTGTTCTGAATGAACCAGCACTGTCACAACTGTTCTGTATGTGTTCTGAATGAACCAGCATTGTCATGACTGTTCTGTCTGTGTTCCCAATGAACCTGCCTTGTCATGACTAATCTGCCTGTGCTTCGGCCTTTGTTAATGTGAAGGTCACGCTAACGGGGTTTCCTCTAGCGCCTTGCTTGAAATCGCGGCTTTTGTTTTAAAAGTATGCACAGTTTCTAAGTGAGAGAAAAGAGGGGAAGGCACTGTGTCCAGCTGGTGTTGAGGTTGCTCTTGGGTCATCCATTTTTCACCCTGGCTTGCTCATCCCACCTGGGAATGGCAGTGAGGTTTGAAGTACACACTGGATGAGATGTTTGTTTGCCTATATGACTGTTTTCATGTACCCTACCATAATTATAGGCTCCCATACTTTGATTTCAAAGAGCAGATAAACAAACAGACAAATAGACAGACAGACAGACAGACAGACAGACAACACAATACACACACACTCCACCACCACCACGACTTAATACAACACGAGCGCGCGCGCACACACACAAACACACACACACACAACACATACCACACAACACACACAACACACACACATACACACACACAACAATAACACAACACAACACACAACACAACACACACAACAACAACAACAAAACACACACACACATTCACACATACCCCCCCCCCCCACACACACACACACAAGACAACACACTCACACACACACACACACACACACACACACACACACACACACACACTCACACACACCATCCCCACCACAACACACATATCACAACCCCCCCACACACACACACACACACACAACACAACACAACCCCCACCCCCACACACACTCACACAACACAACACCCCCCCCACACACACACACACACACACACACACACTTGTACCACTGACCAGGCAGGCGGGCTCCCAGGACCCGAGGCCTGTGGTAGATGGGGATGAGCCTGGTGTTGAGGTCATAGCCGTAAGTCAGCTTCACTGGCTCCAAAGTGCCGTCCAACAGCCGTAGCATCTTCTGTGCCAGCTGTAAGGACAACACACCACACAATACCGCACCGTATCGCACCGTGCCGTGCCGTACCGCACCGCAGCGCAGTTCAGCACAGCATAGCGCAGTACAGCACAGCACAGTACAGCATAGCATAGCACAGTGCACCGCACCGCACCGCACCGCAGCACAGCACAGCATAGCACCACAGCACAGCACATCATACCACAGCACACCAAAGCACACCACACAACATCACACCACACCACACCACGCCACACCGCACCACAGCACAGCACAGCACAGCACAGCACAGCACAGCATAGCATAGCATAGCATAGCGCAGCACAGCACAGCACAGCACAGCATAGCAGAGCACAGCACAGCACAGCACAGCATACCGCACCACACCACACCACGCCATACCACACCATACCACACCATACCACAGCACACCACACCATGCCATACCACACCATACTACACCATACCACGCCATACCACACCACACCATACCACGCCATACCACACCATACCACACCACACCATACCACACCATACCACACCACACCAAACACCTCCCGTCAATGAGGGACAGGACAGCAAAGAAAGGGGGATAGAGAGAGAGAGAGAGAGAGAGACAAGGCAAGGCAAGGCAAGGCAAAGTCTTTTATTCGAGGATAATAGATAAGCACTCGTGTGCTTTTTTACATCCAGTCCCCGCCCTTTTCAGGGATACATCAAGTTGAAAATATACTAAACAATAAGACTTTACGCAGTACCAAACAACACACAAGAATAAAGGACACTATATATGATAAGGTATTAAAATGCACTCTTTCAGAAGACAAAAATCAGAAGTCACAATAAAAAAAATTTTGATTATGGAAAAAAGAAAAGCGTTAGTAGATAAGGAGCAAACAAGAGAACAAAATGAATTAGACAACCGAAAACATCAATCCACCACTATCTATCAAAAATTGTACATGTAATATAAATCATACATTTGGATAGAAGGGGATTTTTTTTTTTTAAACTAGCATCCTTATTGGAGGGGGGGGGGGGAGTCATACTACCAATAGAATTATAATTTTAAAAAAACAACAACAAAAAAACAAACAAACAAACAAACAAAAACACAATAAAACAACAACAACATAAAACATCCTAGATGTTTAAAAAAAATAGGCATATCATTTTTTTTCAATCGGATAATGTTTTACACACACTCACACTCACTCACGCACAGACACACACACAGACACACACACACAGACACATACACAGACTCACAACACACTCTCACACACACATACACACACAAATATACACTCACACTCACACACTCACACACACACACACACACACAGACACACAGACACACAAGCACACTCTCACACACACATATACACACAAACATATACTCACACACACACACATACACACACACACACAAACACACACACACACATACACATGCACACACAAACACACACATACACACACACACACACACACACACACACACACACACACATACATACACACACACACTCACACACACACATACACACACGCACGCTCGCACACACACACACACGCACATACACACACTCTCACACACACACGCACGCACGCACACACACACACACACACACACACACACCACACACACACACACACACACACACACACACACACACACACACACATTTTCACCGGTTCTGACACATTTCATCAATAAACTGCATTCTAAGGAAAATATATGCCTTGAATTCTGAATAAAATCATAAAGAATACACGAATACTCAATCCGCTGTCAGGCACATATTTGAAAATATATAAACCCTAATATCATATCAATCTTATGATTATATCATAAAATTTATGTTTTTAATTATATATGTGATAATGGACAAAGTTATTCAGGGTTTTTTTAATTGTTTTTTTTTAACGATCATTAATTAAAATTTTACATAAAATCGATTACATTCGTCACACATGATTATCAAAAAGGAAGTACAAAATATGACTAAAAATGGATGGTAATAGGTGAGACATTCGGGGGGGGGGGGGGAGGGAGAGAGAGGAGTGAGAGAGAGAGAGAGGAGAGAGGGAGGAGAGAGAGAGAGGAGAGAGAGAGAGGAGAGAGGAGAGAGAGAGAGAGGAGAGAGAGGAGAGGAGAGAGAGAGAGATTGTAAGTGTAGGCTACTGATAAGGATGCTAAATATCTTTATTATATAACAAGTGGGATAGTGAAACTCAGTCTTAAAAATCAGCTACAATGATACAATGGTAAGATACATGTGAAACATTTAAACGCACACACCACACACACACACACACACACACACACACACACACACACACACACACACACACACACAACACACACACACACACACACACACACACACACAACACATACACAGGGGGGGAGAGGGGGGAGTGTGGTTTGTTATTTTTGATGTTTTAAGTGGTTTAGGAGGTGATTTTTGAAGGTTGTTAATGATTGGTGCTGTTTAATTGAATCAGGAAGGGAGTTCCACAGGGTAGGACCTGAGTATAGTAAACTAGATTTGAACAAGTCTATTCTTGGGATTGGGACTCTTGGCTTTTCCATATTTCTGGAATGATTTATTGGGAAATTATCTTTTAAGGGTGTGGGGACATTTCCTGTCATTATCTTAAACATCATAATGCCTTTGTTATATTTTAGTCGTTGGTGTAGGGGAAGAATATTCAACTGATTATAGTCCACTTCTTGCAAGGTTGTTTTCTTCAAAAGGACCAGTTTAAGACCACGTTTATACAGGCTAAGTAACGGTTTCATGGTATTTGCACTGGCAGAATCCCACAGGGTTGCTGCATAGTCTATTGAGGATTGTATATAAGCTTGAAAGAACAGTTTCCTTGAGTTGAAGTCAAGAAAGTGTTTAATTTTAGTCAACTGGTAAACTTTTTGGGACAAGTATTTGCATAGATGAGATATGTGGTAGAACCAGCTGAGATTTTCATCAATTGTTACTCCTAGTACTTTGTGGTGAGAGGTTTGTTCAATTGCTTCATTTTTTATGTAGATTTTAAACAGTTTATGTGATAATATTCTGTCGCTTTTGTCTGGTGGTGATAAGCATGCATTTTGTTTTTTGGGGATGAATTGACATGTGGTTTTGTTCTGTCCATTTGACAAGTTCGTCAGTGCTTTTTTGTAATATGGTTGCAAGATAGTCAATGTTGTTATGGCTCGTATGTATGGTTGTGTCGTCAGCAAATAGTTCACATTTGGAATGGATATGTAAAGGGAGGTCATTTATGTATAATGAAAAGAGAATTGGTCCCAATATGGATCCCTGTGGTATTCCATAATGAATGGTTTTTAGTTTGGATGTTGATGTAGCTATTGAGACACACTGTTGCCTGTTTGTAAGATAGGAATCTAGTAGCCGTATGGTTTTTGTTGAAATGTTATACAGTTCTAGCTTTTTAAGGAGAAGTTTGTGGTCAATTGTATCAAATGCTTTTTTGAAATCAACAAATAATACTCCACAAAATTTATTATCATTAATGTTTGATAGCCAGTTGTCAACAAGACTGGTTAGTGCTGTATGGCACGAGTGCTTTTGTCTAAATCCAGACTGATTAGGATGGAGTAAGTTATTGGTTTCTATATGATGGACTAAGTGTTTATTCATATGTTTTTCCAGGGGTTTTGAAAGGATAGGTATAATAGAGATTGGTCTATAGTTTGAAGGATCTGAAGTATTACCTGACTTGTAGATGGGGATCACTTTAGCACATTTGAAGGCATTGGGGAAATAGTTCTTATCAAGGCATAGGTTGTATATATATGTTAGGGTGTCTGTGATAACTGGAGCTGATAATTTTAATATTTTGCTGTCTATTCCATCAAGACCACGCGTTCTGGATTGTTTGAGGTGAGTCAGATAGTTATAGACCTCTGAAACAGACATGAATGGTAAGTGAAGTTTTGAAGGTATATGCTTTTCTTGGCAGTATTGTTTTAATTTATTGAGGTCATTGGATTCTGAGTTATCATTGCTAATTACGTTAGAAGAAACATTGATGAAGTGGTTGTTAAGTTTTTCAGCAGAGATGTCTTTGATTATATTTGATTTGGAAGATGATTGATTGTTTGTTATTTGATTTATTGCTCGCCATACAGTCTTTGAATTTTGTTTGGAAGATAGTAAGTCTTGAAAATATTTCTTTTTTTCACGCCGTTTTTGTGAGATTATGGCGTTTCTTAATTTTTTGGACTCCTCATAATATTTGTGTTCTTTTAGAAAATCTCTTAGATAACATGCTTCCTCTAGTTCCTTTGTGAGCCAAGGTGGTTTGGGGACGTGTTTGATCCTAATGGTTTTTAGTGGGGCATGTTTGTTATAGATTTCAGTGAATGTCTTTAACCAGAACTCAATAGCTAAATCTGGATCAGCAATGTTGAATGTTTCCGACAGCGTGGAGTTACATAGTTCTAGGAGAAAATGTTGTTCATTAAACTTTGCAAAAGAACGATAGGTTATAGTTTTATTGGCCAGGTTTTGGGAATTTTTGTTCCTTTTTTTGACCAAGTGGCACAGACTGGGTAGTGGTCGCTGCAGTTATAGACAGGGACACATGTTTCTATGATGTTTTCGGGGTTTGATACATAGATATGGTCAATTAGTGTGCTTGAATTTGATGTGACTCTCGTGGGAGATTTAACTAATTGGTGAAGATTGAAGGAATTCGTAACTTGGGTCCATTGATTATGTACTTTAGTAAGGTCAATATTGAAGTCCCCCAGTAAGATTAGTTCCTGACATTCAAGTAGGACTTCATTCATCATGGAGTCAAATTTGTCTATCCAATTTGTTCTTTCTGTTGGATTCCTGTAACAGAACCCTATTACAACAGGCCGTGTACCTTTCACTGAAACTTCAATCCAGATAGATTCTACTTCATGACGTTCTAGGTCAGGGAGACGTTTGAATGTTACAGATTCACTAATATATACTAACACACCTGTTTCTTTTGGCTTATGTGGATCTTTTCGCAAGATTTTATAACCTGGTATGTGTATGTCAGTGTCCATTATATGTTCTGAGAGCCTTGACTCAGAAAGCCCTAGTATGTGAAATGGTTTACCTTGATTTGTGATGAGTGTTGATATATCTTCAATTTTGTTAATTGCATGGTTTATGTTTAGGTGGCAAATTCGTAAGCCATCCTTGGAGGGCCAGGTATTATGTCTTGGATGCATCTGCTATAGGTACTTTGGTGAGAAGTAGTAATGTGTTGTAAATTTGCCTTTTTTGGTGAATGGGGAAAATGAAAATATGTTGAAAGTTTACTAATAAGGGGGGGGGGGAGTATAAGTACTTGATTGGGGGTAGGGGATGAAATGAATTAAAGAGTAGAATCAAACTCACTTTGCGTATAACACACAATAATAATAACTCAGTCAAGATAACTGTTAGCCTTCTTCAGAAGAACAAATGAAATGGGTTAAGGAGTAAAATCAAATAACTTTACATTTAACACACAATAATGTAGTAATTCAGTTAAAATAACTGTCAGGCTTCTTCAGAGAAACAAATAAAAAACAAATCAAAAAACAAATCAAATCAAACAAATCAAAACAAACAAATCAAAACAAGATCAGATCAAAAAATCAGAAAACAAATCAAACAAATCAACAGACCATCAAAACCATAAAAAAAGATAAGGCAGAGCAAGGTTTAAAAAAAAAATAAAATAAAATAAAATAAAATAAAAGTCAAGAACAATCAAGGCAATACTATGCCAAGCAAGTCCTGTAAACAACAACAATGCAACAGAAGAGAGAATAATAAAAGTATCTCTTGATGCACACAATTCCTGGGATACAAGATGTCCACGCACAATCAGCAAGATCCAGTGGATTCACTCACAGTCTTTTCAGTTTAAGTAAGGTCAGGCAATGACCAGTCACAGTTTGCTACACAATGGGAGAGAGAAGAGAGAGAGAGAGAGAGAGAGAGAGAGAGAGAGAGAGAGAGAGAGAGAGAGAGAGAGAGGAGAGAGAGAGAGAGAGAGAGAGAGAGAGAGAGAGAGAGAACTGGCAAGGCAAGGGAAAACAAGGCAAAGCAAGGCAAAGGTTTTCATTCCAAAGAAACCTCCTCTCATTCCCTGGACACAGGGCAACAGAATGATGTTCCTGCACGTTGTGTACTAGTAGGTGGAGAGTCATTACCAGGCTACAGGATTCAGATGGCTGTTCCCCCTTACCGACAATGTGCATTATTTCACCTCTGCAAGAGGGCTCTCTCTCTGTGTCTCTGTCCCTCTCTATATATCTCTCTATCTCTTTGTCTCTGTCTCTCTCTTTGTCTCTCTCTCTCTCTTTGTCTCTGTCTCTCTTTTTGTCTCTCTCCCTCAATCTCTCTCTTTGTCTCTCTCCCTCTGTCTCTCTCTTTGTCTCTGTCTCTCTTTCTATATCTCTCTCTCTTCTTTGTTGTCTACTCCTTATTGATGGGAGGTGTGGTGTGTGCACAGACAGATGACACAGGCAGACAGCAGTGACCACAGAGAGACAGACAGACAGACAGACTGACTGACGGACAGCTATGGGCACAGACAGACGGACAGAGCAGTGGGCACAGACAGATAGACAGACAAACAGATGGACAGACAGCAATGGGCACAGACAGATAGATAGACGGACAGACAGCAGTGGGCACAGAGAGACAGCTATGGGCACAGACAGACAGACAGACAGCAGTGGGCACAGAAAAGACCAAACTGAGGGGCAGTGTTAGGCTTTAGGACAGAAGGCGGCTTAGTCCTGGCAGCTGCAGCATCAGCATCATCAGAGTATAGGAAGGTGAGTGGTTTCTGTTTTCTTATCCTTCCACTCCCCCCTTTTTTCTTTCTTGTCCCCAAAAGATAAGGGGCCTGGCAGTGGAGTAACGTGTTTCACTTAAAAGTACAGTCCTGAAAGCAGTGGAGTAACGTGTTTCACTTAAAAGTACAGTCCTGAAAGCAGTGGAGTAACGTGTTTCACTTAAAAGTACAGTCCTGAAAGCAGTGGAGTAACGTGTTTCACTTAAAAGTACAGTCCTGAAAGCAGTGGAGTGACGTGTTTCACTTAAAAGTACAGTCCTGAAAGCAGTGGAGTAACGTGTTTCACTTAAAAGTACAGTCCTGAAAGCAGTGGAGTAACATGATTCTCTTGTACATTCCTGAAAGCAGTGGAGTAACATGATTCTCTTGTACATTCCTGAAAGCAGTGGAGTAACACGTTTCTCTTGTTATTCCTGAAAGCAGCAGAATAACATGTATAACTGCTTCTCTTGCACAGTCCTGAAAGCAGTGGAATAATATGTTTCACTTGTACAGTCCTGAAAGCGATTGACTAACATTTTTCAGTTTTACATCGCTGAAACCAATGAATTGGCATAATTTAAATTATTTCACCTTTAACGTTAGAGTCTAGGTGGCCTGGGAACCTGGCAGATTCACGGAGGGGAAGTTCACGATATTCCACGAGTACATAATCATGCAATTCGACAGTTGCTATTAGCCACCACCGAGACCCCTGTTTGTGGGGATTTATTTTGTAGAGTTACATCGGTACTACTCCATTTCTCCGAAAATCCTTCAGATGAGACTCTAAACCAAGGTGACCCAGCAGCAGTGTAGGGAACTTCTGGCTGGTGGCACTATGGCAGTCTAACATGGAGAATGCCATGTGGATTTCTGGCTCTGAGGTTTCAACATGTCGAGACTGGTATGGCTGGGGCGGAGAGGAGGGGGGGGGGGGGGGGGGGGGGGAGAGGTCGGAAGAGAGAGTAGAGAGTAGGAAACAATCAGACAGAAACGTCACGAAAGATGAGGCAGCAACAAAAAACATCTTTTTTAAAAATAGTTTTTTTTTCTTATTACAGTTGCATTTTATTTTTTTTCTCTCATTAGAGTTGCATTTTTAATCAGTAACTGTCGTCTTCAAATAAGTAACAATATAAACGATTCATTAGTAGCAAGAATGGGAGGATCTCGTGTTTTACTTTGTCATGGGAAAACAAGCCAGACAGACATATCCAGTGACTACGTCATCCTGTAAAAAAGCACAAAATACGTCAGTACTTACGTCAATATTTTACTGTGATACAGACGGAAGATGCAATCAGGAAAAGAACATGTTGTTGAATAATTGTTCTGAGGTCTACAAAAAGGTTGGTAGAATGAATCGTCCACATCATCATTATAACAATCATAGCGTGTTTGTCAGCTTGTACGCAGTATTAGATCAGGTAAAACACTAGATTTATGGAAAGCATCATCAAATCAAAACATTGCCTTGCTTTGTAAAAAAAAAAGAGAGAGAGAGAGAAAGATTATGGATTACCTTGGATTGGATTTTTTCAGTAAAGAAACTTTATTTCAATAATTTGTACTACTTAAAAATGCTTAACGTTTTCGTATACAGCGTATAAGAGACAATTTAGAATTGATACTTTTAATTAAAAGAAACTTTTTATACACACATAGTCTTGGTATTCTAAATTTTCACAGCATTGTGTTGTGATACTTATATGAATTTGATTTTGAAATTTTATAAAAAAAAAAAAAAAAAAAAAACATTAATTAACAGTATTCTTCCAGAATTTAGCTGACTTAACACAAGCAAGAAAACAAATTCGAAGCTGTCAATAGCTTGTCAGGGAGAGTGTTTTATTGGTCAGGCATTTAAAAAAATTATTTTATTTATTTATTATTAGCATTATTTTTTATTTATTTATTTTTTATAAAAAAATTTTAACTGTATCCAGTACTGCTGCTAACATCCCATCCATTTCCATGACACCACTTTGCACCAGTCTTTCTGTAGCACTCTCAGAACTCACAGGGCACATTCCGTCTCAGTCGCCATAAAGGGGGGGGGGGGGGGGGGGGGGGGCCGGCATGTAGCCTAGTGGTTAGAACATTGCGCTCGCAATTTGACGACCCGGGTTCAATTCCCATTAGAGGGGATTTTTCCTCTGGAGTTAACATCAGTGCTGACTCCACTTCCCCCAAAAGTCCTTCGGATGAGACTAGAAACCGAGGCCCCGTGTGCGAACGCACGCAGAACATCTTGCGCACACGTTAAGTCCTGTTCCGCTTTTCGTAAGAGTAGGCCATCGTGTGCCAGTGGGAACAGATGACATTTACAAAACTGCATACACACGGGGACTAGATGTAAAAAAAAAAAAGCCAGGACATGAAGAAAAGGAACAAGGCAGATAAAAGAGTGTGACAGAAAAGAGGAAATTTCTAGCACATAATTTCCAGAATGTGGGGATGCTGTTTATACTGACAGGGCCCCGGCATCCTGACAGGGAGGGGGGGGAGGAGGGGGTATTATTTTAAGCAAACACATGTGGAAAGACATGGTAGGCCTAACCACTGCTAAAATAGAAGTGGTGGTGACAAGTTAGGTGTTTTATTTAGGCAGGTCCTAAAGACTCGGTGACTTTCAGATCCAAGCCATCCTGTGCTTACTTGGACAAAAAGTTACTGAACTACTTTGTAGTCTAAATTAGTAAATGAAAGTTTTTTTTTTTTTTTTTTTTAACAGCTGAATGCAGAGAGACTTCAGAAAATGTCGGGTATATATGGCAGAATACAGGTTTGCTTGACTAGACTGCTGTCAAAGCTTTAAACAAGAAAACTTGATCATTGTCTAGTTGATTTATTCACTGATTGACTGTTCGATTGATTCTACAAATCAGCATATTAAATTTTGTGATTCTGTATCCGACGTCTAATAGTAGTGGAAAAATATTTTCAGTTCAAAGACGGATTTTTTTCAGTACGTTTGCCATGAGTATTTTCATGGTCTTGTTTAAAAAAAAGTCTGTGGTAGGTTTACAGACATGTTTGATGATGTTATTTTTCTTTCAAAATAGAACACGTTTTGAGATTAGACAACCCCATTGATGCAAAGAAAGAGTTCACTAGCACTGCTTTCATTACTGTATATATACATAGCTTAACTAGGTGTTTCGGTTTCTTGATTCAGAGCTGACGGCCGTTTTTGTTTTGCTTGTTGTTACAGATGCGCTGTGTATAGAGGCCGTTGGTTTCAGATAGAAGGCCAATAGTCACAGGATATCCACTTTTACACCAGTGATGATTGAGAACCACAAGAAGTGTCCTCTTGACCATGACCAGCCCAAGGCTGCTATAGCAAAGTCCATCGGAAAGAAAGCGCTGAAGAAAAATGATGGCTAGTTTATCGTGTTTGTCATAAGGAATGAAGTAGGACACTTAACAAACCTAACAAAATATATAACTTGATTACACTGACTTTATTGATGAGCACTCCCACCCAGCCTTCTTAAAAACACTCAGAACCTTTGGCCCCTACAGAAGGAAAAGATTCACATTGACTGTAACTTGGGATGGTAATGTACGTGATATTTTCACTTCTTCTTTCATGAAAAAAACATGGGCAAGACTAATGCATCGAATACTGTGAACCAACATAGAGTCTGGCCTTGCTGACAGGGATATTGCGGTCATTTTGTTGTCATTTAGTTAGTTTGTTTTTTTTTTAGAATGGGTGCTCAATGGACAGTTCGAGACGCTGTGTACACTGCCATAGAATTCCTGGTAGGCATACTCTGTGCTTTAGGCAATGTTGTGGTGCTGGAGGTCATAAGACGAACGCCCCGTCTTCGAACCGTCACCAACTTTTTCATCGGCAGCCTGGCCGCAGCAGACACCCTGGTGGGTATCTACATTCCGCCTTCCGTGGTCCTGGCTCATCTGGGTTACCCTCGCGACTTCTATGGCTGCGTGTTTCTCAACAGCGGAGTGGTGCTGATCACCAACATCTCCACGCTGACCTTGCTGGCCATTGCCATAGAGCGCTACATGGCCATCAGCAACCCCTTCCTCTACCAGCGCTTCATGTGCAAGAGGAAGGCCAAGGTTATCGTCGCCCTCACCTGGGTGGTGGCTACTTTGATCGGCTTGATTCCTGCCATGGGCTGGCATCCAGACGCCACCAAATTCAGCATCTGCGCCTTTACCGCTGTCATTGACTTGAGGTTCATGGTCTTCCTCATCTTTTTTGGCATGACGTTACCCGTGTTTATGAGCATGCTGGCCATTTATCTGTACATGTTCTACGTCATCTATAAACAGCAGCAGTGGATAGAGTCTCAGAAAATGGCTTTGACAAGGTCTAAGAAACAGTCTTTGCGGAAACGCGCGTCCGAAATCAGAGGGTCTAAAATCTTGGGTTTGGTGGTGGCGCTATTTGCCGTGTGCTGGTTGCCGCTGCACATCCTGAACTGCATCACAGTGTTTGCTCCTCAACAACATATCCCCAAAATTACTTCCTGGCAGCAGTCATACTCAGTCACGCCAACTCGGTGGCCAATCCTTTCCTTTACGCCTATTCCAATTCCAAAATAAAGATCGCCATGTATCGCCTGCTGGGATGTGCACAGAAAATGGGGGTGGAGCCGTTGACGATGCAGAGTGCCCTGTCCACCGCCCCATCCGTGGACATGTTCCGGAAATCCAAAGCGAGGAAATCGAGAGTGAAACGCAGACAAAAACCTCCACAGTTAAACTCTCTCTCCTCATCCATGCAGCCAAGTGTCCTGTCTATGGAATCCTTGCAGGAACGTTTGCGTGGAATTCCATAAGTGGGGCGACCGGACACTATAGCCCAGCGGTTAAGACCGTTCGACTTCAATCCTATGAGTCCATGAAGTCGTGGGTTCGAATCTCGGTGGCGTCTGGTGAATTAAGGGTGGGGGGGTTTACAATCGCCCAGGTCAACCTCAAGTGCAGACCTGCCTTTGCCTTCATTCCTTTAATGGGCTTTTTTTTTTGTTTTTTGCTGCCTCGTCTTCTGTGACGTTCCCATACTGCTGTTCCCACGCCGCTCATTTCAATCTCCCCGCCATAGCCATACCCAGATTCGTTGTGTCTCACCCCCGGGGTCGGGAGTCCACAGGGAGCCCATCAATATTAGGGCCACCAGCTGGGGCCACCAGCCAGAGGGGCCCTGCACTTCTGCTGGGTCACTTTGGTGGTGTTTAGTGGTGCCTGTTCTGAGCTAACATACGCAGGACACCACCTACTAAGCCCCCTACTAACGACAGTATTAGCTCAGTCCCGGAGCCAGACTGAGTGAGCCACCCACCCAAGGTGGCAACCACCACAACGTCCCTCCAACGACCGCCTCCCCGCGAACCTCCAACCCCAAAGGCTTTGACACAAATTCACCACAGAAGCTTATGGGGAAACCGAATCTGAGGTCACCATGAGACCAGAGCAATGGAGGCCACCGAATCAGAGGCAATTTTTATTATTGCATGATGATCAATGATGATGAGGATGATTTAATGATACTGCTGTGGAGGTGCATCCGCTTTGAGACTACTTGACAGGGTTGTTCTCTACGCTTACTGTCATAATATATCCCCGCGTCAACCAGGCCCGAGAGATACAGACACCTGCAGTGTTGGTCAGGTAATTTGCGCAACACTCTCAAAATCGCATCCGTAAAGTGGATGAAGCTCGACTGTGTGGTCCCAGTCTCCCCACTGAGCCCACAGCACACTCACTCTGGGTAGGAGCTGGCCGGAGCCCGAAAAAATCCCTAGGACTTTATGGGATTCGAACCTGCGACCTTCCAGTCCGGAATCCCAGGCGCTAACCACTGCGCCATGGCGGCTGGTCATTCCTTTAATGTTTATACATATGCAGAAGATCAAAGATGCACGTTAAAGATTCCATGATTCATATCAGCCTTCGGTGGATTTCGGATAGACGAACATATCCAGCATAATCGCCGAAGTCGCAATATGGCTACCATCATGGTGGACAAAACAGTCGTGTACACAGCCTCACCATGGCTGTACCTCGAAGCTCAAGCCGAAGCTAAAAAAAAAAAAAGAATGTGGGGCAATTCAGCAACACTGTGTCCCCTCTACCTACAGTAAAAAAGGAAGCAGTTTATCTACAACATCTATGAAAAAGGTCTTCTGCAGTTTCATTTCTCTTGAACCACCCCACCCCCCCCCCACCCCCACCCCGCTCTCCCAAGAAAGAAAAAACAACAACAATCAACCAACAGCAAAAAAACAAGCAAAAGAGGATAACACCAACAACAAGAAAACTCATAGACTGAGCTGGACAAAATGAGGTCACAACGAACGCTAAAGCTCGAGTGGCTTTTGTCCACAAACATTCCGCGTAGATTGCTCTGTTCTTAATATGTAAAATCCCCGTGCCAGTGCTGACTTCTCAGGGTTTTTGAGCTACCCCACAACAGAGCTACAGCAGAGAAGTGACGAGACATGTAATGTCTGGCTGTCTTGGGATGGGGGTGGGGGTGGGTGGGGGGGTTGTCTGGCCAAGAGACGTCCACTGAACACTTCTGAAACTATAGCCGTGTATACTAGATCTAGATCTGAGATATGGGTCCACTTGATTTACTCAGTGGGATCAAGACATTGACTGGCATGGTTATGATATGAATTACTATCATACTTTTAAACACTTTTTTTTCTGTGTTTGTGTGTGTGTTTGCGTGTGTGTATGTGTGTGAGAATGTGCATTGCGTGCGTGCACGCGCGCGCGTGTGTGAATTTACCCTCCTCGTGCGAGATGGAGTCAAAAGCTACAAATGTCCTATTGAGGAAAAGTAACCATCTACTGAAGATGGTTCCACTGCTTTGTAGTCACTGCTGTGATTGATTTACAGGACATTGCGCTATATAAATTCCATGTATTAACATCATCTCATTGTTATCATCATCATCATCATCATCATCATTATCATCATCATCAAAATCATCATCATCAATGTCATTATTCTTCTGTGTCCTCTTATGAGTTCTGTGCCACACTCCTCACAAATATGAGACTCGTTCTCTCGATGAGACTATAAACCAAGGCCCCGTGCGAAGATGCACGCAGAACATCTTGCACACACATCATAACCTGTTCCGCTTTTCAGCAGATTAAGCCATTGTGCGCTGGTGGGAAAGGATGACAAAATTGAGAAAAAAACACACACACACATAAGAGGGGGGGGGGGGGGGCACAAAAGCACACGAGTGCTTATTCCATTATTCTCGAAATATAAAAATAGAAGACTAAATACATGAATATAAGATAAATTCAATTCCTTAGTGGCTGGCCTGTATTCTGACTCATTGCCAGAGCCTGACATGGAGTGAAGGCAACCCGCCACTGATAATTTTCCTGATTGTGCACGAGTAGACTGGATTGACATGGAGTGAAGGCAATCAGCCCACACTGATAATTATCCTGATTGTGCACGAGTAGACTGGATTGACATGGAGTGAAGGCAATCAGCCCACACTGATAATTATCCTGATTGTGCACGAGTAGACTGGATTGACATGGAGTGAAGGCAATCAGCCCACACTGATAATTATCCTGATTGTGCACGAGTAGACTGGATTGACATGGAGTGAAGGCAATCAGCCCACACTGATAATTATCCTGATTGTGCACGAGTAGACTGGATTGACATGGAGTGAAGGCAATCAGCCCACACTGATAATATCCTGATTGTGCACGAGTAGACTGGATTGACATGGAGTGAAGGCAATCAGCCCACACTGATAATTATCCTGATTGTGCACGAGTAGACTGGATTGACATGGAGTGAAGGCAATCAGCCCACACTGATAATTATCCTGATTGTGCACGAGTAGACTGGATTGACATGGAGTGAAGGCAATCAGCCAGATTGATAATTATCTTGATTGTCCACGAGTAGACTGGATTGACATGGAGTGAAGGCAATCAGCCCAGACTGATAATTATCCTGATTGTGCACGAGTAGACTGGATTGACATGGAGTGAAGGCAATCAGCCAGACTGATAATTATCCTGATTGTCCAAGAGTATACTGGATCACATTGCGGTTGTTGTGTTGCACTGGCTAGCAGTCTAGTTCCACACAGCTCAGTACACGAGTCACTGCAGGGGTCACCGTCAGGCGACAGTCATCGTGGCAAGCCCAAACAAAACCTGTCAGGTGTAAGTCTCTGCTATACTGTTTACTGACACTTCACTTTGATCCATTTCTACGCTGTCTTGTGGTCTGTCTGCCCTTAAAACCCAACTCAAGAACACACACACACACAACACACACACACACACACACACACACACACACACACACAACCTCTCTACTCTCTCTCTCATCTCTCTCTCTCTCTCTCTCTCTCTCTCTCTCTCTCTCTCTCTCTCTCTCTCTCTCTCTCTCTCTCTCTCTCTCTCTCTCTCTGTATCTGTCTGTCGTCTGTCTGTCTGTCTGTCTGTCTCTAGTCTGTGTAAATATAGACGAACTCTCTTATGTCTCTCTGTCCCTTTCTCTGTCTGTCTGTCTGTCTCTCTGTTGACGCTGTCAACCCCTCTCTCTAATCTCTCGCTAATCTGAAATATTTTCGGCTTACCTATATAAATACCGGAGTAGTGTACACACACACACACACACACACACACACACACACACACACACACACACACACACACACACACATCATATATCTATCTATCTATCTATCTATCTATCTATCTATCTATCTATCTATATATATATATATATATATATATATATATATATATATATATGTGTGTGTGTGTGTGTGTGTGTGTGTGTGTGTGTGTGTGTGTGTGTGTGTGTGTGTGTGTTTTGAAAAAAGCGCACACTTCTGTTGGGCACCATATCATATATAATTCTCTCTCTCTCTCTCCTCTCTCTCTCTCTCTCTCTCTCTCTCTCTCTCTCTCTCTCTCTCTCTCTCTCTCTCTCTCTCTCTCTCTTTTGTATTTTTGTATTTTGTATCACTTTATGTCATAGCAGATTTCTCTGCGTGAAATTCGGGCTGCTCTCCCCGGGGAGAGCGCGTCGCCACATGTGCAGCGCCTACCCATTTTTTTTTCTTTTTCCTGCATGCAAGTGTGTTTGTTTCCCTATCAGAGTGGCTTTTTTCTACAGAATTTTGCCAGGGACAACCCCCTTGTTGCCGTGGGTTCTTTTACGTGCGCTAAATTGTGATGTGTAACACACGGGACCTCGGTTTATCGTCTCATCCGAAAGACTAGCGCCCAGACCACCACTCAGGGTCTAATGGATGGGGAAAAAGTTTTGGGTCCAAACGGGGTACGAACCCCGCACACTCCGATCCGGACTTTTTGCTTTCTAGGCACACACACATATATATATATATATATATATATATATATATATATATATATATATATATATATATATATATATATATATATATATATATGTGTGTGTGTGTGTGTGTGTGTGTGTGTGTGTCTGTCTGTCTGTCTGTCTGTCTGTCTGTTTGTCTGACCCTGTCTGGTCTGTCTGAATCTCTCCCCCCCCCCCCCCACTCTCTCTCTCTCTCTCTCTCTCTCTCACACGCACACACACGCACACACACACATACACACACACGTACACACACACACACACGCACGCACGCACACACACACACACACACGTACACACACACGCACGCACACACGCACGCACACACACACACACACACACACACACACACACACACACACACACACACACACACACACACACACACAACACACACTCACACTCGAGATGAATAGTTATTAGGTTTCTACGTGCATTTTTCATGATAATGCCTACAGGCGTTACAGAATACCTGGAGAAGGACGGGTCCCGCTAGGTTCAAGCTTCCCCAAAGACACTGTCAGAGTCATTCTGTGCTGCACCCTCACCCTTCTCCTCAGGGAGGTCACTATAGTACCTTTCCGCCGTGGGGGATTTTTGTTTTTTCAAAAATTTATTTTACACCACATTATGTCACCAGCAGATTTCTCTGCCTGAAATTTGGGCTGCTCCCCTTCCCCGGGGAGAGCGCGTCGCCACAAGTGCAGCGCTTACTCTTTTTTTTTTCTTTTTCCGGTAATCATCTGTATTTGTTTCCTTATCAGAGTGGTCTTTTTTTTTCTTTCTTTTTTACAGAATTTTTCCAGGGACAACCCTCTTGTTGCTGTGGGTTCTTATACGTGCGCTAAAAAATGGACCTCGGTTTATCGTCTCATCCGAAAGACCAGCACCCAGACCACCACTCATGGTCCAATGGATGAGGGAAAAGTTTTGGGCCCAAACGGGATTGGAGCCACCTCATACTCCGACCCGGACTTTTCGCTTTCTAGGCAGGCGCGTTACCTCTAGCCCACCGATCCACCGGGGGCCTGTCAGTATCTATTACATCCTCGGCTTCTGGAGATTCTGTGCTAAAAACATTACTTCTTCTATATCCTGTCCTTCTCTTTGTTCCTACTTTTATCCTTTTCTTCATGCTGTCTCCTTGTCTGTTGTCTGCCTTCTTGTTTTATTCTCCTGCCATTTATTCCAGAAAGACTTAAAAAAAAAAAAAAAAAACCCAATGCTCTCCCATGCCGAAGTGGGATGCGCTGGGCCTGGGTTTGGGTCTGATGTATTACTTACACAACACACACACACACACACACACACACACACACACACACACACACACACACACCACACACAGAGAGAGAGAGAGAGAGAGAGAGAGAGAGAGAGAGAGAGAGAGAGAGAGAGAGAGAGGCAAGGCAAGGCAAGGCAAGGCAAGGCAAGGCAAAGTCTTTTATTCGAGGATAATAGATAAGCACTCGTGTGCTTTTTTACATCCAGTCCCCGCCCTTGTCAGGGATACATCAAGTTGAAAATATACTAAACAATAAGACTTTACGCAGTACCAAACAACACACAAGAATAAAGGACACTATATATGATAAGGTATTAAAATGCACTCTTTCAGAAGACAAAAATCAGAAGTCACAAAAAAAAAAAAAAATTTTGATTATGGAAAAAAAAAAAAAAAAGCGTTAGTAGACAAGGAGCAAACAAGAGAACAAAATGAATTAGACAATGAAATGAATTAGAGAGAGAGAGAGAGAGAGAGAGAGAGAGAGAGAGAGAGAGAGAGAGAGAGAGATGAGAGAGAGAGAGAGAGAGAGAGAGAGAGAGAGAGAGAGAGAGAGAGAACACTGAAATGGTTTAATGCTACTTCGGCCGTAGGCCACAAAACAACTAATTGGGTGAACCGGTATAGTAAGACATGGCCATGTTGATAAATTTCGAAAGAGAGATAATTGTTTATTATAATTCACTTTTAGATTTGTTTGACTTAATCAAGATCCGGAAATTGTAAAGAGTTCCTTCATGTTTTTAGACGAAGATTAACTGACTACCAATGGCAGTGATGCAAAGCATTAACAGATATCAAACTTATAAACAGTTAAGTTCACACGCTGTTCAAACTTGTTTGGAGTGGGATATGGAAATCACTAGAAAGAAAAAAGAAAAAAAGACTTTATGTACTTCATACATAATTATGTCCACACACTGAGATTGATGACCACAAATAGCGGTGTCCAGTGTGTAAGCAAGCACTGGAAGATGAGGTACCGTTTGTGTTGTGTTGTCCAGTTTTAGAGGGTACTAGG
This sequence comes from Stramonita haemastoma, assembly GCA_030674155.1. Classification (NCBI taxonomy): domain Eukaryota; kingdom Metazoa; phylum Mollusca; class Gastropoda; order Neogastropoda; family Muricidae; genus Stramonita; species Stramonita haemastoma. The sequence continues at coordinate 66,960,425 of CM060320.1, read as the reverse complement.
CAAGAATATATCCCATTAGGATGTAGGCGACATCCTTACTTTGGGCGACTCGTTATTCTGATGTGCCCTGCCTCACTTTATATCTGTGTAAAGCTTTGAAATACTGGATGAATAGAGGAGCAAGCAAGCAAACAAACAAAAAGAAAGGTATGGAATGAATAGAGAAGCAAATTTTTAAAAGTTTTTAAAAAATAAAAACTTAAAGGGGATGAATTAAAAAAAAAATGATGTCATCGACAGCATGCTACTGTGTTAATACCCCATTCAGTTTGTAGACTATACCCTTCCCTCTCTTTCTGCTTGGCTTCTCTGATCTACTTCTCTTCACCACATTTTCATTCTTCTTCATGTTATAGTTCATTCATTCTTCTTAAAATTCTTCTTCTTATCATCATCATCATCGTCATCACCATCATTAGTCTGGTTACTTTTCCTATTTATTTTTGCAATCAAATAATATACATCCTCTTGAACAGCATTGAAACAGTTGACTTGTAGGACGGTGGCTCGTTGGATTGAAATGATTATTTTTGTTTCATTTGTGGAACTACTTAAAGAACCACATCCAAAACAAGTTGAGAAGAGTATATGAACTATTCAAATGCTGGTAATAGTGTGAAGTCATCCGTCACTATGTGTGTGTGTGTGTGTGTGTGTGTGTGTGTGTGTGTGTGTGTGTGTGTGTGGTGCGTGTGTGTGTGTGTGTTGTGTGTGTGTGTGTGTGTGTTGTAAAGCATGCCAGTGCTGTTTCAAGTTTACTTGTTGTCCTGTCAAGATTACATTTGTGCTTTTGTGATCATTTTCTTGAAAAAAAAAGTCTGTGTAAATCAAACCAAAGGTCACAAGTTGTTCATGCTCTTCTTTTTTCCACATTGAGCCGAGGAAAGTCCTAATAGATCTAGCTTCCTGTTGACTCTAATATCGCAGGTTTCTATTTTAAGAACTGGACCAGATTCGACGTCACAAGAGTTCTTTTGCGTCATAGTAAGCTCTCGCAGTAAATATTGTAAATGTTTGAACTTCTGTTTTAACTTTTATGGGTCGAATGACCTTTTCACCGTCACATGGGTGGTTGATGGAGGAGAAGCATGGAGAACTGGGTATCCGCTGTGAATGTCTGTGGTGAGCATGCTGGGGCCTGCCGTGCACTGAGCACAACTGTCCACTCAGCTCCGCATGGTAAGAAGACGTCCTTGGTCCTGGTCTTCTCAGGGATTTCATCCTATAGATCTAGAGATCCTCTGGCAGTGTCATGATCACCTGCTCAAGGTCGGCACTGGAATGGCCAGGTAGGTGGTTAGGAATGTTATCATGGGTTTCGACAGGCATTAGAACAGCTTCTGCTTTCTAGAAAAGTGATATTGGCCTTGTGGTCTGTGCTGTTCGCTTTTGATATCCATGATGCGAATACTTCAAAGCAGGCAGATGCCAATCGATGATCTCATTTTGTCATTGTACAGTACCTTCCGTTTGTGCACAGATCAGTTACAGCCTAGGTTGCTGTTGCCCCTGTTAGGATGGGGGGGGGGGGGGGGGGGGGCTTTCAGTATATAAATACTATCCCCACCTTTTGAAAACTACGTGCTAGAAATTATCCTTTTATATCATTCCCTTTAAGCTTTGTTTCTGGGGTTTTTTCCTTATCGCTCTACCCCAGTCCCCTCCCTCTCGTGCTTATTTTCTGCTTACCCAGTCCATTCTTAAGATTTTTTTCCCATGTAAATATGAAATTTGCTTTTTATGGTCTTTCTGATGAGCTGCCCTGAAGTCGGAACGGTCAGCTCAGGCCAGCTGGCAGGCCTCCCACAGAGCTGCAAGTACAGGAGAAGACCAGGCACAGCGCATACCACCATATATATATATATATATATATATATATATATATATATATATATATATATATATATATATATATATATATTGTGTGTGTGTGTGTATGTATGTATGTATGTATGTATGTATGTATGTATGTATGTATGTATGTATGTATGTATGTATGTATGTATGTATAATACACACACAAATGCTACTTCCAATAACGCGTTCCAAACTCCCTTTAAAAGCACGGAATGATCTCAATCCAGGTCTTTGTGTGAAAGAAAACACCTGGGTGGTCTTTTCGACTCCTTTGCACATGAGATACTGACGTCCTCTCCGGCTCCAGGTGTAGCTTTTTTTTGGGAGGGGGGGGGGGGGGTCACTGTGGCTTCAAAGATAACGCCTGCCCCCTCCAGACAAATATGTTCAGCTTTGGTGTTGTCCGACTGGGGGTGCTATGTCTGACAGGGACCAGGCCTTATGACCTGTGCACACTCTAAAACTGTCCACAGTGACGCCGTGTCCCATCTATCTATCTACTCTTCCTTTGATGTCCTGTGCTGACCCTCACTTTTCCATAGGCGGCACTTGTGTTTGCAGCTTGGATTCTTCAAGTGGTCCTATCTATAGCTCTAACACGGTAAATAAATCATTCGCCTCGGGACACAGAGGCCTCTTAGTGACGGTGATTTTCAAAACACACTCTCCATGCAATGTGGAGAGTTGATGCAGATATGTCCCATGGTGTGCACGTGTCTTCGGAGCTTGGGTGGTTTTTGCTGTGACACCAAAAGCATGAGCACCATTTTTAACACATGGGGCACTGATGTGGGCTACCTCAGTTTTGAACTCATGGTCTATGCCACATAGGCCATTGATAAGTTTGGATACATGTATGGTCTATGCCACATAAGGCACTGGACATATGCTCTCTGCCACATAGGGCACTGATCAGTTTGGACACATGCTCTCTGCCACATAGGGCACTGATCAGTTTGGACACATGCTCTCTGCCACATATGGCACTGATCAGTTTGGACACATGCTCTCTGCCACATAGGGCACTGATCAGTTTGGACACATGCTCTCTGCCACATAGGGCACTGATCAGTTTGGACACATGCTCTCTGCCACATAGGGCACACTGATCAGTTTGAACACATGCTCTCTGCCACATAGGGCACAGCTGTGGGCTACTTCGGTTCGAGCAACAGGTCTATGCCATCATTCTGATTGCAGAAGTCTAGTGGTAGCACATTCATCGAGAAGACCAGAGGTCTCCGGGTTCAAGTTCTTTTTAAAACAGCCAAGCTTTTCACCCCATCTAATAGACCATGGGTGGTGGTCTGAGTGCTTGTCTTTGGAATGAGTACACTTAAGGGAGAGCATCTGGTAAAAATGTTCTCTAACAGACATAAAAATGCGGAAGATTCATCCTTAGCAACAGTGTGGAGAGAAGGATGCTGCCACAGATTAAAAAAAAAAATCGGCACCTCGGCAAAAAATCTGTTTGAAAATGGATAGAGCTGCACGATGGTGAAGAAGTCTTAGGAGAAAGTTCCCATCACACATAGAATAATCTGCAGTTCTGATAACTACTGTGGAGTAATGCTTGCAAAGCTGACCTATTTCATATTCAGAGACTATGAACTTGTAACCTTTTCCTTGATGAACGTGTTTACTCACCCCCCTTCTTTTCCTTCTTCTAGTTTCTCTTTCCTGATCAGTATGTTTTCTCATCTCCCTTCTATTTTCTCTTTCCTGATCAGTGTGTTTACTCATCTCCCTTCTATTTTCTTTTCCCTGATCAGTGTGTTTACTCATCTCCCTTCTTTTCTATCTTCTATTTTCTTTTCCCTGATCACTGTGTTTACTCATCCCCCTTCTTTTCCTTCTATTTTTCTTCCCTGATCAGTGTGTTTACTCATCTCCCTTCTTTTCTATCTTCTATTTTCTTTTCCCTGATCAGTGTGTTTACTCATCTCCCTTCTTTTCTATCTTCTATTTTCTCTTCCCTGATCACTGTGTTTACTCACCCCCCTTCTTTTCCTTCTATTTTTCTTCCCTGATCAGTGTGTTTACTCATCCCCTTTCTACGCCTTCTATTTTCTTTTCCCTGATCACTGTGTTTACTCATCCCCCTTCTTTTCCTTCTATTTTTCTTCCCTGATCACTGTGTTTACTCATCCCCTTTCTATACCTCCTATTTTCTCTTCTCTGATCAGTGTGCATACTCGTCTCCCTTCTTTTTCGTCTTCTTTTTTTTTCCTTGATCAGTGTGCTTACTCATCTCCCTTCTTTACCTTCTTCTATTTTCTATTCCCTGATCAGTGTCTTTACTCACTCACTTCTTTTCCTTCTATTTTCTCTTCCATGACCAATGTGTTTACTCATCTCCCTTCTATTTTCTCTTCCTTGATCAGTGTGCATACTTGTCTTCCTTCTTTTTCGACTTCTATTTTTTTCTTCCCTGATCAGTGTATGTACTCACTCCCCTTTCTTTGCCTTCTATTTTCTCTTCCCTGATCAGTGTTTCAGAATATCCCTCTTCTTTTTTTCTATGTTTTCTTCAAATCAAGTTTATTTGTAAGGGTAGCAAGCGTTGTAAACATTGCAACTTCTTTTGAGCGGATGTAACACCCTTTAAAACTCTGAAACATCTTCGCTGCTCTACAACCACTGATGCTCAACAGAATCTACTGTGGCACCACTCAGTACAATACAGTGATTATAGGAGAAATGTATGTGCAGTGGATATAATAAATAGTGGGCAAATCAGGTCTACTGTTTCAGTCAGAACCATTGCAGTTTTCAGCTGCAGATTTACTGTGTTGTATACCGATCTAAGTCGCGGCAGATTTCTTTGCGTGAAATTTGGGCTGCTCTCCCCGGGAGAGCGTGTTATCACAAGAGCAACACCTCCCATTAATTCTTTCCTTCTTTTTCCCTGTCTGATTGTGTATTTGTTTCCCTATCAGAGTGGCTTTGTTCCACACAATGTTTCCAGTTACAACTCTTTTGTAGCCGTGGGTTCTTTTACGTGCACTTAAATGCATTTTGCACACTGGGTCTCGGTTTATTGTGTCATCTGAAAGACTAGTACCCAGACCACCCCTCATTGTCTAGTAGTAGATGGAAGAAAAGTTTCGGGTACAAACTGGGATCGAACCATCTTACACTTTCAACCCCGACATTTTACTTACTAGGCAGAAGTGTTACCTCTAGCAACAGATCTATGTGTATAGATGTGTTCAGAGATTCTCCGCCATATAATCTTTGTTTTGTTTTGTTTTTGTTTTGTTTAATATCCATTCACTACTTGGTAATATAGACACACTCACATTCAAACCTACATCTCTCTCTCGCGCGCGCTTACACACAGACACACACACAGACACACACAGACACACACACAGACACACACACATATATATATA
>CM060320.1:66950170-66952670 GCA_030674155.1 Stramonita haemastoma | reverse complement strand
ACCAGCTGCAGCAGGGAGACAGGCTTCGGGAGGCGGAGGATGCTGGATTTCCATCGCGCAGCGCTGCTTGGAGCTACCTGCCCTTGTCCACAGCCGGGATTCCGGGCACAAACGGAAATGTAGAGACCACACATCCCATCACCATTCTGGAACCAGGAATAAATTCCTGACCCAACCTTCCTGAATATGTGCTTAAACATTTGGAGGATTCAGTTCAGAGTGGATTTAACTTCACTCAAAGAAATTAGGGCTGGAAAGTGATCTTCATGGGGAAAAAAAAACGACGGTAGCCAAATATTGAGAGGCATCATTCAGCAAGGAAGTGCTCTAGAAGAAAGATAAATGTGGTGAAGAGTTGTGAAATGGTGTGTTCATGTGATGGCTACGCCGTGGGCAGTGAGAGACTACATGTATGTGACAGCAGAAAGTTTGGTAGGCATCTTCTCTCTGCTGGGCAATGCTTTAGTGCTGCTGGCTATCAAAAGATACCGACTCCTTCGCACACCCACCAACTGCTTCATTGGCAGCTTGGCAGCAGCCGACGCTCTGGTGGGTCTGTTCATCCCGCCCACTGTCATTGTTCCTTACTTTGGTTTGCCTAGAAACTTTCTTGGTTGTGTGTTCTTGAACACTGTGGTAGTGCTTATCACCAACATCTCCATTTTAAATATGGTGGGAGTGGCCCTGGACCGATTCATTGCTGTGAAGAGTCCCTTTTTCTACCAGCGTATGATTTCAGTGAACAGAGCTCTGGTAGTGGTAGTTTTCGCCTGGTTCGTGGCCATTTTGACAGGCTTAACCCCTCTTATGGGATTGAATCTCGGCGATAAAAATTTCACCGTTTGTTCCTTTACGGCAGTCATTGACCTGAAATACATGGTCTACTTCAACTTTTTTGGTATATTTGCTCCTCTTCTTTCCGTCATGCTCGTCGTTTACATATATCTGTTTTACATCATTCATAAACAACGGATACGGGGTAAAACGCTACTAGCCGTTTTTTATACAAAGGAGATGCGACAGCAGGAGAAACAGCGGAAACGAGATGTGAGGGGGGCAAAGGGTTTGGCCTACGTCATCTTTCTCTTCGCTGCCTGCTGGTTGCCATTGAACGTCATTAACGCAGTCACCCTGTTTGCTCCAGAAAAGAGCGCTTCGTTTGAGGTGGTGCTTACGGGTATCGTCCTCAGTCACGCTAACTCTGTCGTCAATCCTTTCCTCTATGCCTTTAGCAACTCCAGGTTTAAGCAGGCCCTGAAGAACATTTTGCGGTGTAGGAGAGGCACGTTGACTCAAGATGGTTTTGGTGACACTCACTGGACTCAAGCATCGAGGGCGACGACGCACGCGACTGACTTGATCAAAGAGGAAATGATGCATCCTCACACTGCCACCAAGCCGTTGTCGGACTCCCAAATTACCGGATTATCTTCCCTTTCAATACCTCAACAGCTGACGGGGTCGGCCGTGTCATCAAAGAGCCTTCTCCTCTGACCTCTGAAACTGAACTTCAAACAACAATCATGTGGGCAGACAGCATAGATATCATCCAGGAAGGGTCTACTTCAAACAGCAGGAGCAGAGACAAGGGGCATCCAATCCTCAAAACTGGCAGCAGTAGAAGGAAGTGTCCAGGGGGTGTATGGATGACGCCTTCTTCCATGGACACAGAAGTGCCTCCAGGCTCGGGCTCTGTGGACGGGAAGGCGACGACAGGGGGTGTTTGGGATGTGCACAACTGCTCCGAACTGCACGTAGTCGCCGAGAGCAGCGTGGACACGCTGAGGGCTGTTGACTTGTGTCTTGTCAACTCCAAAACCACAACTGAGATCGAGAAGAAAGCCAGCTCAGTAAAACCAACAGCATCCTTCAGAGACCATCTACACCTAGCGTCTGAGATGCGTAAAAAAATCTCCACTTTGATTCCTCAGGTACCAGAACATCTCATTAAAACATCAGACAGTCACAAAGTGATAGATGACACTAAAAAATCAGACAGTCACAAAGTGGGACATGACACTAAAAAATCAGACAGTCACAAAGTGGGACATGACACTAAAAAATCAGACAGTCACAAAGTGATAGATGACACTAAAAAATCAGACAGTCACAAAGTGATAGATGACACTAAAAAATCAGACAGTCACAAAGTGGGACATGACACTAAAAAATCAGACAGTCACAAACTGGGACATGATAGTAAAGAAACAGACAGTCACAAGCTGGGACATGACATTAAAAAAACGGGCAGTCACAAACTAGGACATGACATTGAAAAATCAGTCAGTCACATACAGGGACATTACATTAAAAAATCAGACAGTCACAAACTGGGACATGACATTAAAAAATCAGACAGTCACAAACTGGGACATGACATTAAAAAAACGGGCAGTCACAAACTAGGACATGACATTGAAAAATCAGTACAGTCACATACAGGGACATTACATTAAAAAATCAGACAGTCACAAATTGGGATATGACATTGAAAAATCAG
>CM060320.1:66922670-66947670 GCA_030674155.1 Stramonita haemastoma | reverse complement strand
TGCAGTTTGCAAGTATCTGTCTACTGACGCAACATCCAAGCGGGTAACATTTCTAATTCTTTATCGACTATTGTAATTCACTGTTGGTTGGTCTTCCAGCATCATCTACCCACTCCCTTCAACGTATTCAAAACTCTGCAGCTCGACTTGTCCTAAGAAAGGAGAAATCCGAACATATAACTCCCCTCTTGCGATCTCTTCACTGGCTACCTACACACGTACTATGGCAATGCAAAATGTAAGCTTAGGTAAATTTCACACACAGTATACTACAGCAATGATAAGCTTAATGAAAGTGTATTTAGGATAAACTGTATCATGAATACCAATTTTACTTCCTTTCCAAACAACATTGCGAGTATGTAATTTCAAACCAATAACAAGAAAACACACACGCACGCATGCACGCATGCACGCACACACACACACCCTGAACAAAAAACCAGAACAAATGTGTTGTGACATAATAAACAGAATAGTTACAATTTTAAGTTGACATGATTTACCAAATGTCAATGAACCAGTTTCAGCTGCCTATCATTGTAAGCCAAGCATTGTCTTCCTTCTGTTGATAGCATGAAAAACAAACCTGGATACATTATGTCTGTGATTTTCATTTGATGCTTTTAACAGAACATAAAAGATAGTCCTGACGATTCCTTAAGAAATTTGTCTCTAAGGTCTGGGTAAAGGCTGCTATCAAACAAGAGATGATGTTCATTTAAAATTTGATTATCACAAAGCTGACAATGTCTATCCTGAGCAGAGTTACTATATCTATGTATGTTATTGTTGATGAGAAATACACCAACTCTTATCTGGGTAACAGCAACACGGAAACAATAAATGTCCATGTCGTTTACATATTTTTCTCTTTCAAAGACTGTTTTAAATGAATTGTACATCTGATATCTTTCCCGCTCACTGCTAGTTCCATTCCATTCCTGAATAAATCAGTCAACATATCTTTGTTAAAAAAAACTAGCAAAAATATTTTAGCATCTCCCACTCTTTGCAGCAACCAGACAATACCGTAACCAGTCTCACACAGAATTTCTCTCACATTTGTAATCCAACAACTTTTGCCACATCTGTCCAAGTCTAATAACATGATACATGCTCTGTGGGTTAATTTTTCATTGTCCATTTGAATTAACTTCAGCAAGTATCTTATACAAGCAACATATGAATTGATGTGCAATGGGAATCTCCCTAGGTCTCCATATACCATCTTGTTAGGCGTCCTCGCTGGAAGACCTAACAATCTTTTTCAGGCTATCAAATGCACTTTTTCAACATGATCTAGTCTACTAATGCCCCATACCTCAGATGCATAGAACAGGGTTGGCTGAATGTTGATGTAAAAAAAATTGAAGAATATACCTAAGGTCATTTCCTTGCATTTGTTAAATATTTTATGTAATTGCATGAAAGCTTTCTTTCCTTTCATTGCTTAATGTTCTGTAGCCCTTTCAGCACTAATCTTAGTGGTGAAATTAAACCCTAAATAACAGTAATTGTTTGCTACTTCTAATCTCTTACCATTATAAAACCATTTCTCATGTTGCCCCAGAAACCCTCCCTTCCTAAACACCAGAATTTTTGTCTTATCATTGTTTACATATGATTGCTTTTTTGTGTGCAACATATGTGTAGATATCTAGTTGGTTTTGAAGACCTCTGTGAGTGGTTGACAGCAGAGCTACATCATCTGCAAACAGCATTGTAAGTAATTCCGCAATATCAGGCAACAACTGCATGCCATGTTGATCTCTCTCCAAATGTCATCAGCTGATTTATAAATATTGAAAATAAAGTCGGGCTTAAAACACAGCCCTGTCTTACTCCGGTCGGGCATTCGAACAATTCGGTAAGCTGGGATTTTGAACGTACAAATGACAAAAGTGAGTTGTACATTGCATTAAGAGAAGCAAAAAAAATTCCTTTAACGCCTTGTCTATTTAAGCACTCCAACAGTTTATCATGGCACACAGAGTCAAAAGCCTTTCTAAAGCCTACAAAGGCTATACAATATACAACTTCCTACCTTTTCCTACTCAAACATTTCTGGACCGAGGCATATAAAGTAAAAATGTGATCAACAGTAGAATGATTTTTTTCCCGAAATATGGCTTGCTTATCTGAAATCAAATTATTAATTTCTAACCAGGTATATAGTCTTGCATTTAGTATAAAAGTGTAGCACTTAGAAATTATGCTTAATAAAGAAACACCTCTATAGTTGTCAATATTATCTGGGTCACCATTTTAGTTGATTGGAATTATAGCTTTAGACCACTGTTGAGGATAAATTCCGTAATCAGAAATGTTATTAGATAATTTTGTCAAGAATTTATAAACAGAGCTTCCACCAACTTTCAACATTTCAGCAAAAACATCATCGATACCACATGCTTTTCCTCGCTTGAGTTTAGATAAAACTTGAATAACTTCTTCTTCACGAATAGTTTGGTTTAGGTCATGGTCTAGTTCTTCTGAGAAATCCTTTTCAATGCCGTTTTCCTCTGCTTGAGTTTTATTACTGTTTTGATATAGAGATTTAAAATGATTGAACCAGTCATTCAGGCTAATGTTGTTATCAAGTTTTTGTCTGCCACTACATCCCATGTTTCTCAGATGTTTCCAAAACTGAGGTAAATTATTCATTTCCTTCACTAGATTGTCTGTTTGTAATTTCCTGAACGTTTAGGTTTTTTCTTCTTCAATTGATACATGTACTTTTTCCTTGATTCTACATGTGATATTCTAATCATCTTCTATACACGATTTTCTTAACGTATTAAGTTTTCTTTCCGACTTTCTTTGACATGTAACATTCATCATCAAACCATGCTGACCTTTTTTTTTTTTTTTTGAACAGAGAGCACCTGAAGCACGCATTGGCTAGAGTCTTTCAGACACTCCACGAAAACATCTAAAGCACTATCCACATTTGTATAGATCTAAGATTTGGCTAGCTGTTATTAGTCTATTTTGGATTATACTGCTTTGCATCATGTTAATAAATTGGCTTTCCTTTTCGATTTTCCAAACAAATTTCTCATTACCCAACAACGATAATAATAAGAAGAAGAATATAATAATAATAAAAATAATAATAATAATCATTATAATGATGATGATGATGATGATGATGATGATGATATGATTGTAATGATGATCAGTAGTATAGAGGTAACATGTTTGTCTAGAAAGCAAAAAGTCCGGGTCGGAAGTGTGCGGTGTTTTGATCCCTGTTTGGGCCCAAAACTTTACCCAAGAGAGAGAGAGAGAGAGAGCATGCGTAATTGCATGCAAACACATGTAAACATGCAAGCGTATGTAAGCAAAAAGATGGTTGCTACATTTATTTATCAACATGATAATGGACAGAAAAATGAAGTTTTTTTCTTCATATTTTAGCGGTTTTGATTGTTGTGCCTCAGTGTATGCTGACTGTTTTTTACTCTGTTGGTGAAAGGTATTATGATTATGTGAACAGGACTCGGTGATATATGTTGTTCTTTACGTCAGTGGAAAACAAGTACACACATATGGATGTGTATGCATTTTTGTCTTTTGCTATCAAGAAATTGGTTGATTAATGAATTGATTGGATAATTTGAGGGGTTAAGTGTTAAAATGATGAAGTAACTGATTTTGCTATTATTTTCATTGGTTTTTCTGTTGATTTCTGATTTTATTGTGTTTTTGTGTTTAATTTTTTGGAGGGGGGGTGTTTGATTTTTTTTTTTTTTAGAAGGACCTGGTGTAAAGAAGTCTCTGGCTTATCAGAATACCCTCAATAAAATGCTTGAGTTTGTGTTCGAGTTCGAATTCGAGTTTCTCTCTCTCTCTCTCTCTCTCTCCTCTCTCTCTCTCCTCTCTCTCTCTCTCTCCTCTCTCTCTCTCTCTCTCCTCTCTGTTCTTATTTCTGGTTTCCTTTCCATACCAGTGTTATTATTAGTGACAATAAATTAAGTCGCTCTCTTTAGTAAATTTGCTGTATCTGTCTTCCTTACCCCCCCCCCCCCTCCCCCGCGCTCTCTTACACTTTTTTTTAGTCATTTATCTACCCTTGCCTATTCTGTCTGTGGTCAACTTTGTCCAAGGATTTGAAATGATATTTGTTTACTAGTTTGTAATCGTTCTTTTCATATTGTAATTAATTATATGTTATTATTCTTTCTTTCAAACCATTGTATGATTGAAATTATAATTTTTTTTTGTGAATGATGGTAATGACGGTAACTTTATCCTTTTATTATTATTATTATTATTATTATTATTATTATTATTATTATTATTATATTATTATTGCTGTCATTGTCATTTTCTTCATCTTCGTCTTCATTGTCGTCATCATCATTATCATCGTTTCGTCGTCATTACTGTCGTTGTCATCATCATCACCATCACCATCATCAATATTATTAGTATTCTTCTTCTTCTTCTCCTCCTCCTCCTTCTTCTTATCATTTATATCATTAGAGGGTTGGATGTAAGAAAAAGAAAAAAAAGCTGTTAAGCTTATCCTACCACCCTCCAGAAATAAAAGTCCATTTGTCCGTTTGTTACCCTTCTTTCTTCTCTTCAAGAGTATAATTATAGTCATTTTAAACAACCCATCAAAGCCTAGCCATCCCACACTGAGGCCTTTTCCCTCTCTTCTTTTCTGCATCTGAAAAGAATGTCAGTTTTCAATCCCAACTCCATCTCGCCCTGATGCTTAACGTGACGTGTTGAATCATGCTCGTGCTTTGTTGTTCTGAACCCATAGTTGTTACTCTTTTTGTTCTGGCTGTGTACCCCATGTTGGCAGATTTTTCTTGTTGTTGTTATCAAAGAAAAGAGGATACACGTCATAAACATCCATATGTTTTGTTTGTCCGTCGTGTTCGACAATGACCTCCAAAACAGCAGAGGAGGCAGCTGCTGTTTCGGAAACTGGGCAGAAATTTGATTACAGTGGAGGTGCCTTGCCCACAGTACATCCCCACTCTCTCGGCCAAGAGGGCATAAGGACAGTCAGCATTGGAGATGTTATCCAAAGGCCAACTAGCCCCTTGGGCTGCAGCACAGGACTGTGCAAGTCAAGCCTCCAAGTGAGAGAGTCATAGTCGACATTAAAGACGAAGCTGTAATGTGGAATTCCATGAGTGGGAAAGCCACTGATCAAGCAGCCTCTCACTTTGTTGTTTCCCCCAGCATCAATGGTTTAATCAAGAACTGTGATAAAGCCCAGGCGCTGATCAAACATGCTCTTGATGTGCAAGTTCTTAAGAGACCCTTGATCAAAATCTGTTTGCTCATGTTTCACTCACCCCCCCCCCCCCCCCCCAAACCCTTCGATGTTATAAAAAATTATCTATATTTTTTTACTTGTCATTTTCTGTGATCGAATTTTTAAAAAATCATTTTGTATTTGTATGCCTCTGTTATGTTATTTCCATTTTTCTCCATTCTTTCTTTTATAGTAAAAATGTGTGACATAAGGCTGGTCCTCACAAAAAAGTTGTTTTTTTATATATATAAGAAAAAGGATTTAGATGGTGTTGCGCAGTTTGTTATTATAAAAATAAACAAACTGAGCTGATTAGTTAACATCGTATCTCTGACATCATGTCTCCTTCGATTGGCAGTTTAATTCAGTGGATTTGATGTCATGGTTTTAACGTATTTTGTACACGATTGATGATGCATGTTTGTTCATTTCATGTTTCAAAGAATAAAGTTTTGCTGGTACAAATAATGCAAAGCCAGTGCGACTGACTGTTGAATGGGGATGTTCTGTCCTTTCAGTTACATGCATGTCTGAACAGACACATAGCAGACCTATCAGGCAGAGGGTCAGATCTGTACTGTGTCACCATATATGCATGCGCGCGCGCGCGCACACACACACACAAACGCGCACACGCATGCACACGCGAGCGTGCGCACACACACACACACAAACACGCGCGCACGCACACACGCACACACACACACACACACACACACACACACACACACACACACACACACACACAACACATCCTTCGGATGAGACTATAAACCGAGGCCTCGTGTGCGAGCCCACGCAGAACATCTTGCGCACACGTTAAAACCCTATCAATTCTTCGGAAGAGTAGGCCACCGTGTGCAGGTGGGAACAGAAGACAAAATTTACAAAACTGCATACACACAGGGACTGGATGTAAAAAAGCATGCGAGTGCTTATTCCGTTATCATCGATGTAAAAGAAGGAAAAATAAATAAATCACACACACACACACAAACACACACACACACACACACACACACACACACACTCCTCTCTCTCTCCTCTCTCTCTCTCTATCACACACACACACACACACACACACACACACACACACACACACACACACACACACACACACACATACAACTACATACATACATACATACATACATACATACATACATACATACATACATACATACATACATACATACATACTCGTAACATACTACATACATACATACACACTTGGGGACGGGATAGCCTAGTGGTCAGAGGATTACGCTCGCAATTTGACGACCGGGTTGAATTCCCGTTTGTTGGGTTTTTACCCCTGGAGTTAAAATCAGTGCTGATTCCACTATCCCGAAAAGTCCTTCGGATGAGACTATAAACCAAGCCCCCGTGCGCGAATACACGCAGAACATCTTGCACACACGTTAAATGCTGTTCAGCTTTTTGTAAGAGTAGGCCATTGTGTGCCGGTGGGAACAGATGACAAATTTACAAAACTGCATACACACGGGGATTGGGTGTAAAGAAAAAAAGCACATGAGTGCTTAAAGTATTATCCTCGATATAAAAGAATAAATAAATAATAAATAGAAAAATAAATAAGTAAAACACACAAAACAACAATACACACACGACAACACACACACACACAACACAACACACACACACACACAAACACGCACGCACGCACGTACGCACGCACATACAGAGAGAGAGAGAGAGAGAGAGAGAGAGAGAGAGAGAGAGAGAGAGAGAGAGAGAGAGGAGAGAGAGAGAGAGAGAGAGAGAGAGAGAGAGAGAGAGAGAGAGAGAGAAGAGAGAGAGAGAGAGAGAGATTTCATGGTCTTTGTAGCCACTTCGTGTGTGTCCCATACAGGCACAGAAATGATTTTTAAAACACTCAATAGTTGTATGCGTTAGGCTATTACAACCCAGCGGTTCTTTAAAAAAAAAAAAAAAAAGATCTGAAGTTTAAAGTTTGCTTGTGAGAGTTGCGGACGAGACATAGTCTATCTGTTAACCGTAATGCTTGTGGAAAGTTGCATGCGGGTGACTGATTTGAATTGCAAGAGCTTCGATTTGTTTGTTTCAGAATCAGTGCTACAGAAAATCCATATTTCATTATCATCATCGTTACACAACAACCGTCCCATCTCCGCTCTCTATGCACCTTTTAAAACCGGGGAAAATCAGCCTTAGAACCAACATGAAACCACAGCTGAAAAGGCAACTGATGCTGCTGACTCCTTTCTCGGAGGGTGAGTCAGGCTTTTCCCACTCAAGTAAACAACCACTTTAATCATCCCATTACAAGACTGACAGGCATATTGATACGATCATAATCAAAAGACACGAGATAGCTACATTACATATTTGTTGAATATTCTAAGATACCTTCAAATAAAAAAAAAAATATCACACTCACACACGCGCGTACCTACGACACGTAAGTATGTACGCGCGCGCGCGCGCGCGCACACACATACACACACACACACACACACACACACAACACACCCCTCCCCCCCCCCCCCACACTCAATGTAGGAATACAATTTAAGACCATTGACAAGAAAAGACATATCAGCTGTTATTTACGCATTTACGCACGCACGCACTCGCACAAGCACGCATATAATTATGTACGCACGCACGCACGCACGCACGCGCGCGCGCGCGCGCGCCACACACACACACACACACACACACACACACACACACACACACACACACACACACACACACTTGTCTGCCCGAAGATTTCTCTGGCAACGTTTTCCCCGTGTAATTCAGGATAAAGTTTCACTACCTTACGGCTAAGGCAAGACTGTGTTTAGTTTAAAAAAAGGCGTCAGGGTTCCATTCTTGTAAAAACTGTGAGCCTATATTGTACTCAAGTCCACACATGTTTAGGCAGGGACAAATCTTTGGAATCGATGAAAAAGCAAAACAAAGCAAAAACAGCAAGAACAAAACCCTGGTAGAACTGCTGACGCTATGTGGCGAAAAATATTCTAAAAGAGTTAAGAAAATCCCTTGTTTTGCTTTATCTGAAAATAGATGAAACTTTGGCGAGCCATCTGGACTGAACACGACTTAAGAGAAATTAGAAAAAAAACACAAACATTTTGTTAATATTGAGCAATAAGATCCAATTTATAAAATGGGTTCTTTTTTTTAGAAATAGGCAGGGGCAGACCGTGAATGATACCTACTACAGGCTTAAAGAGCGTCGTTTCCGTTCACGGATAAGATGGAATCCAACAAAAATGACAGGAATTCCATGTAGGCCTATGATAGAAATTGATTTAGGTGAGGTATTCCTGCTCTAAGTTCACATGTTTACATCACAATAATGCTGCCATTAAAAGACATTATTCCCTAGAATTTATCTAACATTTTTTAAAATTGAATCTTTGATAAATCATTTTTAAAATGATCGAGAAGTTGTGAGTGGTCACCTGCTCTTGTTTTCCTTCACTACTTTTCCCTCAACAATAATGCTGCACCTGCAATATTATTGTCGAGTACGGTGCAATCTGTATCAACTTTTACATGATTTGGTATAGTGGATACAGACGTAAGATTTTACAGAGAAAAACGACAGGACCCTCATCTTTCTTCAAGCAAGTATAATCAAGGTCAAAGTTTATCATAATCAGTTCCCATTTAGGATGGGACTGAAAGCTATCTTAAGAGCTAATACTCTTTGGCTCAACCCGGATTTTTTTTTTTTTTAAAAGAGAACAAATGCGAGCGTTCAATTTGCGTTAATGAGGTCATTGATTTCGTTTCTGTAGAAAAAGAATTTCTGATTACTAAGCTCTGAATACTAGAATTTTGAACCGTATGACTTCTCAATACAAATCTTGTAGATGCAATTTCATTTGTCTTCAAGAGTGATAATAATTATAGACATTTCTGCGTATGTTCTCACAGTACAGTAGATGCCTGATTTAGTACACTAGGAACTAGTTTATAAACTTTGCTGCCCTTATTCCAACCTCGAAACTCACTCATTTATACAGAGCACAGAGTATGATGAAGTAATGCAAAACTAGCCACTGCTCAGTTCATGAAAACTGGTGTTTGTCACGATAGGTGTTAGCCTATATGAGGCACACGGCCTAAAGATAGTCCCACACATCGACTGGAACTTGGAGGTAATGTCATAAAAATACGTCACAATATGACGAGTTTACTCCTAAAACAAAGTACTATCCAATGGACACATAGCTTTCCAATATAGATCTACAGAACTTTCTGGATGGTACGTAGTTTTACCGTAGCCAGTAGTATACTTTATTGTACAACTACTTTGGTTTTTGATCGTTTCGATCATTTTTTCTTTTGTGATTGTGTTTTGTTGAGAAGAATGCCTCTAAGATTGTTTCTTAGAATATTTTTTTCTTTTACAGTGTTTGTTGGGAGGAGCTTTAAGATGGCTTCTAAAAAGTCTTCTGATACAAGTTTTTGTTACTAAACGTTCAATAATTAGCCTGTAAGTCTTATCCCCGAAGTCAGAATGCGGCGACCTCAATGGTGAGCTATAACGGTCACAAACTAAAACATCTCATCATAGTGAGCCTCGGAGCTCAAGCCGAGGAACTAAAAGAAAACCCAAACCAACCCAAAAGTGTAGGTCAAGGGAAAATAGTCACAGGAGTGAGTGCTCTCAGTTGGAAGTGTATGTATGTATGATGATGTATGTATGTAGTATGTATGTAGTATGTATGTATGTATGTATGTATGTATGTATGTATGTATGTTGTATGGTGTGTGTGTATGTTGTGTGTAGATGTATGTATGTAGTATGTATGTATGTAGTATGTGTATGTATGTTGTGTATGTATGTATGTGTGTATGTATGTGTGTATGCGTGTGTGTGTGTATGCATGTATGTATGTATGTATGAATGTTGTTGTTGTATGTATGTATGTATGTATGTATGTATGTATGTATGTATGTATGTATGTATGTATGTATGTATGTATGTATGTGTGTGTGTGTGTGGTGTGTGAGTGTGGGTGTGTGAGTGTGGTTGCGCGCGTGTGTTTTGTGTGTGTGTGTGTGAATGAGAGAGAGACAGACAGAGAGAGACGAGAGAGAGAGAGACAGAGAGAGAGATAGAGAGATCAGACTTCAGAGATTTACTGTACATGGACCTTAGGCCACAATACAAAAGAATGGTGGGCATAGTGTCTGAGCATATGACATACAAGTTATAAACATAATTTCTGTATTACCATGAACGTGTATAGATATGAAATAATGTATCAGCAATAATAATTAATACAAGAAAGTTACATCAGCCATATCTGAAATGTTTCATCACAGACCAATTCACGTGGAATGTAAGAACATTTGTTTGCTTATAATCGTTGATGGTTTGGGAGCTTGATTTTAAAAGGACAAGTTCTAGTGCTCTTTTATATAATCGATGAATGAATTTTAAATTAGTGCGTCTGTGTGTGTGTGTGTGTGTGTGTGTGTGTGTGTGTGTGTGTGTGGTGTGTGTGTGTGTGTGTGTGTGGTGTGTGTGTGTGGTGTGTGTGTGGTTTGTGTGTGTATTCTATTCTATTCGATTCGGTTCTTTTATTTTGAAGATAATGGAATAAGCACTGTGCTTTTTTTTTAACATCTAGTCCCCGTGTGTGTGCATTTTTGTCGCGCACGCGCGCGCTGCGCGCGCGTGTGCGTGTGTGTGTGTGTGTGTGTGTGTGTGTGTGTGTGTGTGTGTGTGTGTGCTGTTCCAATGGGCAGGATGGTCTTAAAAAATTGCATAAATCATAATTGCTATTAACACACACACACACACACACACACACACACACACACACACACACACACACACACACACACACACACACACACACACACACACATTGATACGTACACCACCACTTAATATGTGTATGACTTTTGGGGGTGGATATGCAGTTTTGCTTCAGATGGGAGTCGAACCCGTGACTGAACTGCTTTCCATACAGATGTGGAATGGGAACAGCGCAGTGACAAGAGACAACGCTTCATAACATGTGGGCAAAGCACACCCACAGCCATACGTGCATTGAAGACCCCAAGTGGAATGTCCACCTACTTCCCAGTGAAATGTGCGGTAAGAATTTATTTATTCTTTTATATCGAGGATCATGGAATAAGCACTCATGTGCTTTTTTTCATCCAGTCCTCGTGTGTATGGAGTTTTGTAAATATTGTCATCTGTTCCACCAGTACACATGGCCTACCTACGAAAAGCGAAACACAATGGCCTACTCTTACGTAAAGCATAGCGGAACAGGATTTAACGTGTGCACAAGATGTTCTGCGTGCGTTCGCACCGGGGCTTTGGTTTATAGTCTCATCCGAAAGACTTTTGGGGAGAGTGGAGTCAGCACTGATGTTAACTCCAGGGGAAAAATCCCCTCGAACGGGAGTCGAACACAGATCGTAAATTGCGAGCGCAATGTTCTGACCAGTATACTATCCCGTCGTACATATGCTATCATTCTCCTTGTGGAGTGTACACCTGGACAAATAATCACACCAGCCAAGACAAGCTGCCATGGCGTAGCGATCAGCACCTTGGGTTATGGGCTGGAAGGTCGCGAGTTCAAATCCCATAAGAGTCGTAGGGACTTTAAAAAAAAAAAATTCGGTGGCTGCTATCCATAGTGGGTGTGGTGTAGGCTAATTGGGAAGTCAAGCTTCATCCACTTTACGGATGCGATTTTGAAAAATTTTGCTCAAATTACCTGACAAACACTGCGGGTATCTATATCTGTCGAGCCCGGTTGAGGCTGCGGTATATCATGACAGGAAGCGTAGAGTACAGCCCTGTCAAGTAGTCTCGAACCACATGCACTTTAGTTGCAGTATGATTACACTATCCTCATTCCCACTGATCATCCTGCAATCAAAGAAATTTATCTCTGATTCGATGGTTCGGTTCTCTGGTCTCATGGTGACCTTAGTTTCGCTTTTCCATACACTTCTGTGCCTATAATGGGTTTGAGTCAAAATCCTCGGAGTTAGAGGTTTATGGGAGAGGGTTGTTGGAGGGACGTTGTAGGGGTCATCGCCACCCAGGTGGGTGCACTCAGTCTGGCTCAGTGAGTAACCTATTATTGTCGTCAGTAGAGGGCTTAGCGTGTGTGTTCTCCTACAGTGACCACATAAGCAACGAAGACGTGCATAACAGAATCCAGCAAACCATTGGTCCCTACGAAAATCTATCGATCGTAAAGAAGCGTAAACTTAAATGGTACGGGCATGTCACAAGACCGAAAGGACTGGCAAAAACAATACTGCAAGGTACTGTCCAGGGAGGAAGAAGAAGAGGCAGACCAAGAAAAGAGATGGGAGGACAACATCAGTGAATGGACAGGTCTAGAGCTCAACAAAACATAGATAGATAGAAAAATAGATAGACAGACAGATAGAATGGATAGATAGAAGTGAAGAAGATAGATAGATAGGATAGAGATAGAATAGATAGATAGATAGATAGATAGATAGATAGATAGATAGATAGATAGATAGATATAGAGAGAGCAACCCGACAGACGACGAAGAAGACAGACAGCAACAAAGACAGACAGACGACAGAGACAAGACAGACGAAAGATAGAATAGATAGATAGATAGATGAACAAGTTGGCGACAGGTTAGCTCGATAGTCAGAGCACTCGCTTTCCCCCAGTCAATGTTTAGCATAATCGAGCGTTGTTACCAAGTGGATGGGTGACCGTTTGAGCGCTTTGGCTTCAGTACAGTTCCCCAGTTCACCCACCTGTAAGTGAGTGCCTGCCTCTTTAGGGTCAGGGAAGGTAAAGCTGCGAGGAAGAGGAGATGGGCGCCACCCTCAATATGCTGGCCCCTAGAGAAGTTGAGGTCTCTGATGCCCTGCTCCCCTACAACCACATTGGTTATGGGACACCTTTACTTTCATCATTTATGTTGTAGACACATTAAACAGGGCAGAGCTTGTTCCTCTCCAGGTAGCTTTTTCCTCATTTGGATAAAATAGGATATGTCTTTGAGTCATAGCTGGTATAATACATCTTGAGCTGGACAAGAAAGACTAGTTTATTGAAAGACAATAAAGCAGAAGGAAACCATTTTAGTAACAGACAATGTACTTGCATCAACAGCTACAACAACACTAGGTAAAAGAGAATAGTAAATAAAGAAAGTCGTTAATCTTGAAAAGAGCAAACAAAGGCAGAATGAGAGAGCACACAGGGTTACACACATGCATATACAGATGCACACACAGACACACACAGACACACACAGACACACACAGACACACACACCACACACACACACACACACACACACACACACACACACACACACACACACACACACACAGAGTATCTTGCACATATGTTAAAACTCGATCTGCTTTTCAGAAAAGTAAGCCATTGTGTGCCAGTGGGAATTGATGACAGAATGTACAAAATGCATATACACAGAGACTGGATGTAAAAAAGCACGTGTGCTTATTCCATTATCCTCGAAATAAAAGAAAAAAAATGTGTATACTAATGATTTCCTTCAATCTGTACAACCCACAGAACCTTAGCTACGATTCTTTGAAAAATGGATTGGTTTTAAAGTTGTGTGCAAGATGATTAGCATGCCCTGGCACAGGGGACTTGGGTTTTTGTTCTCATCCAAAGGACTGCTAGGAGAGGAAACTGGAGTCCGTTGTAAATGTGAACTGCGGGGAAACATTTTCTGCAGTGGATACCTACCTCAGCAAAGTCTGGAGCCAACATCCACCCTCCCTCTATCTTCACATCACCAGTTCAATGCTCTTATCTTACCAGGAGCTTAATCCTCCCCTGATCCTGCTTATTTAGAAGACAATATATTACCTTGCCCTATGTTCTTAATGACAACCACTCTCTCATTTTATGACTAGCACATTATCAATTTTCTGATGCCATCACAGGTAGGTTTGAAACAGCTGACGCCACAGGGATGTGACCTATGCACAGCGGTCGTCTGCAAAGGCTGTGGACTGGCAGTGGACCCAGCAACTTAGCTTCACAAGCACAACTGTCAACGTAATACTGGCGGACAAGTGTTGCCTCCTTTCCAGTCACTGAAGTCTCGAAACAGCAGAATGTCCAAAACCACGACAGAAATCAGTTTGCTCAACCAATCACGCATGATACGTGTGCACGCAAACATGTCGGAGCAGAAGGGAGGATTTGCAAATCTCACTTCCTCGGAAATTGTCGTATTCGATGTGATCGAATGCTTGATTGGAGTCATGGGTTCGATGACCAACATGATGGTCTTGTTGGCTATTTATAAAGAGCGCAGTCTCCGCACCATAACCAACTGCTTTGTGGGAAGTCTGGCAGCCTCCGACGTCTTAGTGGGAGTGGTGGTGCCCCTTTCGTCGTTGTATCCAACTGGGGGCTGAAAATTAACTTCACTGCATGTATCCTGATCAACAGCCCGGTGGTTCTGTTGACCAATATCTCCGTTCTGAACTTGTTGTCGGTGGCTATAGATCGCTTCGCGGCCATTAGAAAGCCCTTTGTTTATCACCGCTGGATGACCATACACCGGGCACTCTACCTGGTAGTTGTAACCTGGCTAGCGGCCACCATCATCGGGCTTCTTCCCGTCATGGGATGGAATAACGGACAGGACGAATACACAGTTTGCACATTCCGGGCCGTCGTTTCCTTGAATTATTTGGTGTATTTTATATTCTTCACAGTCACGCTTCCACCTCTGATTGCAATGACTAGCATCTACTTTTACATTTTTAGCGTTGTCCGTAAAGCAAGGAAGCGACAAAATCAGTTGCTAACAACTGTCATACAAAAGGATGAGCTAAAATCTGTGTTCAAGAAAAACACGCGTGGAGACAAAGGTATCCTTATGGTGATTTTGTTGTTTATTTTATGTTGGATGCCGCTTCATATTACAAACATCCTTCTCCGCTTTTCTGACCTTGGTATTCCGGCAGAATTTTACCAACTGTGTAACGTGCTAAGTCGTTTAAATTCTTTCATTAATCCTTTTCTTTTTGCCTTCGGTTATTCAAGGTTCAAGATTGCCATTAAAAAACTTCTTTTTAAGCGATGCCTTACGATTGAACCGGATGACAGTGCGGTTTTAAACCGGAGGATCAAGAATATCAGTAAAAGAACAGAACCTAACATAGCCACAGGATTTGTATCCACGCCATCACCAGCATCAACCAGTAATCTTCATGCAATATTAAACACTTACAACGAAACCACTCCAACTCAATCGTTTCAGCGTATACAACAGTTACAGTACCTCCCCACGCCAAAAGTGAGTACTCTCTCTGGTTTGCCCCAAACTTCCGTGTATGATATTCTAAGCATGATGTCAGACGATTTCATTTCGGAATCTTCAACTGCCATGGCAGCTAGTACTTTTATCAATGACAATACCTCTAAAAGAACCTACAGCATCTTTAGCAATGAATTTTTGAACAAAAAAGATTCTCTAGGAAGTCTTTGTACCGTGCAGGAATCTGAGACATTCGACACGAAATCTACTTTAGTGTAGGTTCCAAGAGTAGAGCTGATCTATCTCAGTCTAATATCAGGATCGGCTAAGTTTGTGAGTAGCTACCAGCCGCTATGGCGCAGTGGTTAGCGTCTTGGGTTACAGACCGGAAGGTTACGGGTTCGAGTCCCATAAGAGCCATAGGGATTTTTCAGACTCCGGCCGGCTCCTACCCAGAGTAAGTGTCCTCTGGGATCATTGGGAAGACAGACCACACTGTCCAGCTTCATCCACTTTAAGTATGTAAGTTTGAGAATGCTGCTCAAACTATCTGACCAACAACTGTAGGTGCCTGTATCTCTTAGCCGGTTATCATCATCATCATCATCATCATCATCATCATCATCATCATCATCATCATCACTAACGTACTTAAAGTAACTCTACAAGCATCCTCCCTCTCCAACCAAAGGTAATATTACTGGCCTTAGGCAAGGAGCACACTTGCAAAGATAATTATTATTACTACTATTATTGTTGCTGTTGTAATTACTACTACTACTACTACTACTACTACTACTATACTATACTACTACTACTACTACACTACTACTATCTGCTACTACTACTACTTCTTCTGCTACTACTACTACTACTATTATTATTATTATCATCATCATCATATTAGATTACGTTATGTTATGTTACGTTCTGTTACGCTACGTTACATAACGTAATGCTACATTACATAATATCACATTATATTCTATTACATTGCATTACATGATATGATATTATATTATATTATGATCACTACCATCATCATCATCATCATCATCATCATCATCATCATCATCATCATCATCATCATCATCATTACTAACGTACTTAAAGTACTCTCAACAACAAGCGTCCTCCCTCTCCAACTGAAGTGATAATTTTACTTAAAATTTAAGGTATATATTTCCCTTAGAATGAAGCCTATTGATGACGTACGCGCGAACCTGTAAATGCGTGTGTTGTGTGTGTGTGTGTGTGTGTGTGTGTGTGTGTGTGTGTGTGTGTGTGTGTGTGTGTGTGTGTGTGTGTGTGTGTGTGTGTGTGTGTAAATCATTATGCAATTTATAAAAACGTATGCTTTCTTTAAAAATCTGGGATTATGTTTTATATTATTTGCTATTGGTAGTACTTCTCTTTGCCCCATAATGAGGAATGAGAATATTGGTTAAATTTCTACCTCCCTTTTACCAAAATGTTATGATTTATATGATTTATTTTGTTAATAAATGGTGGTAGAATGATGCTTTCAGTTGGTTAACCCGTTATGTTTTTTTTTAATTGTTTTTCTTATTAGCACCTGTTTTTAATCATAATCATAATTTGATTGTTCATTTCTTATTTTCTTTCTCTGAGTGTATGCATTTTTGTTACCGTATTATTGTCATTCTGTCTCTATTTCTTCTCTGTTTTTTGCTACTGGTTGTGGTCTCGTGTGCTTGGTATTTGGTTCATTATAGTTGTTGTTGTTTAGTCAGAGTTTTTTTTTTATCTTGATCTTATCCCTGATAAAGGTGCCGACTGGATGTAAAGAAAGCACATGAGTGCTTAGTCATTATCCTCGAAATAAAATTTAAAAAATTTGACCTGACTTGACTTGACTCTTTTTGTATATATATATATATATATATATATATATATATATATATATATATATATATATATATATATATATATATATATATGTGTGTGTGTATGTATGTATGTATATATATGTATATATATATATACATGTATGCATATAAATACATGTAATATATATAATTCATATATATGGGCATGGGCGGGATAAGGGAACAATAAAGTAATGCTAGAGGGGGTGATGTTGTGTGTGTGTGTGCGTGTGTGTGTGTGTGTGTGTGTGTGTGTGTGTGTGTGTGCGCGTGCGCGCGTGCGTACGTGCGTGCGTGCGTGTAAAACAGGGTACATGTATTATTTTAAACTAGTCTCAAATAAACAAAAACATCAATTCCTTAGAAAGCATTTTTTTTTTTATTTGACAGATTCTCTCTCTGTCTCTGTCTCTGTCTCTGTCTGTCTGTCTGTCTGTCTGTCTGTCTGTCTGTCTGTCTGTCTGTCTGTCTGTCTGTCTGTCTGTCTCTCTCTCTCTCTCTCTCTCTCTCTCTCTCTCTCTCTCTCTCTCTCTCTCTCTCTCTCTCTCTCTCTCTCTCTCTCTCTCTCTCTCTCTCTCTCTCCTTCCCTGGGGAAAAACAACGAGCAAGGAGAAAGCACTTGTAACCCATAAAATGACAATACTGTCCACAGTGGTGAGCAAATTAGTGCTGTTTGGCTCTGTGAAGTCATAGGAGGAAATATTAGAGGGTAGCGGTGCCAGAAGTTATCTGTAGTCTTCTCTCTGCGGTTCCAGAATGTCCACCATGAAGGTGGTCGCATTTAGACTTCGGGGATGGTGTCTAAACACGACACCCGTGTGCATGCGTGATTTAAATTTACAAAACTGCATACACACAAGGCCTAGGGACTGGATGTAAAAAAAAAAAAAGCACATGAGTGCTTATTCCATTATCCTGGATATAAAAGACTAAAAGTTTGACATCTGTTCCTACCGGCACGAAGTGCTTAGAATAGTGCTGCCGTCGCTACCATCTAACAGATACTGAACTGTTCCCTTCGTTTATAAAGGCTCTTGCTAATCTCAGTGTACCTGCGTCTTCCTTTCTTACGCTTAGTTTGATTCTTAGATAACATTTCTTTCTTTCTTTAAACTTTTGGTACATTTTTTTTGCTGCCTTTTTTTCTGAAACGTTCCTGTTTTACCGTTCCCTTGCCGCGTATTTCGATCTCTCCGCCTCAGTGATACCCAGATTCGTTGTGTTGCATTGTCGGGGTCGAAAGTCCACAAGGACCTTACCAATATCAGGCCGCTGTGAGGCTGTCAAAGACAGGGGGGCTTGCACTGCTACCGGCTCACTTTGGTGGTGTTCACTAGTGTTTGTTCTGAGCTAAAGCATGTAGGACACCACCTACTGACGGCAATACCTTAGTCGCGTAGCCAGACTGAGTGTGACCACACCGCCCCTCCAACGACCCTCTCTTGTAAACATCCAACCCTGGAGCTTAGACGCTAACCCACCACAGGCACAGAAGTGTATGGGAAATCGAAATTGAAAAAAGGACACTCATTTCAGTATTCTTATATTTAATTGTAACTTGTTCAACGTTATTCATGACTTACAGTCAGAGATGCCCTGTTGAGAAGAGACGATGCTAGTTGGTAGATGTGAGAATGATCCAGGTTTGTAAAGCTGATTATTTTATTTAGAGAACCAGTGATGGAACAGAGAAGGATGGGACACAATTTCAGAAACAGGTTGTGTGTACAGTTCAAACACAATAGGCCCAACAGAAGATCCTTGCGGTACACCAACTTTGCATGAGAAGGTTTTGAAGACAGACCATAGATACAACGCACTGCATCTGATTCTCCACATTTCCTGTTTAAACTGCAGCAACCAATCGTCTTATGGAGGATACTGACAGCTATGCATCAAAGACATTAAAGCAAGATTTTCTCAGGCCAACAAAAAGAATCTTACATTTTGGTCACATTTGAAAAGGCACATATTCGAAGAATTGAGCTCAAATGCAAAGTATTGTAAAAAGACTAAGTTAGCCCGTTTTGTATGGACGTGTAGGATAGACTAAAAACTTTAACATCTAGATAACAAGAATTGGAAGTGGAGATATGTGGTTCTACAGAAGACTCCACAGAATGAACTGAGCCAAAAGACAAACAGATCAATGCATTATCAAAAAAATCTGAATTCCAAGACTCAAGACTCAATAATACTTTGATGACTTAACTACAGAAATTATAAGCGGCATTTTAAAATTACAATTACACCGAATGCATTATTAAACAACCCAGATTAAGAAGTAACACAATATCTTAGAATGGACAATACTCCACGTCACACACACACACACGCACGCACGCACGCACGCACGCACGCACGCACACACGCACGTACGCACGCACGCACTCACACGCACATACACACACATGCACTCACACCCGCATCCACACCCACACAGTTAAGAGCTTAAATGTCACTGTCTAACAAATGTACAATTCAGAAGTCAGGGTATATGACTAGTGTATTCAAAAGTCGCAATTACGTGATCAAGTCAACTATTAGAAGCTGTACACACTGTCGCAAATATCAATTTTTAGAAGTCACAGCAGTAAGTGCCCAGCCAGAAAATCCATCACCAATGATTTGCTGAATACGCAATCGCAATGAAAAGCAATCGAATATTTGAATAATATGAAAACAACAAACCACACACTAAAAAGGAGCAAAAACTTCAGCTAAAGTGACAAGCCAAATGTGACGCTCCACCACATAATGAGACGGAGTGCACATGAGGTCAATTTTTAGTTATTGACATGTTATTAATGTACAATAAAGTGGCTATCAAATACAAAAAACAGATTGAAAATCGGACAATTCTGTGCAAAGTTATTACAAGTTGAAATGATAGACTACAGGAAGTGGCAAAATGAGAAACGGACAAGTTTATTTTCGTAACACGTTGTCAGAATGAGGGCTTGGGTATTTTCAAAACACATTTAAAAGCAAAAGGGATAAAAAATTATGTCTTGATATTTCATTATAAGGTAGATAAACGGATATAGTTTAATAATTAATCAAAATCTCAAAATTGACAACTTGACCCCTACCTGCCTTTAATGGCTCCTAGAGCAAAATTGGGTAATGTGCTAAGCGACTCATTTCGTGGCGGAGCGTCACAAATGTTAAAAAATATATGAAAGTAAGTGTCTTGAACTTTGTATTTCCAGTTAGGAAGTGATAATTGCACGCGCGCGCGCGCGCGCGCATACACACACACACACACACACACACACACACACACACACACACACACACACACACACAAACACAAACACACACAAACACACACACACACACAGGTAGGCAGATAGACAGACAGACAGACGATAGACAGATGGATAGATTGATTGATTGATAATCTTGATTTCCAAGGGTGACAAATAAGCTTGAATATATTCCATTTTTCATCCGAACTTTGTCTTTACTATGTATTAGTATCAACAAAGAGAAATAATAATCTCACAAAACTTAGAGAGAGAGAGAGAGAGAGAGAGAGAGAGAGAGAGAGAGAGAGAGAGAGAGAGAGAGAGAGAGAGAGAGAGAGAGAGAGAGAGAGAGAGATTAAATTTTTTTTTATATCGAGGATAATGGAATAAGCATTCATGTGCTTTTTTTCATCCAGTCCCCGTGTGTATGCAGTTTTGTAAATCTTGTCATCTGTTCCCACTGGCACACAATGGCCTACTCTTACGAAAAGCGGAACAGGATTTAACGTGTGCGCAAGATGTTCTGCGTGATGTCGTAGACGGAGCCTCGGTTTACAGTCTCATCCGAAAGACTTTTTAGAGAGAGAGAGAGAGAGAAGAGAGAGAGAGAGAGAGAGAGAGAGAGAGAGAGAGAGAGAGAGAGAGAGAGAGAGAGACAGACAGACAGACAGACAGACAGACAGACAGACAGACAGACAGACAGAGACAGAGACAGAGAGACACAGAGAGAGAGAGACAGAGAGAGAGAGACACACACACACAGAGACAGACAGACAGACAGACAGAGAGAGACAGAGAGAGACAGAGAGAGAGAGAGATGTTAACTCTGAAATTGTTTAATGCACATCGGCGCCACAATACATGTCAAGGTATGAGGGTGAAAAAAAAAAGGAAAACCTAATTAATCATGACTTTTCACAAGCTTTCCTTACACCTTCCCAACATAACAGTGTACGCCCATGCATGAGAGAGAGAGAGAGAGAGAGAGAGAGAGAGAGAGAGAGAGAGAGACAGAGACAGAGACAGAGACAGAGACAGAGAGACAGAGAGACAGACAGAGACAGACAGACAGACAGAGAGAGAGACAGAGACAGACAGACAGACAGACAGACAGACAGACAGAGTGACAGAGAGACAGAGAGAGAGAGAGAT
The DNA here is from genome assembly GCA_030674155.1 of Stramonita haemastoma. NCBI lineage: Eukaryota > Metazoa > Mollusca > Gastropoda > Neogastropoda > Muricidae > Stramonita > Stramonita haemastoma. The sequence goes on along the minus strand of CM060320.1, from coordinate 66,925,807 downwards.
GCAGATTATTCATTTCGTAAAACAATCTTCACTTCAGTCATTTATGTAGTTTATGCTACCACTTCAAGTAGTTTCTGATTTGATCTGATTGTTCCTGAAACGTTAAAGAAAGAGGTCTGCCATGTGTTCAAAACCACCTGTACATTCTGCACTCATTTATTTATTTATTTATTTATTTATTTATTCTTTTATATCGAGGATAACAGAATAAGCAATCATGTGCTTTTTTTCATCCGGTCCCCGTGATATGCAGTTTTGTAAATATTGTCATCTGTTCCCACCGCACACGATGGCCTACTCTTACGAAAAGTGGAACAGGATTTAACGTGTGCGCAAGATGTTCTGCGTGCGTTCGCACACGGGGCCTCGGTTTAAAGTCTCATCCGAAGGACTTTTGGGGAGAGTGGAGTCAGCACTGATGTTAACTCCAGGAAGAAAATTTCCTCGACCGGACTCAACCCAGGTCTTCAAATTGCCAGCGCAATGTTCTGACCACTAGGCTATCCGCCCCCCCCCCCCCCCCCCCCTCTCAGAGAGAGAGAGAGAGAGAGAGAGAGAGAGAGAGAGAGAGAGAGAGAGAGAGAGAGAGAGAGAGAGAGAGAGAGACACAGACACAGACACAGACACAGACCCAGAGACAGACAGCGACAGACATACAGAAACATGATAAACAGACAAACACACACACACACACACACACACACACACACACACACACACACACACACACACACACACACACATACACACACACATCACACACACACGCACACACACACATACACACACACGCACGCACGCACACAAACACACACACACACACACACATCGAGCGCACACGCACACGGACGTACGCACGTGCGCGCAAGCGCGCGCGAGTACACACATACGCAGATTGGCTGATGAATGAGAGAGAGAGAGAGAGAGAGAGAGAGAGAGAGAGAGAGAGAGAGAGAGAGAGAGAGAGAGAGAGAGAGAGAGAGAGAGAGGGAGAGAGAGAGAGAGACAGAGACAGACAGACAGACAGACAAACACAAAGAGAGAGAAAGAGACAGACAGACAGACATAGACAAAGTAAGAGAGACAGACAGACAGAAAGACAGACAAACAGAGAGAGAGAGACAGACAGACAGACATAGACAAAGTAAGAGAGAGACAGACAGACACAGACAGATAGACAGACAGACAGACAGACAGACAGACAGACAGACAGACAGACAGACAGACATAGACAAAGTAAGAGAGAGACAGACAGTCAGACAGAAAGACAAACAGACATAGACAGAGAGAGAGAGAGAGAGAGGGGGGGGGGGGAACGATTCAGACAGGCAGACAGACACACACACAGACAGACAAACACAGACAGACAAAACGGCTGACCTCCATGCCCACTTCCTTGGAGTTGAAGCTGGAGTGAGTGATGCCCTCCACGTGGTAAGACCTGCAGAACTTGGTCATGGGCCCCGCGGCATGGATGGAAGGATCGTAGGTGCAGAAGCCCGCATCGATCACCAGATGGCCGTCATACACCAGACAGGCGTCGTTGGCCGCTGAAATACACAATCATAGGCTATTTTTTTTGTTTTTTGTACCACTTTATGTCACAGCCGATTTCTCCATTATCCTCGATATAAAAGAATAAATCAAATCAAATCAAATCAATGTGAAATTCGGGCTGCTTTCCCCGGGAGAGCGAGCGCGTCGCCACAAGTGCAGCGCCTACCCATTTTCTTTTTTTTTTTTTTTCCTGCATGCAAGTGTATTTATTTTGTTTTCCTATCAGAGTGGCTTTTTTCTACAGAATTTTGCCGGGGTCAACCCCCTTGTTGCCGTGGGTTGTTTTACGTGCGCTAAATAGTGATGTGTAAACACACAGAACCTCGGTTTATCGTCTCATCCGAAAGACTAGCGCCCAGATCACCGCTCAGGGTCTAATGGATGGGGAAAAACTTTTGGGCCCAAACGGGGTACAAACCACCGCACACTCCGACCCAGACTTTTTGTTTTCCAGGCAAGGCGCGTTACCACCTAGACCACCGATCCCCATATCCAGACACTCCAGGGATATTTGAAGGTATAATGTTTGAACGAATATTAAAATATTGCTGTCTTGTGTCTTTTGATTATGATTCGTATCAATATGCCTGTGAGTGTTGTAAAATGTTTAATGCCCCAGGCGTCGTTGGCACCTGAAATGCACATAGGCTAGTCCCCATCTCCAGACACTCCTTGCGTGCGTGCGTGCGTGCGTGCGTGCGTCCGTGTGTGTGTGTGTGTGTGTGTGTGTGTGTGTGTGTGTGGTGCGCGTGCGTGTGTGTACATTCGAATTTGCTGAAACTATAAATTGTTATTGGCTGCTTGTGCGTTGTACAGGTCGAATGCAAGCGCTTTGATTTGTTTTTACAAGATATAGCGCTATTCAAATTCCTGTATATTATTATTATTATTTACTCCAGGGATATTTGAAGCATATAATGTTTGAACAAATATTAAAATGTAGCTGTCTTGTGTTTTTTGATCATGATTGGTATCAATATGCCTGTGAGTGTTGTCATTGCCCTTCAGGGATGATTAAAGTGGTTTTTTTTTTTACTGACTTTGACTTTTCATTGTTGTTTTATTTTATACCACTTTCGGTCATGGCAGATTTCTCTGCTGCGTGAAATTCGGGCTGCTCTCTCCTCCGCGGGGAGAGTGCGTCGTTACAAGAGCAACGCTACCCATTATTTTTACTTCTTTTTTCCTGTTTGCAACTGTATTTGTTTCCCTATCAGAGTGGCTTGTTTCTACAGAATTTTGCCAGGGATAACTCTCTTTTTTGCCACGGGTTCTTTTTCGCGTACTAAATAATGATGTGTAACACACGGTACATCGGTTTATCATCTCATCCGAAAGATTAGCATCCAGATCACAAGTCATGGTCTAATGGACTTGGGAAAAGTTTCGGGCCCAAACGGGGTTAAAACACCGCACACTTCCAACCCGGACTTTTCGTTCTCTAGGCAGATGCGTTACCTCTAGACCACTGATTCACAGATCTGCAGAGAAGAGCTTCGGACAAGAAGCCCCCTTCTGGAACTGTTACTTCTTCCGTTAACTCCCTTCACGGGATTAGGGGAAGCAGGGAGGGAGGGGGG
>CM060320.1:66910170-66917670 GCA_030674155.1 Stramonita haemastoma | reverse complement strand
ACGGCAGAACAAGTCTGGATTCTAAATTCTCTTCAAAATCAAAGACATCTCTAGCATACACATCATTTTGTATTTACATGTTGATGATCTAGCTTGATTCCAAGGTAGTCTTGGGGGGAGGAGGGGGGCAGGGGGGGGGGGGGGTTGGCTCCTCAGCCAGAGCTCAGAGATTCACCGATGGTGAAATGTTTGTGTTGCGACTGTTTTCCCCCACCATGAAGGTAGCCGCATTCTGACCGGGGATGCAGCTGGGAACAGAACATACTAATTTTATCATAATAACCAGGCGGGTACCTTCTTGCTCTATCCGATTTTCAACTTTCTCATGTTCCTTTGACATGGCCAAGTCCGTAAGCACACAGGTAAAACTGGTTTAGAGTCTCCTCCGAAAGACTTGACATTCAGTTCAATTTTACCGTAAACTGGGAAGAAAGATCAAGGCCGGGAATCGAACCCAGAAGCTCACGGTCTATTTGTTAGGCAGGCTTGACGTCTAACCCATCCAGCCAGCTTTCTTCTAGATGTATGTTATGATTTTAACCTTCCTTTACCTTTGATATTTGACACTCACGTATGCACGGTCAAATAAATGGTGAAGCAGGATGCAAACTTTCCCAGCCAAATAAAAATTTTTGGTGACATGCATGCAAAAGGCATAGATGTTATCATGAAACAAACTCATCACAATTAATATTTTCCATACAAATTCATTACGTTGAAGTGTTTCATACTACTGCTAAAGCTATGTTTGTGTTCAGCTAGTCATTAGAGAGAGAGAGAGAGAGAGAGAGAGGAGAGAGAGAGAGAGAGAGAGAGAGAGAGAGAGAGGGGAGAGAGAGAGAGAGAGAGAGAGAGAGAGAGAGAGAGAGAGTTAAGTCAATTTCTTTTATTTCGAGGATAATGAATAAGCACTCTAAACCAGCCGCCTTGGCGCAGTGGTTAGCGCCTCGGATTTCGGACTGGAAGGTCGCGGGTTCAATCCCGAGAATCATAGGGATTTTTTGGACTCCGGCCGGCTCCTACCCAGAGTGAGTGTGCTGTGGGCTCAGTGGGGAGACTGGGACCACACAGTCGAGCTTCATCCACTTTACGGATGCGAATTTGAGAGTGTTGCTCTAATTACCTGACCAACACTGCAGGTGTCTGTATCTCTCGGGCCCGGTTGACGCCGGGATATATTATGACAGTAAGCGTAGAGTACAAACCTGTCAAGTAGTCTCAAAACGGATGCACTTCCACAGCAGCATCATTACATCATCCCCATCACCATTGATCATCATGCAATAATAAAAATTGCCTCTGATTCGGTGGCTCCAGTTGCTCTGGTCTCATGGTGACCTCAGATTTGGTTTCCCATACACTTCTGTGCCTGTGGTGAGTTTGTGTCAAAGCCTTTGGGGTTGGAGGTTCGCGGGGAGATGGTCGTTGGAGGGACGTTGTGGTGGTCGCCACCTCAGGTGGGTGACTCACTCAGTCTGGCTCTGCGACTGAGCTAATACTGTCGTTAGTAGGGGGCTTAGTAGATGGTGTCCTGCGTATGTTAGATCAAAAACAGGCACCACTGACCACCACCAAAGTGACTCAGCAGAAGTGCAGGGCCCCTCTGGCTGATGGCCCCACGGTGGCCTGATATTGATAGGCTCCCTGTGAACTGCCGATCCCGAGGATGGGACACAACGAATCAGGGTATGGCTGTGGCGGGGTGATTGAAATGAGCGGCGTGGGAGCAGCAGTACGAGGACGTCACATAGGACGAGGCAGCAAAAAAAAAAAGCACTCTAATGCTTTTTTACATCCTCAGAGAGAGAGAGAGAGAGAGAGAGAGAGAGAGAGAGAGAGAGAGAGAGAGAGAGAGAGAGAGAGAGAGAGAGAGAGAGAGAGAGAGAGAGAGAGAGAGAAAACACACACCACACACACACACACACACACACACACACACACACACACACACACACACACACACACACAAACACAACACACAAAACAAGAAGCTTTTATTTATATGCAAATCAAACGCAAGAACGCATGCATAATAAGATTTCAAAAAGTGGTTCACCCACCAATTTTACATCATGTTGCCAAACGTTCAAAAACAGTCAAGCTCAAGACATATCAGAACAGAAGACATACAGAAAAGTCAACAACATTCCCACAACAGGAACACTTCAAGAAAAAAAAAAAAACACAACTAACATCAAGCAAAGAGCTGCCATACTCAACCGCTGCAGACAACAGATACAGAAAAACATCAGGTCTTTTTGAGACATTTACATCTGACCTCTTCAAGCGTCCTCCAGCCATTAAAAAATGTATACTGTGTAGTGTTTGAGTACAGTGGTTTTCTGTTAATAAGACTGCGTTATAACAGTAGTTTTAGTATAGTTGGGACCTACGAAAATCTTACAACAATCGTAAAAAAGCGTAAACTAAAATGGTAAGGGCGTGTCACAGATCAAAAGGACTTGCAAAAACAAAGCTGCAAGTCCAAGGAGGAAGAAAAAGAGGCAGACCAAGGAAGAGAAGGGAGGACAACATCAGCGAATGGACAGGACTAGAAGTCAACAAAAGTTTGAAAACGGCAGAAGAGAGATACGAGTGGAGGGGACTGGTTGTCAAGTCTTCAGGGGTGCCCCACAGTCGCCAGACGAAGGGATAGATAGATAGATAGATAGATAGATAGATAGATAGATTAGATAGATAGATAGATAGATAGAGTAGACAGATAGACAGATAGATAGATAGATAGATAGATAGATAGATAGATAGATAGAACCTGAAGCAATTTGCGTTGAGCAAAACATCCAAAAATCAACTTAACACATGCACACACTGTGGTTATAATAATAATACTATGTGGTTGATTTACTTTTTTTCTTCAAACCATTGTTACTGAAAACTTCAGCTTATTCTAACAGTATATACGTCAATTAGTGAAAGAAATAGCTTTTGTGTGGATATGTGTATACGGCGTGTCAGATCTTTGTGTTTCGGATATCGAAGAGAAACATTTCTGAAAGTCTTGGTACCAAAATTTGGATCGCTGACATACGTTTGTGAATACATGTATAACTACCCCCTTGAATACGCGTGAGGGTGTATTTGCGTGCAAGCATTATGCGACTGTACTTGTCTGCAGTTAATCATAATGTATAACGTTCCAGCATTCCTGTATAACCTATCCACGTTGCACATTATGCACAGTCTGAATGAACGCTTTGAAATGTTTTTATCATAAGTTATGCACGTGCGTACATACTCAAACGCTTAAGAAGACATGCAAACACGATAGCAAAACTGTAAAGCATGCAAAAAAAACCCCACCCCAGTTCTGCGAATAAACCAAGTTGTTTCCGAAACTGTGAAGTCTGACCAACAAACAGACAGACAGACGTCAACACAGACCTGGCACTGCAGATCCAGAAAGTGAACGTCATCCAAGGTGAAGCTGCACCTGGTGATGACGTCAGTGACCAAGCCGGGGTTGTCGTTGAGGCTGTAGAGGCGGTAGTCGCCGGCATACACATGCACTGAGGCCTCCTGAAGAGCTGCCGCCAGTGTCCTCACCACCTCCAGGTCATCAAAGCACGGCACCTGAGGAGGACCCAACAATCCGTTTTTTGTGTGGGTTTTTTTTTTTTCTCTCTTAGTGTCCTGAACCACACAAAAGTGCAGTAACACCCTGGTCCTGAACCATCTTCAACATCTTGCGCACACGTTAAATCTTGTTCCGCTTTTCGTAAGAGTAGGCCATCGTGTGCCGGTGGGAACAGATGACAATATTTACAAAACTGCATACACACGGGGACCGGATGAAAAAAAGTACATGATTGCTTATTCTGTTAACCTCGATATAAAAGAATAAAATATAAAATATGAAAATAAATAAACCACTCGAAAGTGCAGTATCATCATGTCATACTTTTTAAGCTGAGTATGGCCAAAGGAAACCTTTTCTCTCTGTCCATGCGCACTAGACACCTTAGGAGAATGTTTGTGTTTTAGTATTGCAGTGTTTTCATACAAAATATATGGAAACGCCACTCACACAATTGTGTTTAATTATGTTGTTGACTAGAGGTTACACAATAATTGCGGAGAGAACAAGCAGACGACTTTTGACACATGACACTAACACAAAAGAAAAACATGCCACATATGTAACAATCATTTGCCAACACTATTCTCAATTTTTTTATGCAGTTCTGATTGATAGTATGAGAGATGTTATATTTTAAACATAACCACCCATTTCAGCTCATTTTGGCCAAATCCTTCCACGAACAGGAAGTTGACTGTGTCAGTTCACTGTTTGACGCTAAGAGTTATTTTATTTTATACCACTTTATATCACAGCAGATTTCTCTGCGTGAAATTCGGGCTGCTCTCTCTCTCTCTCTCCCCGGGGAGAGAGAGCGCGTCGCCACAAGTGCAGCGCCTGCCTACCCATTTTTTTTTTCCTCAGGGGTGGCGTCTAAACACGACACCTGTGTCCATACCTTTGTTCGGCCCTTCTGCTGCTGCAACACCAACTGAAAGCTGCAGTTTTACTTTTTTTTTAAGTCACATCTCATGACAGTGACGGACAGGGGGGGGGGGGGGGGGGGGGGGGAACAGAGGCTGTAGTCGAGTGGTTAAGACCGCGTTCGACTTCAATTCAATTCCGTGGGTCTGTAAGTCGTGAGTTCGAATCTCGGCGATGTGTGGTGAATTAAGGGTGGGGATTTTTTTTTTTTTTGATCTCTCAGGTCAACTTCAAGTGCAGACCTGCCAGTGGTTTAATTCCCTTCGTGTATATGTACATACAGTAGATCAACTATGCACGTCAAAGATTCTGTAGTTCATATCAGCGTTTGGTGGGTGACGGAAACACGAACGTACCCAGCATACATCTCCGAAGTCGGGGTGAGGCTACCTTCAAGGTGAGCAAAAACGGTTGCATACACAAAATCTCACCATTGGTGAACCTCGGAGCTCTAGCTGAGGAATGACCCCCCCCCCCCCCCCCCCCCCCCCTTACAAAACCAACCAATAGCATTCTGAATAGAAACAGCCTATACCGTTGACTCTGTATGTGATATAGCATACTGAACGGAAACAGTGTACACATACCGTTGATTCTGTATGTGATATAGCATACTGAACGGAAACAGTGTACACATACCGTTGATTCTGTATGTGATATAGCATACTGAACGGAAACAGTGCATACCGTTGATTCTGTATGTGATATAGCATACTGAACGGAAACAGTGCATACCGTTGATTCTGTATGTGATATAGCATACTGAACGGAAACAGTGCATACCGTTGATTCTGTATGTGTTATAACATACTGAAGGGAAACAGTGCATACCGTTGACTCTGTATGTGTTATATAGCATTCTGAAGGGAAAACAGTGTACACATACCGTGGACTCTGTATGTGTTATATAGCATTCTGAAGGAAACAGTGTATAATACCGTTGACTCTGTATGTGTTATATAGCATTCTGAAGGGAAAACAGTGTACACATACCGTTGACTCTGTATGTGTTATAGCATTCTGAAGGGAAACAGTGTACACATACTTGGACTCTGTATGTGTTATATAGCATTCTGAAGGGAAACAGTGTACACATACTTGGACTCTGTATTGTTTATTGTATTTAGCATTCTGAAGGGAAACAGTGTATAATACCGTTGACTCTGTATGTGTTATAGCATTCTGAAGGGAAACAGTGCATACCGTTGATTCTGTATGTGTTATATAGCATTCTGAAGGGAAGCAGTGTATAATACCGTTGATTCTGTATGTGTTATAGCATTCTGAAGGGAAAAAGTGTACACATACCGTTGACTCTGTATGTGTTATAGCATTCTGAAGGGAAACAGTGCATACCGTTGATTCTGTATGTGTTATATAGCATTCTGAAGGGAAGCAGTGTATAATACCGTTGATTCTGTATGTGTTATAGCATCTGAAGGAAACAGTGTACACATACCGTTGACTCTGTATGTGTTATAGCATTCTGAAGGGAAACAGTGTACACATACTTGGACTCTGTATGTGTTATATAGCATTCTGAAGGGAAACAGTGTACACATACTTGGATCTGTATGTGTTATATAGCATTCTGAAGGGAAACAGTGTATAATACCGTTGACTCTGTATGTGTTATAGCATTCTGAAGGGAAACAGTGCATACCGTTGATTCTGTATGTGTTATATAGCATTCTGAAGGGAAGCAGTGTATAATACCGTTGATTCTGTATGTGTTATAGCATTCTGAAGGGAAACAGTGTACACATACCGTTGACTCTGTATGTGTTATAGCATTCTGAAGGGAAACAGTGCATACCGTTGATTCTGTATGTGTTATATAGCATTCTGAAGGGAAGCAGTGTATAATACCGTTGACTCTGTATGTGTTATCGCATTCTGAAGGGAAACAGTGTACACATACGTGGACTCTGTATGTGATATAGCATTCTGAAGGGAAACAGTGTACACATACCGTGGACTCTGTATGAACCCAGGCGATGAAGCGCCCCGGGAGGCCCAGAGTCAGCAGGGTCTGTATGCAGCAGTAAGCGTCGATTTTGCAGCCGTACACCACCACCGTCCCTGTCACAGCAGCAGCACACAACAGTGGGTTCATATTTTCTAAAAAAATATTTATATATTTTCTTATTTTATTCTTTTATATCGATGATAATGGGATAAGCACTCGTGTGCTTTTTTTTCCATCCAGTCCCCGTGTGTATGCAGTTGTGTAAATATTGTCATCTGTTCCCACCGGCACATGATGGCCTACTCTTACGAAAAGCGGAACAGTATTTAATGTGTGCGCAAGATGTTCTGCGTGCATTCGCACACGGGTCCTCGGTTTATAGTCTCATCCGAAAGACTTTTGGGGAGAGTGGAGTCAGCAATGATGTTAACTCCAGGGGAAAAATCCCCTCCAACGGGAATCGAACTCGGGTCGTCAAATTGCCAGCGCAATGTTCTGACCACTAGGCTATCCCGATCCCCTAGTAATAACAGGTTAAAGCATGTTTTCAGGACTGGTCAATACACACTGAATGTGACAGACTTGACACAATATGATCAGGTGGTGTCCCATAACCTAGGCGGTCGTAGGGGAGCGAGGCATCAAGAGACCTCAGCTTCTCTAGGGGGCCAACATATTGAGGGCGCGCCCATCTCTTCTCCCTCGCTGCTTTACCTTCCCTGACCCTAAAGAGGACAGGTACCCATTTACAGGGGTGAACTGGGGGACTGTACTGAAGCCAAGGCCGCAAATGGTTACCCATCCAACTGGTAACCACGCTCAATGCTGCTTAACTTGACTGGGGGAAAGCGAGAGCTCTGACCGTTTAGCTATCCCGCCCCCCCCCCCCCACCCCCCCATTTTAAATTTTGAAGCACCCCAACAGTGCATCCACAATCCACGGAATAAATGACAGCAGTGAATGTACAGCAGACAGCCAGAGAGAAGAGAATGAAGGCATGCGTTGTAG
>CM060320.1:66902670-66905170 GCA_030674155.1 Stramonita haemastoma | reverse complement strand
AACTATGTGGCGTGAGTTTCCTCACCTGTTTGGCAGCAAGCCGTCCCGTATAGGGTCAGGGGGCAGCTCTGGCAGGCCGTTAGTGGACACCAACACCAGGTTGTTGAAGGTCATGTAGGGGCTGAAAGGAAAGCGCATGTTCTGAGGGTCAAACTTTATATATTTATTTATTTATTTATTTATTTTATTCTTTTACATCGAGGATAATGGAATAAGCTCTCATGTGCTTTTTTTTTTTTTTTACATCCAGTCCACGTGTGTATGCAGTTTTTGTAAACCGTGTCATCTGTTCCCACCGGCACACGATGGCCTACTCTTACGAAAAGCGGAACAGGATGTAACGTGTGCGCAAGATGTTCTGCGTGCGTTCGCACACGGGGCCTCGGTTTATAGTCTCATCTGAAGGACTTTTGGGAGGAGTGGAGTCAGCACTGATGTTAACTCCAGGGGAAAAATCCCCTCGACCGGGAATCGAACCCGGGTCGTCAAATTGCGAGCGCAATGTTCTGACCACTAAGTTATCCCGTCCCCCCAATAAACTGACAATAGTCACATTGGGAGTGAAAGTAAAGCACATGTTTTGATGGTGGAACTTTGACACAATGAATTGACAATAGTCACATTGGGACTGAAAGTAAAGCACATGTTTTGATGGTAAACTTTGACACAATGATTGACAATTGTCACATTGGAGTAAAAGTACAGCATATGTTCTGATGGCTAATTTTGACAGAATAAATTAGCAATATTCACATTGGGACTGAAAGTGTGGCTCAATTTTGACAGAATGAATTGGCAATAGTCACATTGGGACTGAAAGTGTGGCTATATTTTGACAGAATAAATTAGCAATATTCACATTGGGACTGAAAGTGTGGCTCAATTTTGACAGAATGAATTGGCAATAGTCACATTGGGACTGAAAATGTGGCTCAATTTTGACAGAATGAATTGGCAATAGTCACATTGGGACTGAAAGTGTGGCTCAATTTTGACAGAATGAATTGGCAATAGTCACATTGGCACTGAAAGTGTGGCTCAATTTTGACAGAATAAATTGGCAATAGTCACATTGGGACTGAAAGTGTGGCTCAATTTTAACAGAATGAATTGGCAATAGTCACATTGGCACTGAAAGTAAAGCAATGTCTTGATGGCTGAATTTTACATAAAAAATTGGAAATATTCACATTCGGACTGAAAGTAAGCACATGTCTTGATGGTTAAATTTTAACAAAACCAATGGGCAATAGTCACATTGGGATTGAAAATAAAGCATATGTCCTTGGTAGCTAATTTAGCAAACCGAATTGGCAATATTCACATTGGGATTGAAAGTAAAGCAAATGTCTTGACAGACAGATCTTCATAGAATAAACCGGCGATATTCACATTGGGATTGAAAGTAAAGCAAACCTCTTGACAGACAGATCTTATAGAATAAACTGGAAATATTCACATTGGAATTGAAAGTAAAGCAAATCTTGACAGACATATCTTCACAGAACAAACTGGCAGCATTCACATTGGAATTGAAAGTAAAGCAAATGCTTGACAGACAGATCTTCAAGAATAAACTGGCAGCATTCACATTGGAATTGAAAGTAAAGCAAATGCCTTGGACAGACATATCTTCACAGAATAAATGGCAGCATTCACATTGGAATTGAAAGTAAAGCAAATGTCTTGACAGACAATCTTCACAGAATAAACTGGCAGCATTCACATTGGAATTGAAAGTAAAGCAATGTCTTGACAGACAGATCTTCACAGAATAAACTGGCAATATTCACATTGGAATTGAAAGTAAAGCAAATGTCTTGACAGACAGATCTTCACAGAATAAACTGGCAATATTCACATTGGAATTGAAAGTAAAGCAAATGTCTTGACAGACAGATCTTCATAGAATAAACTGGCAGCATTCACATTGGAATTGAAAGTAAAGCAAATGTCTTGACAGACAGATCTTCATAGAATAAACTGGCAGCATTCACATTGGAATTGAAAGTAAAGCAATGTCTTGACAGACAGATCTTCATAGAATAAACTGGCAGCATTCACATTGGAATTGAAAGTAAAGCAAATGTCTTGACAGACAGATCTTCACAGAATAAACTGGCAGCATTCACATTGGAATTGAAAGTAAAGCAAATGTCTTGACAGACAGATCTTCACAGAATAAACTGGCAGCATTCACATTGAATTGAAAGTAAAGCAAATGTCTTGACAGACAGATCTTCACAGAATAAACTGGCAGCATTCACATTGGAATTGAAAGTAAAGCAAATGTCTTGACAGACAGATCTTCATAAAATAAACTGGCAATATTCACATTTTCTCTACCCATAGAGACAGCTCAGATGAACTAAACATTTTGGTTCTAGGTCGTAATGCTTTTTTTTTAAAAAACAAAAATGCTCCACACGATGCCAAGAAACGAAAACACTACACATTCGGTCCAGTAACCGCTACCCAGCAATGCACCTAGCAACACTCT
>CM060320.1:66880170-66895170 GCA_030674155.1 Stramonita haemastoma | reverse complement strand
AGAGAGAGAGAGAGAGAGAGAGGAGAGAGAGAGAGAGAGAGAGAGGAGAGAGACAGAGACAGAGACAGAGACAGAGAAAACAGGACAGAGACAGACAGACACACAGACAGAGACAGAGAGAGACAGAGTGATATAACTGATGACAACAAGCACTGACGGGGTCTCTGCGGGCGAGGCTGTACTCCCTGAGGTCGTTCAACAGGCTTTCCTTCTGCTGGATGTTCCTCACCAGACTCGCCACCTCCGCACAGTCCTTCATCAGAGCCTTGCGCACCGAGATGTCGCTACAGGGACACAGACAGGTGGGTGAGTGAGTGAGTGAGTGAGCGTGCGTGCGTGCGTGCGTGTGTTTTATTTATTTATTTATTTTTTTATTCTTATCTTATTCTTTTATATCGAGGTTAATGGGATAAGCACTCTTGTGCTTTTTTTTTTTTTACATCCAGTCCCCGTGTGTATGCAGTTTTGTAAATGTCATCTGTTCCCACCGGCACACGATGGCCTACTCATACGAAAAACGGAACAGGATTTAACGTGTGCGCAAGATGTTCTGCGTGCGTTCACACACGGGGCCTCGGTTTATAGTCTCATCCGAAGGACTTTTGGGGAGAGTGGAGTCGGCACTGATGTTAACTCCAGGAGAAAAATCTCAACCGGACTCAAACCCGCTGACTCCACTCTCCCCAAAAGTCCTTCGGATGAGACTTTAAACCGAGGCCCCGTGTGCGAACGCACGCAGAACATCTTGCGCACACGTTAAATCCTGTTCCGCTTTTCGTAAGAGTAGGCCATCGTGTGCGGTGGGAACAGATGACAATATTTACAAAACTGCATGCACACGGGGACGATGAAAAAAAGCCATGATTGCTTATTCTGTTATCCTCGATATAAAAAAAAAAAAAAGAATAAATAAATAAACCCGGGTCGTCAAATTGCCAGCACAATGTTCTGACCACTAGGCTATCTGTCCCCCGACGGTGTGTGTGTGTGTGTGTGTGTGTGTGTGTGTGTGTGTGTGTGTGTGTGTGTGTGTGTGTGTGTGTGTGTGTGTGTGTGTGCGCGTTCTTTAGATTTTACGTCCATTCACTGCTAGTGATATTAGACGAAGGGAGACATACAGGGAGAAAAGAAGAAAAGCAGATGCTTGTGTGTGACTAAAAGCTTGTGTTTTGTCACTTATAATGCGTGTGAATGTGTGTGTGTTGTGTGTGTGTGTGTGTGTGTGTGTGTGTGTGTGTGTGTGTGTGTGTGTGTGTGTGTGTGTGTGTTGTGTGTGTGTGTGTGTGTGTGTGTGTGTGTGTGTGTGTGTTGTGTGTGTGTGTGTGTGTGTATGTGTGTGTATGTGTGTGTGTGTGTTGTGTGTGTGTATGTGTGTGTGTATGTGTGTGTGTATGTGTGTGTGTGTGTGTGTGTGTGTGTGTGTGTGTGTGTGTGTGTGTGTGTGTGGTGAGTGCGCGCGCGCGAGCGCATTGTGTGCCGAAATGTGGTTCTACAGTTTACTTCGCGCGCACGCTCGTGCGCACACTTAGTTCACAACTATTTAGTTGAGGTAACATTCATTTATTTTTTCTCTGTATTTTATTGTTTGATGTCCCTAGACGCAGCACTTCTAGTCTGTCCTTTTACTCATGATTACATCAGTCATTTTAAAAAAAATTAGGTGGTTTTTTCACAACACTGATACATTTATAAAGGAGCTCAAAATGACAATACCATTGCCACACTGTGTCATTTCTAGTGACAATGAAATCGACACTACTATTGCCATACTGTGTCATTTTCAGTGACAATGAAAGCGATAATATTATTGCCACACTGTGTCATTTTCAGTGACAATGAAAGCGACACTACTATTGCCACACTGTGTCATTTTCAGTGACGATAAAAAGCGACACTACTATTGCCACACTGTGTCATATTTCAGTGACGATGAAATCGACACTACTATTGCAACACTGGTGTCATTTTCAGTGACCCACAAAAAACATTACTGGAGACCAGAACGGTGAAAATAACAGCTCTTGAGGCAGTGTGCTGGTTGCTCGTGGTGTGACTCTCTGTGTGACAACAAAAACAGGTAATCATCACTGCAGCTGCGTGGTGTGACTCTCTGTGTGACAACAAAAACAAGGTAATCATCACTGCAGCTGCGTGGTGTGACTCTCTGTGTGACAACAAAAACAAGGTAATCATCACTGCAGCTGCGTGGTGTGACTCTGTGACAACAAAAACCAAGATAATCATCACTGCAGCTGCGTGGTTGATTTTGACAATAAAGACAAAACATGGTTTTCATCACTCTTACTGAAGCAATGTGTGTGGTGTGAATCTGTGACGACAAAGACAAAACAAGTTATCATCATCATCACTGGAACCGCGTGGTGTGACTCTCTGTGACAACAAAAACAGAACATGGTTATCATCACTGAAGCAGCACGGTGTGACTCGGTGACAACAATTATAAAACAGGGTCATCATTACTAGAGCTGCGTGGTGTGATGTGATTCTGTGACACTAAAGACAAAATATGGTTATTATCACCATCACTGCAGCCGCGTGGTGTGACTCTCTGTGACGACAAAAAACAAAACAAGGTTATCATCATCGTCACTGGAACCGCATGGTGTGACTCTTTGTAGCAACATAACTATGCCTATGATGATCTTGGCTTCCCCGGCGTGTTCAAACTTGGTGCACAGTCTATATTTGTGTATTTATTAATTTTGTATTTGTGTGTCTGTAGATTTTCACACAGTCAGTTGATTCGTTTTGGGATCAAATCTCAATACTAATCTGACTCCCTCGATAGCATAATGTCTATACACAAGCCATCTCTCTCTCTCTCTCTCTCTCTCTCTCTCTCTCTCTCTCTCTCTCTCTCTCTCTCTCTCTCTCTCTCTCTCTCGATGATAGATGGTGGTGATTTCAGTCATTTAACCTCATGGTATTCCCATGTTTGCTCCTTAATTATTGCGCCCCCCCCCCCCCCCCCTTTTTTTTGTTTGTTTGTTTGTTGGTTGGTTGGTTGGTTGGTTTTTTTTGTGTGTGTGTTTTTTTTTTGGTTGCTTTGTTTTGTTTGCTTATTTGTTTTTTTGTGTGTGTGTGTGTGTGTGTGTGTGTGTGTGTGTGTGTGTGTGTGGTGCGTGCGTGCGTGCGTGCGTGCGTGCGTGCGTGCTGTGGTGCGTGCGTGGTGCGTGCGTGCGTGTCGTGCGTGGTGCGTGCGTGGTGGTGTGTGTGTTTTCCAAATCGAAATCATCATTGATTCTTACTTCATATTCTTGTTTCAGAATGAGTGCCTTTTTGTAACATTACCTCAATATTGTATCTCTGTCTTATTCCTTACCTGTTGTTGTTTTTTCTCCCCTTTTATCAAAATCTTATGTTTTATGGGACTTATTTTGAGATAGATGGTGGTGGATTGATGTCTTCAGTCATTTAACCTCATCATATTCTGATGTTTGCTCTTTAATTATTGCGCTTTTTTTGTTGTTTTGTTTTGTTTTGTTTTTTGTTTGTCTTGTTTTTGTTTATTTTCCTTTATTCAAATCAAAATTATCATTGATTCTTACTTCTTTTTCGTTTCTGAATGAGTGACTTTTTATAACATTACCTTAATATTGTATCTCTGTGTTATTTCTTGCCTGTTTGATACTTGGTATGGTTCCTTACTTTTGGTATTTGGATCATTATAATTGTTGTTGTGTAGTTGTGGCTAGTTGTTTTTTTTCTATCTTAATGTTATCCCTGAAAAGGGCGGGGACTGGATGTAAAAAAAGCACAACCGATGATGCCTTGCCTTTTCCTCGACTAAAGTCTTTCTGCTCTTCCTCTTCCTTGCCTTGTCTCTCTCTCTCTCCTCCACTCCCACACACACACACACACACACACACACACACACACACACACACACACACACACACACACACACACACACACACACAGCCTGCTTTCTCTTTCTCCCTCTCTCTCTCTCTCTCTGTCTTCCCCTCTCTCTCTCTCATCTCCACTTACACAAAAAAAAAAACATCCCCCCCCCCCACACACACACCCCGCACACACACACACAGCCTAGCCTGCTGCCCCCTCATTGAGGTGGCCCAGCAGTGACTGACCACAAAGTGAAAAAAATAAGAATATTAAAAGACTGACCACAAAGTGAAAAAAAAAAGAATATTAAAAGACTGACCACAAAGTGAAAAAAAAAGAATAGTAAAAGACTGACCACAAAGTGAAAAAAAAAGAATTAAAAGACTGACCACAAAGTGGAAAAAAAAATAAAAGACTGACCACAAAGTGAAAAAATAAGATATTAAAAGACTAACCACAAAGTGAAAAAAAAAGAATATTAAAAGACTGACCACAAAGTGAAAAAAAAAGAAAATTAAAAGACTGACCACAAAGTGAAAAAAAAAGACTATTAAAAGACTGACCACAAAGTGAAAAAAAAAGAATATTAAAAGGACTGACCACAAAGTGAAAAAAAAGACTATTAAAAGACTGACCACAAAGTGAAAAAAAAGACTATTAAAAGACTGACCACAAAGCGAAAAAAAAAAAGAATATTAAAAGACTGACCACAAAGTGAAAAAAAAAAAAAAAGACTATTAAAAGACTGACCAAAAAGTGAGAAAAAAAAGACTATTAAAAGACTGACCACAAAGTGAAAAAAAAAGAACTATTAAAAGACTGACCACAAAGTGAAAAAAAAAGAAAATTAAAAGACTGACCACAAAGTGAAAAAAAAAAGACTATTAAAAGACTGACCACAAAGTGAAAAAAAAAAGAATATTAAAAGACTGACCACAAAGTGAAAAAAAAGACTATTAAAAGACTGACCACAAAGTGAAAAAAAAAAGAATATTAAAAGACTGACCACAAAGTGAAAAAAAAAAGACTATTAAAAGACTGACCACAAAGTGAAAAAAAAAAAAAAGACTTAAAAGACTGACCAAAAAGTGAAAAAAAAAAGACTATTAAAAGACTGACCACAAAGTGAAAAAAAAAAAGACTATTAAAAGACTGACCACAAAGTGAAAAAACAAAAGACTATTAAAAGACTGACCACAAAGTGAAAAAAAAAGAATATTAAAAGACTGGCGTCCTATCCAGGGGGGAGTCTATGACTCTCAGTCACTTAACGCCACAGAAACTAGGATAAGCACCGGCCTGATGAGCCTTAGGCTCGAGACAGACTTTAACTTTAACTTAACTTAAAAGACTGACCACAAAATTCTGGATGAGGGGGAAGACAGGCACCAGGTGATTGACCAGCATGATGCAATAGTCCAGGTTGGAGAACAGCAGAAAAGCGTAGGGCAGAAAGTCACACGACCTGCATCGCCACCGACACACACACACACGCACGCAGGCACGCACACACACAAACACATACACACACACACATTATCCTCGATATAAAAGAATAAATTAAAAATAAA
This sequence comes from Stramonita haemastoma, assembly GCA_030674155.1. Taxonomy (NCBI): domain Eukaryota; kingdom Metazoa; phylum Mollusca; class Gastropoda; order Neogastropoda; family Muricidae; genus Stramonita; species Stramonita haemastoma. Next base: position 66,889,732 of record CM060320.1, on the reverse strand, counting down.
AACAAAATAAATAAACACACACACACCACATCACACACAACACACATTAGCAGACACAGCACACAACACACACACACACACACACACACACACCACACACACCACACACACACACACACACACACACACACACACACACCCAACATCAGGTTGATCCATATAAAGAATTTACCGAGACAACAAGCCAGAACAGATTAGTCGTGCTTCCTTAGAAAAGATATCAACTGCCATGCAGTCGATGTAACATTTTGGACAATATTTTTTACTTTGCGTATAAAAGAGATCTCTCGCCAAAATGTAGGCATTCACTACCGTCCAATCTCTGCTTCAGGATGGAATTTTTCTCCAGTTAAAATCAAATTGACATAACACGGCTGCAATTTACTGCCATCCAATTAATTGAATGCGGCATTACCACTTTTTCTGCAGTTAAAATCAAATTTACACCACAACGCAGCAATTCACTGCCACCCAATTAATTTAACGCTGTATTACCACTTTTTCTGCAGTTAAAATCAAATTTACACCACAACGCAGCAATTCACTGCCTTACAATTAATTTAATGCTGCATCTCCACTTTTTTTGCAGTTAAAACTAAATTTACATCACAACGCTGCAATTCACAACCATCCAATTGTGTGCCGGGAGGGTGTGTGTGTGGATGACAAAGCTGACAAAACGGCATGGATACACACGGGGACTGGATATAAAAAAGTGCACGGGTGCTTATATTCATTATCCTGAAAAAAAAAAAAAATAATGATACAGTTTGGATTTCTACAGTAATCGGATCTGTAGCAGCCTTTCATGTTGGAGATGGGTGCACGACCGTCAGACCGCTGACTTTGACACAGGAACTAGTATAGTTGGTACGATCTACACATAAATGCATAAATGCATTAAGTCCTTCGGATAAGACTATAAACCGAGGCCCCGTGTGCGAACGCACGCAGAACATCTTGCGCACACGTTAAATCCTGTTCCGCTTTTCGTAAGAGTAGGCCATTGTGTGCCAGTGAGAACAGATGACATTTACAAAACTGCATACACACGGGGACTGAATGTAAAAAAGCACATGAGTGCGTATTCCATTATCCTCGATATCAAATAATAAATAAATAAATAAATAAATAAATAAATAAATAAATAAGTCGAAAAAGCGGAAGATGAGAAAGACAGGGCAAGCAAGGCGGCATTAAGAGGAAGGCTTCCACACAACAACACTGACCTCATCTCATGCTTCTCGTCCATTCCGAACAGCTGGATGCTGAAGGCATTTTTGCGGCTGAACTCTGAGTTGTCCTGTGGTGACTTAGGCCTAGGGCCATGCCTAGCGTCATATGTGAAGCGTGGGACTGCATTGGAACAGAGGAAATTTTCCTGTTTATGACAGTTTTCTTGCACACAGCAACATAGGCCCTCTCGTAGGACCTTTCCGCATCTTTACATAATAGGCTCATAACCACAAGCATGCATACTCACGCTCACAGGGGGACGGATAGCCTAGTGGTCAGAACATTGCGCTGGCAGTTTGACGACCCGGGTTCGAGTCCGGTCGAGGAGGTTTTTCTTCTGGAGTTAACGTCAGTGCTGACTCCACTCTCCCCAAAAGTCCTTCGGATGAGACTTTAAACCGAGGCCCCGTGTGAGAACGCACGCAGAACATATTGTGCACACGTTAAATCCTGTTCCGCTTTTCGTAAAATTAGGCCATCGTGTGCCGGTGAGAACAGATGACATTTACAAAACTGCATACACACGGGGACTGGATGTAAAAAAGCACAAGAGTGCTTTCTCCATTATCCTCGATATAAAACAATAAATCAAATCAAATTAAATCAAATCACACGCCTAACTGGATGTTTGAGTGCTGATGTGCATGCAATATCATTACGTAATTTTTGCAAACTCACATGCACATGCACACTCAAACATCCAGTTAAGGGGTATCCTAGGTCTGAGAAAGCAGTCCCCCTTCTCGTTCTGTCTATCCCCGAAGTGTTGAGTATGATTCGTATCAATATGCCTGTCAGTATTGTAACTGCCCTTCAGGGATGATTCAAGTGTTTTTGGCTTTTGACTGTGACCTGACTTGAAATTCAGCTACCTTCACGGTGGGCAAAAACGGTTGCATACCTCGGAGCTTTAGCCGAGGAACGAAAACAAAGTTTTGTCCAGTCAGTCACGGGAAAAGTCTAGTTAAGACGTTTCCTGCTTTATCAAACCTAGGGAACTTAACTCCTTAACTGGACTTTTCTACTGACGAACTGGACGGAACAAGAAGTAGTAGGGGGGGGGGGGGGGGGGGGTTGCTTTCTTTCCTCAGACCTAGGAAACTCCTGAATGAACTGGACTTGTTCAGGGGTCCACGAGGGCTCTGCACTGAACTATGTTTTAGGTAAGTTGGCCAATCTTTTAGCCTGAAGAAGGTTTTGAATAAACCGGAAAATTTGCTCTGCCAGACACTTGGGTGTTGTGTCTTTACTTGTCCCTCTGCAGGTAGGGACAGTTCCTGTGAGAGAGGCAGACTGCTGACTGTTGTGATGCCTGTACTCTATGCCCTTCTCGCGCAGTGTCCCTGACACTGTGCTCTACATACGTGTACACTACACTGCTTGCCTGTTGCGCTTAGCTTGGGTATTGACACGCGCGTCTCCTGTACCTCAGGATCTCACTTGCTGTTCGGTGCTCACACACTCTGCACACCCTACCCCTGTCCCATCCATGCAGTGCCACCCATGATAATGTCTGTCCTATGCAATGCAACAGATGGCAGGGTCTGTCCCATGCAATGCAACACATGACAGGGTCCGTCCCATGCAATGCAACCCATGACGTCTGTCCCATGCAATACAACACATGACTGAGTCTGTCCCATGCAGTGCAAAAAATGATAATGTGCATGATGACGTCTATCTAATGCACTGCAACATGACGCCTGTCTAATGCACTGCAACATGACGCCTGTTTAATGCACTGCAACATGACGCCTGTCTAATGCACTGCAACGCATGATAATGTCTGTCTAATGCACTGCAACACACGATAACGCCTGTCTAATGCACTGCAACACACGATAACGTCTGTCTAATGCACTGCAACACACGATAACGTCTGTCTAATGCACTGCAACACATGATAAGTCTGTCTAACACACTGCAACACCGATAACGTCTGTCCCATGCAGTGCAACACCCGATAACGTCTATGATGCACCATGATAGTTGTCAACACACTGCAACACCGATAACGTCTGTCTAATGCACTGCAACACCATATAACGTCTATCTAATGCACTGCAACACACGATAACTCTGTCTAATGTACTGCAACACACGATTACATCTATCTAATGCACTGCAACACATGATAACATCTGTCTAATGTACTGCAACACACGATACATCTATCTAATGCACTGCAACACACGATAACATCTGTCTAATGTACTGCAACACACGATTACATCTATCTATGCACTGCAACACACGATAACTCTGTCTAATGTACATGCAACACAGATTAACTCTATCTATGCACTGCAACACACGATAACGTCTGTCTGATGCACTGCAACACACGTAACGTCTGTCGATGCACTGCAACACAGATAACGTCTGTCTGATGCACTGCAACACATGATAACGTCTGTCTGATGCACTGCAACACACGATAACGTCTGTCTAATGCACTGCAACACACGATAACGTCTGTCCCATGCACTTTCAAATTCAAATTCAAATACTTTATTTTCTCAAAAACAGAGAAATTCATGCGAGTCACGAGCCACACATAAAAAACCAATAAACATGCAAACATAATATCACAAAAAATACCCCAACATAGTATTAAAAAAAATCAGCTCGCATCGATCACAATATAAAAAGCACCCACAAATCACAAATCAGCACTGCAACACACGACAACGTACCGTCATGGCGGAGCGACTGTGGAGTGATGTGGAGAGCTGTGTACCACTGGCGGTCTTGTAAATCGATCTGGAAGCAGACTTGGGAGACCCCAAGGGCTCTGCCTTGAGTAGCGTTTCTGACCTCACTGTTGTCGGAATGGTATGCAGTGCATAAGTGATACTAGGAGACAGTGGTGTGTGTTTGCTTTCTTGTAGTGCATAGTGATACTATGAGACAGTGGTGTGTGTTTGCTTTCTTGCAGTGCATAGTGATACTAGGAGACAGTGGTGTGTGTTTGCTTTCTTGTAGTGCATAGTGATACTATGAGACAGTGGTGTGTGTTTGCTTTCTTGCAGTGCATAGTGATACTAGGAGACAGTGGTGTGTGTTTGCTTTCTTGTAGTGCATAGTGATACTATGAGACAGTGGTGTGTGTTTGCTTTCTTGCAGTGCATAGTGATAGTATGAGACAGTGGTGTGTGTTTGCTTTCTTGCAGTGCATAGTGATACTATGAGACAGTGGTGGTGTGTGTTTGCTTTCTTGCAGTGCATAGTGGTACTATGACATTGGTGTTTGTTTTCTTGCAGTGCATAGTGATACTATGAGACAGTGGTGTGTGTTTGCTTTCTTGCAGTGCATAAGTGATACTAGGAGACAGTGGTGTGTGTTTGCTTTTTTGTAATGTACAGTGATACTATGACATTGGTGTTTGTTTTATTGCAGTGCATAGTGATACTATGAGACAGTGGTGTGTGTTTGCTTTCTTGTAGTGCATAGTGGTACTATGAGACAGTGGTGTGTGTTTGCTATCTTGCAGTGCATAGTGATACTATGAGACAGTGGTGTGTGTTTGCTATCTTGCAGTGCATAGTGATACTATGAGACAGTGGTGTGTGTTTGCTATCTTGCAGTGCATAGTGATACTATGAGACAGTGGTGTGTGTTTGCTATCTTGCAGTGCATAGTGATACTATGAGACAGTGGTGTGTGTTTGCTTTCTTGCAGTGCATAGTGATACTATGAGACAGTGGTGTGTGTTTGCTATCTTGCAGTGCATAGTGGTACTATGACATTGGTGTTTGTTTTCTTGTAGTGCATAGTGATACTATGAGACAGTGGTGTGTGTTTGCTTTTCTTGTGGTGCATAGTGATACTATGAGACAGTGGTGTGTGTTTGCTTTTCTTGTGGTGCATAGTGATACTATGAGACAGTGGTGTGTGTTTGCTTTCTTGTAGTGCATAGTGATACTATGAGACAGTGGTGTGTGTTTGCTTTTCTTGTGGTGCATAGTGATACTATGAGACAGTGGTGTGTGTTTGCTTTCTTGTAGTGCATAGTGATACTATGAGACAGTGGTGTGTGTTTGCTTTTCTTGTGGTGCATAGTGATACTATGAGACAGTGGTGTGTGTTTGCTTTCTTGTAGTGCATAGTGATACTATGAGACAGTGGTGTGTGTTTGCTTTTCTTGTGGTGCATAGTGATACTATGAGACAGTGGTGTGTGTTTGCTTTCTTGCAGTGCATAGTGATAGTATGAGACAGTGGTGTGTGTTTGCTTTCTTGCAGTGCATAGTGGTACTATGACATTGGTGTTTGTTTTCTTGTAGTGCATAGTGGTAGTATGAGACAGTGGTGTGTGTTTGTTTTCTTGCAGTGCATAGTGGTACTATGAGACAGTGGTGTGTGTTTGCTTTTTTGTAATGTACAGTGGTACTATGACATTGGTGTTTGTTTTCTTGCAGTGCATAGTGATACTATGAGACAGTGGTGTGTGTTTGCTTTCTTATAGTGGGCTGTGTTGTGCTACAGACAAAATACAGTGCACAGTGTTTCTATGACTGTGCTGTTTGCTTTCTTATTGTGGACTGTATTGCGCCACTCACAAGGTCAAAGTCAAAGTAAAATCATAGTCAAAAAACACTTTAATCATCCCATAAAAGGCAATTACAATACAGACAGGAACACTGATATAAAGTTATAGTGCATATTACGACTACGTGTTGTTGGTAGAGATGGCTTCTATATGCATGTACACACTTCTGAAACAGAGACGTATGCGCTGGCTTGGCCATGTTGTGCGCTTTCACAACGGACCGATCCCTAAAGACATCCTCTATGGAGAACTTGCGCAGGGAAAACGTCCCACAGGCAGACCACAGCTGCGGTTCAAAGACGTGTGCAAGAGAGACTTAAAAGCCCTGAACATCGACCAGAACAACTGGGAAGCAACAGCCCTCGAACGGTCAGCCTGGAGACAGACTGTGCAGAAAGGTCTCTCCAAGTTTGAAAAGACACTTGCTCAGCAGCACGAGGCAAAGAGATTGGGAAGAAAGGCTGCAGTCCAGGCAGACAGACCAGCGTCAGACTTCATCTGTATCCTCTGCCATAGGGACTGTCATTCCCGTGTCGGACTGGCCAGCCACATCCGACACTGTATCAGAATTAACACCTAGAGCGTAACTCCGTAGTCCCCGAGACTGAAGACTGCCACTTGTTTGTCTTCTTACGGTGGACTGTATTGTGCCACATTCAAGGTATAAAAAAGTACACAGCACTACTATGCACTGCTTGCTATGCTGCACGGCATGCACCACAGCTAATAATTATGTAAAACGCAGAATTAGTGTACACACTTTGTTGTAATGTATTGCACGACACACAATAATGACACTGTATTACACCGCGTGTTGTTCTGTATTACACAACACACACTATGTAATACACAGAATGACTATACGCTGTGTGTTGTGCTGCACAGCCTAACGATGCAACACGAAACAGACAAAATGTAATACACAGAATGTTTGTTGCACTGTTGTATACAACAGACAATAATCATCTGCTATACTGTATTGCATTGTTTGTTATTCTGTATTGCAAACCTACGATATGTAATACGTACTATTACTTATGCATTGTTTTTTGTATCTGCACTACAAACAACATGGACTACTCACTAACACTCTAAGTGTACTGTTTGTTGCAAAGTATTTGCAAACTGCATAGACAACCGCACAACAGCAATACTAACAAGGCTTAACCCCTTGGCGGCCTCAAAGATGAGATCACTCGACTCTCAATTAGCTGAAGTCTGATGGTTCCATGAAGTCATGGGTTCGAATCTCGGCGGCGTCTGGTGAATTAAGGATGGGGATCTTCAATTGCAGACCTGCCAGTGCCTTAATCCCTTTCGTGTATACACACGTGCAGAAGATCAAATATACACGTTAAAGATCCTATAACTCATGTAAGTTTTCGGTGGTTTACTGAAACACAAACATACCCAGCATACATCCCGAAGTCTGAAGTGGTCACATACGCAAAATCTCCCCTCAAGTGAACCTAGAAACTCTAGCCAAGGAACAAGGTAACGTTCAAATTTCTTGCTAGGCTGGTCTTCCGGTGGGCATTTCTTAATGACATGGATGAATTCATGGCTTAATTTTGTTCAGCAGAACGCCTGAACGCAGAGCACAGCAACAGGGCACAGCTGCATCGGTGGTCTAGAAGCAACACACCTGCCTACAAACTGAAATGTCCCAGTCTCGAGTGTATGGGTGCTCGATCCCCTTTTGTGCTCAAAACTTTTCCCCCATCCAATAGACCGTGAGTGGGTGTCTGGGTGCTAGTCTTTCGGATGAGACGACATAGGGGCCTACTGAGGTTCCGAGTGCAACACGCATTTAGCGCGCGTCAAAGAAACAAGGGAGTTGTCCCTGGGAAAATGATGTAGGAAAAAGCAACTCTGATAGGAAAACAAAATTGAATACACATGCAGACAAGAAAGGGAGAAAAAAATAATAAAGGGTGGTGCTGCTCTTTAGGCGACACGCTCTTTCCGGGAAGAGCAGCTCGAATTTCAGGCAGAAGAGAAAGCTGCCGTGTCTTAACTAAAGTGGTACATACTTTTTTAATTTTATTTTAAAGGGGTACACACACAGCAGGCCTTCACAGGACTAGCGGCACTCTAGCAAGTTCTTAACCCCTTAACTCCGGACCTTCAAGGGGAGACGATCCAAATCCAGATCATGAACACTAGATGTCACTCTGCTGCCGCAACCTCCGCCCCCCCCCCCCCCCACCCCCCACCCCCTTCCCCCATATTTTTATGGTTTAAATTCTGAACAACTGGCTATCTAGATTCCAATTCTGAACAACTGGCTATCTATTCTAATTTTGCATATTTATGAATATGTAAGTACGTTGGACTCGTAACCTAAAGGTTGCAGGTTCGATCCCAGCTTTCGGCTATGGCGTTGTGCCCTTGGAAAAGACACTTTACGGCTATTTTCTCACCCCACCCAGGTGTAAAAGGGGTACCAACCTTGTGTTGGGGGTTAACCCTGCGATAGACTGGCGTCCTATCCAGGGGGGAGTCTATGACTCTCAGTCGCTTAACGCCACAGAAACCGGGATAAGCACCGGCCTGATGAGCCTTAGGCTCGGGACAGACTTTAACTTTTTTTAACGTACGTTGAAAGACGCTGGAACTTCCGAGATGAACCTCGTGTTCAGGTTTCAGAAGGCCTTCAAAGACGTCCAGTTCGAAGCAGTCCTGCAGGATCTTGTAGTTGATATCATCGCTAATGCTCATGAAGCCTTTAGGTATTCCGTCTGACTGGAAGACAAAGAAGGGAGCTTCTGTTAGCCAAGGACAGTTTTACTACTACTACTACTACTACTACTACTACTACTACTACTACTACTACTACTACTACTAATGACAATAATAATAAATGGGATTTATATAGCGCTGAATCTTGTAGAGTACACGAATCAAAGCGTTTTCTCTCATCTACCTTGAAGGACTTCACCAGTGTAGTCTCTTTAACAAACGAACTGAGAAACCATTAGCATTTTCTTTTTAAATGGCAGAGATGGGGGGTGGGGTGGGAGGAAGGAGGAAGACGTCAAGAAAAAAAACTGTTTTTCAGGAACAGAAAAGTGTCATTATGAAAGGAATGACTACCACCCCAAATGACTGTGTCCCGGTAGAAATGTCAATGAGGGGGAAAATTAAATCTGATCCATCGCCATCATGTCCAGATGGTGAATGTACAGGCAGCCTTTTTTTTTTCTTTTTTTCTTTTCTCTCATTCTCCATTGGAGGCTGGATACAAAATTGTGGGGTGGATCATCAAACATGTCATTCTGCTTCTGTGGTTGTGTGCGAAACTCTCTGACGTGAATTGGGGGTAATGAATGAGACATGAGATGCCAGTCTATTATTGTATACACGCACGCACGCGCACGCACGCACGCACGGACGCACCACGACGCACACACACACACACACACACACACACACACACACACACCACACACACACACACACACACACACACACACACACACACACACATACACATGGGGGGAAGGAAATTGGGGGCGGGGGATACACACACACGCACGCAGGCACACACACACGCACACACACACGCACACACACACCACACACACACACACACACACACACACACACACACACACACACACACACACACACATCCATTATCCTCGATAGAAAAGAATAATTTTTTTTTTAAATGAATAAACACACACACACACACACACACACACACACACACACACACACACACACACACACACCACGCACGCGCACACGCACACACCACACACACACCAC
>CM060320.1:66847670-66872670 GCA_030674155.1 Stramonita haemastoma | reverse complement strand
ACTAATTTTTTTTTTTTTTTTTTTTAACTCTGAATCGTTTGAGCGTTAAAAATTTCACTCATTTTTTCATTACTGCAACCTCTTTTGTAGTCCAAATTGGATGTAACACAGTCGTTTGTATGAAAAATAGATAATACATCTGTACTCTATGAGGAAATAATTAGATCTAAATCCTTTGTGATCTAAATCCTTTAAAGATGGTGTTTGTTCCAGGGCAAATTTAGCAATGCATGTCAACAAGACCGAAATGCATTCTGATGTATGTATGTCAATCATTAGATGCTATTTTCACTCTTTTCTTATTATGTAATGTCAGTTTTGTTTAAAAATATATATCTAGATCTATAAACTTATTGCAAAAGCAACACTAGCTGGCAGAGAAATGGGAGTGGGATGAGGAGTACAGCTGTTAGCTTCGGAGGCAGCGATTATTTTCTTAACACGTACGTGTCTTACAACCAGAAATTCCTTTTAATTTTTTTTTTTTGTTGAACAGATGGAAAGTGGGGAGGGGCAGGGGGTATGTAGTTGAAGGGGTGGGGTGGGAGTGGTTGCGTGCCTCCTTATGCAAATGCTGTGGCAATAGGCTGGTGGGGATGGGGAAAGATGTGGAATCAAATTGATGTTAACTCTTGGGGACTCCCCATGAACGGGAACCAAATTATACATACATATATATATATATATATATATATATATATATATATATATATATATATATATATATGTGTGTGTGTGTGTGTGTGTGTGTGTGTGTGTGTGTGTGTGTGTGTGTGGAAAGAGAGAGAGAGAGAGAGAGAGAGAGAGAGAGAGAGGGGGGGGGGGGGGGGGTTGCCCAATTGCTGATTACGAATACGAGCAATTGCCCCCCAATACTGAAACAGAACAGTAAATTATATGGGAATAAAATCATCAATGTATGCTATCCGTGTATATAACATGGCCATACTGGTCATATATATATTACCCATTCAACTGATTGCTGTTTTTGCACCGCGTGAGAGTGTCACCTTGTTCTTCTCAGCTCTAGGTCGTCTACGCTCTCAGTTTCACTTTTTTCAGCTCTAGTTGCTTAATAAATTATCCTTTTCTTCATTTCTTTTGCTGACAAACGACTGTTGATAAGCAGGATTGCTGATACACAAATGCATAAAGGTTGTTCATGCCTTTGATCATAAAAAGATATAGATCTATAACAGTAGGCCTTTTACACAGAACTCTGATTTGAAAGAAAGCAGACGTAAATGTCCGAAACTCTAGACGTTCCACAGTAACAAGCAATGCTGTTGTCATTGGATAAAAATAGGCAGTCAATTAAAAATAGTTTTTCATTAAATGCAATTGTTTTATACAAAATATAATTAAATCAAATGATTTGAGTATTATTTATTATTTTTTATTTTACAAAATCAAGGACAGTACAACGCGATCTTCCTCTGCGGTACTAGTCTTTTCTAAGATTTGCCCTTACTTCCGGTACATCAACGCAAGGCGAATAACACATTTTTTGATTGTTCGCGACCCTTTTGACGAGAAAAAAACCCAGAAAATGGAAGACTCAATCGATGGAAAGACCAAAGTTCCAAAGATTGCCAAGGTGAAAAAATCTTATTTTTAAAATGTGCCATGTAGCTTTGCTCAGTACAGCGTCCGTTTTCAGTACTTAGCGTAGACACTACGAAATGAATCGAAACGAAGAATACTAAGATTATGAGCACTATAGTTAGCTGATTGTTAGCAAATATTGCAGTTCATCTAATATCTTTATGTAATATGTATTCAATAACGTAGGGCTGGCATGCTGACACGACACATTACATTCATTTCGGACATGTACTGTAGCCTTCTCTGCCTCTTGTTCTTTGGCACAACCCTTACTACGTCACTAATGTGGTCAGCGTCGGCTCTAGCTCTAGACGGAGACGAGCACTCTACGGAAGAAGAATAAAAAGATAATGCACACACACGCACGCACACATGCACACGCAGACACACATGCACACGCACACACACACACACACACACACACACACACACATGTTTTAGACATTCCTCTTTCTCTTCATGAGGGTTATGCTTTGCTTCAAAGTGTTTGCTGGAAACATGTAAAAAAGAAACATGAAGAGGCTGGCTATTCCCAGCATACTTGTTCAGTTCTTGATATTGAGAACATCCTTTGTACTCAGTACGGCTTTCAAAAATCCAGTACTAGAAATATTGTTTCTCTAATCCACAGATTGAAATTAAATGCATTTCGAGCAAAATTTGCCAAAAATGTAAAATGTATATGCGGTGAAAAACTTTCCAATGTTCATGTTTTGTATCATTGTCAAGGTTTAAAAAAGTTCCTACCACCATTTCAAGATAAGTCACTGCAAGAAGTGTTAATCAATCCAAAGTTACTGTGTGAGATAGCATTGTCTCTGATGCGATCCCCAGTATTCTCTTTTTTATAAAGTACTAATGTGAAGATTGTGAAATTATAACACCCTACTGTGGCAATGTACTTTTTGCTTTATTCATGGCAGCCTTTACATGTAGTTTGCAATTGTTCATCTTACAGTTTCAGATTTTAAAGTTCTCTATTGTTCGATTGTTTTTGTTATTATTTGCATTTCTTATGCCATCTTTTGCAACATTCTTGTTATATATTTTTGTAATCAGTCTTCTTATGTACACAGTTACCAACGCACTTTTTAAAAAACCCTTATCTCTTTATTGCCCCCCCCCCCCCCCCCCCCCCCCCACCCCAACCTCATCCCTCGTCTAATATCACTTTAAGTGTACAGACGTAAAATCAAAGACACACACACACACACACACACACACACACACACACACACACACACACACCACACACACACACACATGCACACTCGTCTAATATCACTATGAGTGAAGAGACGTTAAATTGAAGAAAGCTACACACACACACACACACACACACACACACACACACACACACACAGACTCAAAACACATGCACGCATACTATATGTTATACATGTTACATGTATCATCACATGCATACACACACACACACACACACACACACACACACACACACACACACACACACACACACACAGAGTGACACACACACACACACACACAGACACACACACACACACACACACACACACACAGAGTGACACACACACACACACAGACACACACACACACACACACACACACACACACATGTATGCACTCTCTCTTTGTCTCATCATGTGCACACATACTTTTGATTATACACACACAATATTGTAGATACTAAAAGTAGTAAAAAAAGAATTGTTAAATATTCATATTGCCAAGTTTACTTGAATATTTTCCTGGGTGTCACCCAGAAAAATTGTATTATTAATATTATAATCTGTGTACTCAGTACCGTGTAATACAATTCAATAAAGCACTGTGAGTAGTGTAATCTGGACCATACTTGTAGAACTTACGTAATTTCTAACTTTGTAGACTGTGTACACTGTGGATGGGGGAAAAATGTATTTTTATAGTTATAATGCATACAATATAAGAATAAGATGTGATAATTGATAACTGTTTTTGATTTAGGCAGCTCCCTATGTATGCAACTGTACAACTTTAGTCTTTACATGTACTCAAGCTTCAGAAAACTTAGACAGATGCAGTTTCATGTACTTAGTGTTGGTTTCTCAGACAGTATACCAGGGTTCGCGATAACCGGTAATTGTCGGTATTTTACCGATTGTAAACAGGGAATACCGAAAATTTTCGAAGCAGCCGGTACCGCGTACCGATTCTGTTTGCCTGTGACCGATTAGATTTCCGTCTAAAAAAAAAAGTCTGAAGTGACATTTTCTGACAGTCTGTCATGGGCCTGTACTGTGCTTACCGCACCTACCCCTTCCCACCCCTTCCTACGAACATCTTTGGCGCCAGCCTCATTAGCCTACCACGCAGAACAGCAAGCTTTACTGTGAAAGAATAGAGCTTCGCGCTCTTCTCGGCATGACAGCGACTTCCATTCACGATGAGTAAATGGGGCCTAGATTTATTTATTCTGTATTCTTTTAATCTTTTATATCGAGGATAATGGAATATAAACACTCCTGTGCTTTTTCACATCCAGTCCCCGTGTGTATGCAGTTTTGTAAATGTAATCCGGGGAACCGGCACACGATGGCCTGCTCTTACGGAAAAGCGAAAAGCAGGGTCTATGACTATGAATTTGCCCGTTGCTTTGAGAGAGAAGAGTTGAAAACTAAATCTAAATTGAACAAAGATCTAGATGAGCGCTAAGCATAGAAACAAGAAAGAAGAATATAAGTCACAGGAATGATGCCATGCAAAACAACAGACTGACACAGACAGTGACACAGGCGCTAGAAAAAAATCCTATTTCCTTCGTGGCTTCGTGCCCAAGAAGCTAGTGGCAGCAAGCAGCACGGCAGTCAAAGTCTGAGAGATTCACGTTCAATTTAGATTTTGTTTTGCTGCCCAACAATCCCCCCCTCCCCCACCCCCTTACTGATTAGTTTCGTTTTGTTCACAGTATGTACCGGATTTTATTTTCTGGGGACCGATTTTGGGGGAGTTGGTCAAGATGTCTCTGAAATGGCAACTGGCAGTACCGGTTTTAAAAAATCCTAGCGCGAACCCTGGTATAGACTATAGAGTCCTAATTGCTTTTGAATTTTTGGGGTCCCAGTTCTCAGTTTTGCTTATGAAATCTAAACATGTTCTGAATCTATTCTAACAAAACCCCACCCATCCTCAAATTTCCACAGAGGTTTAACTAGTTCAAATCAAACATAACTAAACCAATTTGTTGTCTTTCAGGATGAGAAGATGAAAACCCACTGTTTTGTGTACTGTAGTGTATGTATACATAATATATAATGTATATAATGCATTATAGTATACACATATACATTGCTAATTTATATTGGAATAGGAATTATGGTTTGCAAGGCAGTTACTCAGACTAAGAAGTTACTAAGACTAGTATTAGTAGTAAGAGACACTCAAACTCAAAAGGAGAAAGTCTGACAAACAAGCCTTACTGTTACACAAGAATGCAAATGGACAATTATAGAGAAATGATAACTTTTCATTATCTATACTTATTTTTATACCTCAAGAGTTCGCAAGTTCACCTTGTGGAAGTGACTGCTTGCCCACCATTATGATGGTAACAAACAGATTACACTCACTGTCATGATAAGAAATTAATTAATATCATACTAGACAAGAAGAGTATACTACAATACAAGAATTTGTAGAAAATATATATATATATATATATATATGATTTGTTCCAGTGATGATGATAATGTAATGCAATGAATCGAAAAGTACCTCACAGTAAGTTTCTGCTATTGTGTGAATCTACAGGTTCTAGTGATGATGATAAATAAATGTAACGTAAGGAATCGAAAAGTACCTCACAGTAAGTTACTTCTACTGTGTGAATCTGCAGGTGAAGAACAAGATGCCGGCCCCAGTGCAGATCACGGCCGAGCAGCTGCTGAGAGAGGCCAAAGAAAGGGAGCTGGAACTGGTGCCCCCGGTGAGTGCTTGTCTCGTTCTGTTAAATCTCAGCATTTACTACGCTGGTTTTCATGATTTTGCAGATTTGTCTTATATATATATATATACTTAGACTTTCTGTTTGTGCTGTGCTGATCTTGATCAGAAGTATCAGTGGGTAAAGGTGTTAACTGAAAAAGAGTTCATAGGAGACCTGTGTTAGTTTTGTGAGGTAGCTTGACGCTATTTAAACTTAGTACAGATTCATTGAGCACTGACTGTGGTGAGCAACTACTATTTTTAGACTATTAAACATATCAGGTTGAATTCCATTTGCATGAAAATTGAAATACCACTGTTAATAATATTGGCGTGATAATTTCAATTTTTGGGTCAGCTACTTCTGAAGTTGACCATATCCTGCAATTGTCAATAAGTAATGACATTCCAAATAAAAAAAAAATTATCATGTACAGTTCCCTGTGATTAATAGAGCATGTTGTGTATTATGTATAGATGACCTTAATCTAGGATCATGAATTAGTTTGTGTTTAATATGCGCATGGTGCGTGTGTGTGGGGAATGACTGTGAGTGTCATGGGTTTATTTATTTTGTGATTTGATTATTCCATTTTTATTGTGGTTTGTTATAGTTTTAAAAGATACATAACTATGTATATGTGTCAAAACTGTAGACATGGCAGTGCTGTAAACCTTTCTTTTCTCCATGACAAAGGTAAACTATGTAAGAAATGTTCTTGTAGAGAGTTTGTGCTGTTGTATCATGCAGTCAGTCAGAATTGACTGAAGGTAACCTTGCTCAGTTCCCATGCTGAATCAGCATGACTGTAAAATGGTAACAACTTATTTTCTTCTTTCAGCCTCCGAAGCAGAAGATTTCGGATCCTGATGAATTGGCAGACTATCAGATGCGAAAACGAAAGGTTAGTAACCTTAATTGTAATGATTCATACAGTATGAATTCAAGAGTTTTTCATGAGTCTGCACTTGCACGTGTATGTACATATATATCTTTTGCCCATTATGAGCTGTGCATGCACACACACACACACACACACACACACACACCACACACGCACACGCACACACACACACACAACAAATACCCACACATACCAACACACTTACAGAGCTGAAATCTGAAAGACCAGTGCTAAGAAAAATGCTTGCAGCACTCATCAGTTTTCAATGTTGATAGGTTTTAGGATGGCCATCACACTATGTGAAAGCCATCAGCCTGTCGTCCAGTTTTGCCTGCTGCCACACATGGGCAGCTGGTTGCTCCTGACAAGACTGGTGTTTATTTATTTTTTTTTTTATATTTTATTTTATTCTTTTATATTCAGGATAATGGGATAAGCACTCATGAGCTTTTTTTTCATCCAGTCTGTGTGTATGCAGTTGTGTAAATATTGTCATCTGTTCCCACCAGCACACAATGCCTACTCTTACGAAACCTGCCATTTGGTGTGGCCAAAGAAGGCACAGCCATCGTCTCCTGAGAGAGAAGGAGCCTCTACTACTACTACTATACTACTACTACTACTACACTACTACTAACTACTACATACTACATACTACTACTACTACTACTACTACTATAACTGTGTGTGCTTTGGTAGGTTTCTAACGAAACTGAAATGAAAGAGTAGCAGTTATGGAGAGAAATCAGAATACTTTAAAAGTGACTTGAGCAAGACAAGTCTGCACAGAATGTAGGAAGATTGGAGAATGACGCCTTTGAAAGAAACTGACTGTAGAAAAATTCTGTTTGATGTCAGTAAGATAGATAGTTAAATGATGTATCTGAATGCAGTTAACAGTCCTGTGCAATTGTTCTGTGCAGTGGATGTGTTTTGAAAGAAAAGTCGTTTAGTGGAAAAGAGGGAAGAAAGAAAGAAAGAAAGAAAGCTGATAATCACCATTTGTAATGTGTGTAGACTGAAGGAAAAATGATGCTCTTTTTCAGGCCTTTGAAGACAACATACGTAAGAACCGCGGTGTGATGTCCAACTGGATCAAGTATGCCCAGTGGGAGGAAAGTCAGAAGGAACTGCAAAGGTAACTCTGAGCTTGTGCACTGATATACTCTTCTATTTTCCACTTGTGTAGCAAATAACATCATCTGCTTTTGTTGTTGTTGCTTGTTTTTAGGGTTATATGTTCGATTCCTGTGATCACTATTTCCAGGTTTCTGAACTGCGAGTCATGAACAAAGGTTGAAGTCTAAAGGTTTCGTTGTTCTCAGAATGTCAATAACTCCCAAATTCAGGAGGAGTGAATATTACTGTTTTTAATGATGTATATTTGACAATTAAAAAATTATTTGTACTGGTTGTTCATAATTCAAATACTTCATTATCTCACAAATAGAGAAAAAAAATACATAAAAAAAACAGCAAAGAGAAAAACATTATAGAAAGACACCACAACACAATATCCCTAGATCAGCACACACACATCACAAGATAAAAAAAAAAAGCAAACATCAGCAAGTCAGATCATACTGTTAACATTAATTTTGCTAGGTAGTTAAAACATTTATTTTCACAAAGCTTTAACAAGTGGGAGGGGGGGGGGAGGTAGCTAAGTGGTCAGAGCACTCGCTTTCCCCCAGTCAAGTTAAGCAGCGTCGAGCGTGGTTACCAGGTGGATGGGTGACAGTTTGCGCGCCTTGGCTTCAGTACAGTTCACCCAACAGTAAATGGGTACCTGCCCTCTTTAGGGTCAGGATAGTTAAAGCAGCGAGGGAGAGGAGATGGGCATCGCCCTCAATATGCTGGCCCCTAGAGAAGCTGAGGTCTCTGATGCCTCGCTCCCCTACGACCGCATAGGTTCTGGGACACCTTTACCTTTTTTACCTTTACCTTTTAACATGTGTGGTGTTTGTTGTGTTGTGCAGAGCACGGTCTGTGTTTGAGAGAGCCCTGGATGTGGACCACAGAAACATCACCGTCTGGCTGAAGTATTCAGAAATGGAAATGAAGTGAGTCATTCCTCCACTCTCTCTGATTTTTTGTTTTGTTTGGTTTTGAAACCATGCAATTTTTTTTTGGACAGTATGATAACGACTTTGAACACAACATGCAGCAGAATTCAAGTAGTCTGAAAGCAGCCACTAGTCGCAGAAAAATGTAGCTATGATGATACAGGCACTGCTGTAAGGTTAGACTTCATTTTAAAGTCCTGAATCAAATTCAATTCACCATCTTGTTTTTTTCTGTTTGTTTTAGTCCTTTGGATGAGGCTCTAAACCAAAACCCTGTGTGTGAATGCACAAAGAATATCTTGTGCACATGTTAAAAGCCATTCTGCCATTTCAAGTTGATAGGAAAGAATGACAGCATTTTAAAAAATGCATGCACACAGGTGTGTTTAGACACCATCCCTGAAGTTAGAATGTGGCTACCTTAATGGTGGGGAAAAAACGGTCGCATACGCGAAATCTCACCATTGGTTGGTGAACCTCAGAGCTATTGCCAAACCCCCCCCAAAAAAAAACCCTGCCCAAAACCCTGTGTGGTAATTTAACACTTTCTACCCCGGGTACGGATTAATCCGTACCACACGATCATCTCCCCTGGACGGGGTACGGATTTATCCGTACCACAGCAGGTACTTTCACTTTCGCCCTCCCATTCTGTTCTGTTCTCACATGGTCGTTTTAGCTTGTTGGCTTTAGCTGCCACGTTGGTCGCATATCGTTCACAGCTAACTTGCATATAAATTGAGCGTGTTTTTGTTGTGTTTATTGTTGTTTTACATGT
Source organism: Stramonita haemastoma (assembly GCA_030674155.1). NCBI lineage: Eukaryota > Metazoa > Mollusca > Gastropoda > Neogastropoda > Muricidae > Stramonita > Stramonita haemastoma. The sequence continues at coordinate 66,863,371 of CM060320.1, read as the reverse complement.
CATATGCTTGTATTATGCCTTTGGTACATCATACTTTCACTGCTGACGAAGTAACAGAAGTTTTAAACGAGTTATTACGTTGCCGATAAAGATCGTGTTTTGGATAGAGATCGTGAGAGCTTTGAGTCTCGCGATACTAGACTGTGTGCCGCTTGAGGAGCGAGATAGGCCAGCTAAAAGGGTGGGAAGGGGGGGGGGGTGACTGGGGAGGGGCGTGGCCTTGGTACTGTGAGTACCGCTACGATAAACACCAACTGTTTACATGAAAATGAACTACAAACCACCTGGTGAAGTGCAAACATTCTGTACATATGAATAAAGTATATAGAAAAGTTCAGGAACTTACTTGGACTAGGGAAGAAATGTTATCTGTATATTCCATGATTGTTATTGTGACTGTCATGTGTACAGTTAAGTGGTTCCCTTTGATTATATTACATTTGATGCCATGCTGGAAGAAAACTTGTATAGTACCTATGTTTGTCCCTGTTTATTTGAGATTCTTGTATAGTTTTGTTGTTGTTGTGTTGAATTTGTTGCATACATTGCGTAAAAATCATAAGCCCATCAGTGATATCACCACTTAAAATCAGTGCAATTACGTAATTTGACACCATAATTAACATACTCTTTTTTATGCAATAACATTTTTATGCACGCATATAATGGGCAGTCATTTACCCACACAATGCCATAGTTTCATAAAAAATGGGCCTCAAACAAAAAAGATATGAGGATTTTACTATGATGACCCAGTGCACACTGCACTCAGCTGCTGCAGGGCTGGTCCACAGAGACTGCAGTGCAGCTGCACCCTTGGGGTACAAAGTGTTAAAGAACAAACATCTGTGCCTACACAAAGCTCTCAGTAATATCTGGCCTATGGCAGATTGGTTTTGTCAAAATTGCAAATGTGAAGAATTTATTTTCATAATGGGATTTTTTCCCTAAACACAATATTTAGATATAAGGAGTATGACTATATCCTCACTTCTCTCTGTGGAATTTAAAATATGCAGTTGGATTTTCATTTTCAGATTTTTTTGTTTTTGGATTGTCACCGGTAGAAAATATTAGGAACCGGGTTGTTTTCATTAAAGTTGATACACTTTGAAAGACATACTTGTCTTGTAAATGTGTACATGTTTAGTAGACTGTAATCTTTGACAGAGTGCTGTAGTTTTTTTTTTTTTTTTATTGCTTGGTGAGAGCTCCAAGGTTCACAAATGGTGACACTTTGGATATGCAGCCATTTTTTTCCACCATAAAGTTGGCCATGTTCTGACTACTGGGATGTATGCTGGGTATGTTTGTGTTTCCATAACCCACCAACAGCTGACATGAATGATGAGATCTCTAACGTGCATATTTGATCTTCTCCATGTATACATACACAAAGGAAGTTAAGGCACTGGCAGGTATGCTCTTAAAGTTGACCTGGGAGATCTTAAACCCCCCACCTGGCACCCCCGAGATTCAAACCCATGAGTTTATGGACCCATGGGATTAAAGCTGAATGGTCTCAACGACTCAGCTATGGCATCCATCAAATGGTGTAGATGAGTCAGTACAACTCCAGTGGTGAGAGAGAGAAGTGTCAGGGATGATTGCCTGTCCTGTCCTGTCCCGTCCTGTCCCATCCTGTCCTGTTTTATTCTGTTCTGTCTTGTCCTTTCCTGCCCTGTCCTGTTCTATCCTGTCCTGTTCTATCCTGTCCTGTCCTGTCCTGTCCTGTCCTGTCCTGTCCTGTCCTTTCCTTTCTTTTCCTTTCCTGTCTTGTCCTGTTCTATTCTGTTTTGTTTTTGCCTTTCCTTTCCTGTCCTGTCCTGTCCTTTCCTGTCCTGTCCTGTTCTGTCCCGTCCCATCCCGTCCCGTCCTGTCCTGTCCCATCCTGTCCTGTCCTGACCTGTCCTGACCTGTCCTGTCCCCAGGAGCCGTCAGATCAACCACGCTCGCAACATCTGGGACCGGGCGGTGACCATTCTGCCGCGGGCCAACCAGTTCTGGTACAAGTACACCTACATGGAGGAGATGCTGGGCAACATTGCAGGTGATACATTGTCTGTAATGGTCATTGTTATGATTGTCAGATATGACTGTAGACAATTGTCTGTACTGGTTGTTTACTGTAATGGTTTCTGTGTGATACATTGTCTGTACTGGTTGTTTACTGTAATGGTTTCTGTGTGATACATTGTCTGTAATGGTGGTTTACTGTAGTGGTTGTTGTGTGATACATTGTCTGTACTGGTTGTTTACTGTAATGGTTTCTGTGTGATACATTGTCTGTAATGGTGGTTTACTGTAGTGGTTGTTGTGTGATACATTGTCTGTAATGGTGGTTTACTGTAGTGGTTGTTGTGTGATACATTGTCTGTAATGGTGGTTTACTGTAGTGGTTGTTGTGTGATACATTGTCTGTAATGGTGGTTTACTGTAGTGGTTGTTGTGTGATACATTGTCTGTAATGGTGGTTTACTGTAGTGGTTGTTGTGTGATACATTCTGTAATGGTGGTTTACTGTAGTGGTTGTTGTGTGATACAGTTGTCTGTACTGATGGTTTACTGTAGTGGTTGACCTATACACATACACATAGTCATACACACACACACACACACACACATACACAACCACGCGCACACACACACACAGAATATATATATATATATATTATATATATATAGATATATATATAGATATAGATATATATAGATATGTATATATATACATATATAGATATAGATATAGATATATATATATATACACACAAGATAAATCTCTAAGGTATGTAATATGGTTGTGCAGGCTGTCGTCAGGTGTTTGAGCGATGGATGGAGTGGGAGCCAGAGGAGCAGGCCTGGCATTCCTACATCAACTTTGAACTGCGCTACAAGGAACTGGACCGTGCTCGGGGAATCTACGAGCGATATATCCTTTGTTTGTTTGTGTGTGTTTCTTTCTTTCTTTCTTCTTTCTTTCTTTCTTTCTTTCTTTCCATTGTTTCTCTCTTTCCTTGTTTCTTTCTTTCTTTCTTTTCTTTTTTTTCTTTCTTTCTTTCTGGTTTTTTTTTTTTCACTTTACTTCCCACACAGGCACTGCAGGTTGATGTGATTCTGCATGCCGTCTTTTAAAGATGTGTGCATAGTGAAGTTCTGGCTCTATGCGTTTTGATTGTATCAGTAGAATTGCTCCGTGGTAGTGTTGGGATTTTGTTTCTGTTGTTCTTTTTCTACAGTTTGGCTTTTCTGCTAACTAGATTGTACATCATAGTTTCAAAGAAAAGTGTGAAAATGAACCTTAAAAAGGACAACAGAACCAGGCTGTTTTGCTTTAACCTTTTCCCTAAGGGTAACCTGCTATTGGGCAAGCAACCATCTACTAACCCTTCCCTGCATATCCCCCACTACTGGGTTATAGAAGCATACACATGTGCACAGTGCGTGTGTACAGGGAAAGAGGGGTTCTTTCCCTTAATAATGTAGGGACAGTGATAAAGCAAGGAAAGTGAACAACTTCACTTTCTGTGTTTTTGTTAGTGTTGGAAATTATTACTCAAGAGTCTCATGATTGCTGTAGCGTTTGAATCTGTGTGGAGTTATTTCCCCCCCACACTGTATTGTGCTGATTATATTCAACTTCAGAGGTTTTCTTGGGTGTTTTTTTTTTTTTGCTTTTCTTTTTTGTAGTTATTTGGTATATAGGTAGCACTGTGGTTGGTGGACAAACCTAGTTAGGACAAGAAATATTATAAAAAAAGAAAAAAAAAGAATGTTGCTAAAATATAGCGCTGTGACAAAAGCGCCTTTCTTGGAAATAACATTTCTTCTTTCCAGATAAGCGCTTTGATTTGCTTTTGCGAGATGTAGCGCTATATAAATTCCATTTATTATTATCATTATTATTAGATAGGGAGCTTGAAATGTAATTGTAGTTTTATAAAAAAAACTGGGAACAGTGTTTTAAATAAAACATGCACAAATAAAAACTTGGAACAACAATTAACCCTTTCAATATGGCAAGCCTGTTTTCCTGCTCAGCTTTCTGCTACCCTTCAGACCTGTAAGGAGAAAAAACCGGTGTGACCGAATTTCCTTCAATTCCTGGGTTTCTGAGGTGTAGAAAAGTGCAAAATGGGTACCTAGGTAAATTTTAGGCATACACACACACAATGCTTTATAAACATTCTCGTGGGAAAGGAGAAGCAGTGTTTGCCCTGAGTCTGTTGATGCCAGTTAGCCTCATAACGAACCACTATAAACAAACCGTCCTCTGGTACCATTATCGCCGGAATATCGGCTGACAGGACTGAAGGGGAGAGTGCCAGGGCAGAATTTCAGGATTGGGGAAGTAATTGTCAGGAGATATTCAGTGTTGTAAGGGTTAAAACTATACAAAAGCAAACAAAAACTGTACAATATGCTGCAAGATGATTCTCCTTAACTAGAGTCCACTCGTGCTGGTGCACCCCGAGGTGAAGAACTGGATCAAGTACGCCAAGTTTGAGGAGAAGAACGGCTACATCAACAGCGCGCGCTCCATCTACGAGCGGGCGGTGGAGTTTTTCGGGGAGGACAACATGGACGAGAAAATGCTGCTGGGCTTTGCCCGGTTCGAGGAGGCCCAGAAAGAGGTGAGGGGGATCTGCCGGAAGAGGCTGGGTTTGGTTTGACTGTGGGGATTTTCCTGTTCGTGGGGATTTTTGTCTTGCTGGATTTGGTTTGACTCTGGGGATTTTCCTGTTCTTGGGGAGGATTGTCGACATTGTTCAGATTTTTAAAGAAAAGACTGGCTGATTGCTATGTTATTGATTTATTATGTATACGAAAATTGTTATTTCATTGTGATAGTTTTTGTTTGTGACTTTTTAACCTGTTCTTGGGGAGGATTGTCGACATTGTTCAGATTTTTAAAGAAAAGACTGGCTGATTGCTATGTTATTGATTTATTATGTATACGAAAATTGTTATTTCATTGTGATAGTTTTTGTTTGTGACTTTTTAAACTTTTTTTTCTGTATTAGCAGAGCCAAATATGGATCTGAAAAGCTTATTTATAAAGTAAGGATTATTCTGTACTGTTTAGCTGTGCATTGCTGGCCTATCGATAGTGTTCTGATTGTGGAAGCAAGGGGCATGCTGGTGAGAATAGCGTGTGGAGTTAGAGCTTATGTTTGTCCCTCATTCCGCCACACCACACATCACATCACACCACACTGCACCACACCACACAACACCACACAACACCGCACAACACCACACCGCACCCCACCACACTACACCACACAAAACAACAGCATCAGAATGTTCTTGAGTGGACATAGCAGAAATTTCTTGAAAGGAAACAAGTACTTTCCCCCTCCCCTCCCCACTTCCCGATCCAATCCAATTCAATCATGTTGTTTATAGCCCCACCGACCACACAGGCCATATCAGGGCTGTCACCTTTTTTGTCCCTCATTCCATGACACCACACCTCATAGCACACAAAACCACACCAAGCCACACCACACACTACCCCCCCCCCCCCCCCCCCCCCCCCCCCCAAAAAAAAAAAAAAAATGAAACGAAAATAGCACCAAAGCTTGGGAATGGTACAGATGTTCACAGTAAGCTGTGGCAAGGTTGTGGATGCTGCAGTGGTCAGTTTATTTTTTTTTAAATATTTATTTTATTCTTTTATATCAAGGATAATGGGATAAGCACTATTGTGCTTGTTCATGTCCAGTCCCCGTGTGTATGCAGTTGTTGTAAATGTCATCTGTTCCCCACCTGCACACAATGGCCTACTCTTACGAAAAGCAGAACAGGATTTAACGTGTACGCAAGATGTTCTGCATGCGTTCGCACAAGGGGCCTCGGTTTAAAGTCTCATGGCCTCGGTTTAAAGTCTCATGCGAAGGACTTTTGGGGAGAGTGGAGTCAGCACTGATGTTGACTCCAGGAGAAAAATCTTTTACAGGAATGGAACCCGGGTTGTCAAATTGCAAGCGCAATGTTCTAACCACTAGGCTATCCCATCCCCCAGTCAGTCGGTCAGTGAGTGATTGTCATCACTGTGTGTGTGTGTGCAGCACGACAGAGCGCGGGCCATCTACAAGTATGCCCTGGACCACCTGCCCAAGGACTCCTGTCAGGACGTCTACAAGCAGTACACCATCCACGAGAAGAAGTTTGGCAGCAGGGCTGCCATTGAGGACGTCATCGTCAGCAAACGCCGCTTCCATTACGAAGAGGTGGGCTGTCTTTGTGGTTTTTAGTTTTATAGCTTTTGTGTGGGGACAAAAAGTTACAGCTTTTGTGTGGGGACAAAAAGTTATAGCTTTTGTTTGGGGACAGACAGGATAGCTCAATGGTCAGAGCACTCGCTTTCCCCAGCCAAGGTTAAGCAGTGTCGAGCCACGCTTGACGCTGCTTAACATTGACTTTGGGAAAGCGAGTGCTCTGACCACTGAGCTATCCTGTCCCCATTTAAAATGCCGTAGGGCTTTTCCTTGAAGCAGCTGTTGGTTGACCTCAGAAGTGCTGTGCTGTGGTGTGTGCAGGAAGTGAAAGCCAACCCCATGAACTACGACGCCTGGTTTGACTACCTGCGTCTGCTGGAGGTGGATGGGAACGTGGAGCAGATCCGAGAGACCTACGAGCGAGCCATCGCCAACGTGCCACCCTCCAAGGTGAGTTGCTCTGTCACCTGAGCTTGCTTTTATTTATTTATTTTTATTTATTTATTCGATTTTATTCTTTTATATCGAGGATAATGGGATAAGCACTTGTGTGCTTTTTTTCATCCAGTCCCCGGGTGTATGCAGTTTGTGTAAATATTGTCATCTGTTTATCTTGCTTGTGACTGTTGTCTGTGGCTGTGCAGGAGTTGTGATGTGCTCTGGATCCTTTTCTTGCTGTACAAGTCTTTGCTGTTCTAAAACAGGATGAGTAGTTTTAGCTTGTCTGAGAACCTGTACTTATGGTAAAGTGTGAATGTCATCAGTAAGACACTCCATTATCCTGCGATCTTTTTTTTTTTTCCTTTGTATGTTTTGTTATCTGCCTTGCTTCACATATGTGTCTCCTTTACAAGATTCTGTGCTATAAAAATTCCATGATATGTTATTGTTATTTTTATCTTATCATTATTATTATTATTATTATTATTATCATTATTATTATCATTATTATTATCATTATTATTATTGTTATGATGATGATGATGATGATGATGATTATTATACAGTGAGGGCAGAGACTTTGTGATCAGCATGCTTTGTCATAGGAGAGTGAGTTCTTGCTGGTGCTCTCCTGCACTGGATCAGAACAGTGTGCTCGCAATTTGACGACCCGTGTTTGATTCCCGTTTGAGGGGATTTTTCCCCTGGAATTAACATTAGTGCCGACTCCACTCTCCCCAAAAGGCTTTCAAATGAGACTATAAACCGAGGTCCCGTGTGCGAATGCATACAGAACATCTTGCGCATACGTGAAATCCTGTTCCGCTTTTCGTAAGAGTAGGCCATCGTGTGCCGGTGGGAACAGATGACAAGGTTTACAAAACTGCATACACACGGGGACTGGATGTAAAAAATCACATGAATGCTTATTCCATTATCCTCGATATAAAAGAATAAATAAATAAATAAATAAAAAATACCTGTCTACCTACCTCTCTGTGCTGCTTTAGCAAAAGCGTCACTGGCGGCGCTACATCTACCTGTGGATCAACTACGCCCTGTACGAGGAGCTGGAGGCTGAGGATGGGGAGAGGACGAGGGAGGTGTACCGTGCCGCCCTCGACATCCTCCCCCACAAGTCCTTCACCTTCGCCAAACTCTGGCTCCTTTTCGCCCAGTTCGAGGTCCGACAGAAGAATCTTACCGCCGCTCGGAAAATCATGGTACGGAGTGTTGGGGTTAGATGTAGTGGTTTTGTGTGGTGCATGTGGTGTTGCTTCATTGTATGGAGTGTTAGGGTCAGCTGTAGTGGTTTTGTGTGATGCGTGTAGTGTTGCCTCATTGTATGGAGTGTTAGGGTCAGCTGTAGTGGTTTTGTGTGGTGCGTGTAGTGTTGCCTCATTGTATGGAGTGTTAGGGTCAGCTGTAGTGGTTTTGTGTGATGCGTGTAGTGTTGCCTCATTGTATGGAGTGTTAGGGTCAGCTGTAGTGGTTTTGTGTGATGCGTGTAGTGTTGCCTCATTGTATGGAGTGTTAGGGTCAGCTGTAGTGGTTTTGTGTGATGCGTGTAGTGTTGCCTCATTGTATGGAGTGTTAGGGTCAGCTGTAGTGGTTTTGTGTGATGCGTGTAGTGTTGCCTCATTGTATGGAGTGTTAGGGTCAGCTGTAGTGGTTTTGTGTGATGCGTGTAGTGTTGCCTCATTGTATGGAGTGTTAGGGTCAGCTGTAGTGGTTTTGTGTGATGCGTGTAGTGTTGCCTCATTGTATGGAGTGTTAGGGTCAGCTGTAGTGGTTTTGTGTGATGCGTGTAGTGTTGCCTCATTGTATGGAGTGTTAGGGTCAGCTGTAGTGGTTTTGTGTGGTGCGTGTGGTGTTACCTCATTGTTTGGGTTTAGTTTGTTGGTGGATTAAACTGCTCTCACATTTTTTGTTCATTTTACTTATAATCTATATCCTTCTTCAGCATTCTGAGCTGTCAGTTTCCTCCACTTTCCCCTCCTCTCTGCTGCTATCCATTCCATCCCAGCCCAGCCCAGTTGGGGCTAGGTAGTGATGACTGTAGCAAAATCTGACCACACTTGGACTAGGTGAAAGGAAGGGAGGTGCTAAATCCACTGCGTGACTGAGTGATGTTGGATTTGCACGCTCTATGTTTCCTGGCCATGCTGAATTCTTAATCAGGTCCCGATGGCAAAGTCGGTTATTTGTAGGAATTGGATTTACCTGAGACGCTTAATCAAACAGCTCAGTGCTTTCCCCCCCCCCCCCCCTGATTGTGTGAGCTTGAAGGTGTGATTGTGAGGTCAATGTTGAATGTAATATAAATGTTTGTTTGTGTTTGCTAAGATTGTTGTACTTCTCTTTCAGTACATTGTCTCATATCTAGCATGCTTTGTCTGTCTGTCTGTCTGTCTGATATCCAGCATGGTTTGTGTGTCTGCCTGTCTGTTTGTCTATCTGTCTGTCTGTCTCTCTGTCTCATATCCAGCATGGTTTGTATGTCTGCCTGCCTGTCTGTCTGTCTGCCTGTCTGTCTGTCTGTCTGTCTGCCTGTCTGCCTGCCTGTCTGTCTGTCTGTCTGTCTGTCTGTCTGTCTGTCTGCCTGTCTGTCTGTCTGTCTGCCTGTCTGTCTGTCTGTCTGTCTGTCTCATATCCAACATCCCCTGTGAAGATGCCGGGGGCCTGTCAGTATAAATAATATCCCCACCTTCCGAAAAATTCTTTCCTAGAAAATTCATCTTTTCTATCCCCGTCTTTGTTTCTGCCTTGTTTCGATGACAGATTTTGGATAAGATATTAGTGCCATGTCTTGATGATGGTTATTTTTTTGTGTGTTCCCTGTGCCAGGGTGCGGCCATCGGGAAATGTCCCAAAAACAAACTATTCCGTGGCTACATTGAGTTGGAGCTTCAGCTGAGAGAGTTTGACCGCTGTCGTCTGCTGTACGAAAAATTCCTGGAATTCAACCCACAGAACTGCACAACATGGATGAAGGTAGGTTTTGTGTGTGTGTGCGGGGGGGGGGGGGGGGGGGGGGGGGGGGGGGGGGGGGTTGTGGGTGTGTGGTTTTGTGTGTGTGTGTGTGTTCATCAGTGTGTGTGTGTGTGTGTGTGAGAGAGAGATAGAGAGAGAGAGAGGTGTGTGTGTGTGTGTGTGTGAATTTTCCCCATGGAAATGTGCTATGAACACAAAGTAATAGAAATCAGCAGTACAACAAAACACTAAACACACTACACAACATACAAAAAAAAAAAAAAAAAAAAAAAGCCAATCAAACAACAGAAAACAAGAGTTGTCTTTCCCTGACAGTACGCAGAAGTTGGAATCGCTAACCAAGAATTGTCTTTTCCTCACAGTAAGCTGGAGTTGGATAACAAAGGTTTCTCTTTCCCTGACAGAAGCAAAACTGGAATCACGAACAAAGAGTTTGTCTTTTCCCTGACAGTACGCAGAACTGGAGTCGGATAACAAAGGGTTGTCTTTTTCCAACAATGTACACAGAAGCTGGAGTCACTAACAAATCATCTTTTCCCTGACAGTATACTGAGCTAGGGTCGCAAACAAAGAGTTGTTTTTTTTCCCTGACAGTATGCAGAAGTTGGAATTGCTAACAAGTTGTCTTTTCCTCACAGTAAGCTGGAGTCGGATAACAAAGAGTTATCTTTTCCCAACAGTGCCCAGAAGCTAGGGTCGCACAAACAAAGCAGAGCTGGAGTCGCAAACAAAGAAGTTGATTTTTTTCTTCCCTTGCCAGTACGCAGAGCTGGAGTCGATCCTGGGAGACCAGGAGCGGGCGCGGGCCATCTACAGCCTGGCTGTGAACCAGACGCAGCTGGACATGCCTGAGGTGCTGTGGAAAGCCTTCATCGACTTCGAGCTGGAGCAGGAGGAGTTTGATCACACGCATGCTCTATGAGCAACTCCTCACCCGCACACAGCACGTCAAGGTAGGAGGAGGAGGACTCTGTTGCTGGGCAGTGATGTTTTGTGGGGGTGGGGTGGGTGTGGTGGGGTGAGGTGGGTTAAGGGTTGGGTGGGGGGGGGGGGGGGGGGGGGGTTCTCTGGGTATTTGTGCGTTTGTATGTGGTGTAGCTCAGAGGTCAGAGCACTCGCTTTCCCCTAGTCAAAGTTAACCAGCATCGAGCGCGGTTACCTATTGGGGGAGGGGTGGGGTGGGTGTGGAGGGGGGTGGTGGGTCTGGGGTGGGGTGGGTTAAGGTTAAGTTAAGTGAGGGATTGGGGGGGGGGGGGGGGGTCACAGCTGTCAGTTTCCCCCACTTTTCAGGTCCTCCCCCACACAGCACGTCAAGGTCTGAGGAGGAGGATGCTGGGCTGGAGTGCTGTTTTTGGGGTGGGGAGGTGGCTGGGAAATGGGGGTGGGGGAGTGGGAGTCTTTTTTTTCTTTTTTTTCCCCTTTTATTCTTTAATTTCAAGGATAATGGAAGAAGCACTCTCGTATGCTTTTTTACATCCAGCGTCCATGTCTATGCAGTTTTGTAAATTTTGTCATCCGTTCCCTCTGGCACACAGTGGTCTACTCTTCTGAAACATGGAACGGGTTTTAACATGTACACAAGATGCTCTGCGTGCGTTCACACACAGGATTTTGGTTTATAGTCTCATCCGAAAGACTTTTTTGGGGGGGAGTGGAATTGGTACTGATGTTAACTTTAGAGAAAAAATCCTCTTGAACGAGATTGGAACTCCGGTCAGCATATCACGAGAGCATCACTCTGAACACCAGGCTAACCTGTCTGGGTAATTGTGCGTTTATAAGTATGTTGTGTTTCCATGTGTGTTCTTGCTTGTGAGTTTGTATTTTATGTCTTTTTTCTTCATACCTGCCCCCTTCCTTACTCCCATACTCTCTTTATTTCAGTTTTCTATTTCTATACCTGTCAGTGTGTGTTAGCCTGCAGGTATCAGCTTTTTCTATACCTGTCTGTGTGTATGTCGTCTGCAGGTGTGGATCAGTTACGCCCTCTTTGAGAAAGGGACAGGGGGAGGACGACTCAGTGGTGAAAGCGCGGACGGTGTTCCGTCGTGCCAACAATCGCCTGAAGTCCAGCGAGGAGAAAGAGGAGAGACTGATGGTGCTGGAGAACTGGCTGGCTTTTGAGGTCAGTCAGTGTGAGTGTGTGTGTGTGTGGGAGGGGGGGGGGGGGTTTGGGTGTGTGTGTGTGTTTGGGTGAGTTTGTGTGTGTGGGTGGGTGATGTTTGTGAGTGTGTGTGTGTCAGTGTGTGTGTGGAGTATGTGTGTGTGTTGTGTGCGCGCATGCATGTGTGTTCGATTTCATTTAAACCCCTTTTAACAAATTGTGATATAATGTGGGGGAGATTCTGGATCACTTTCGAGGTGGCGGTGCACATATTTTTAATACGGGTGGACAAGTAAATGGAAATCAGATGACTGATCTTTCTATGTGTGTGTGTGTTTGTGTGTGTGTGTGTGTGCGGCGTGATTGCGTGGTATGTGTGTGTTTGGACAACAGGAGGAGTGTGGGGACGAACAATCCAAGAAGGCAGTGGAGAGGTTGATGCCTCAGAAGGTGAAGAAACGCAGAAAGATCCAGACAGAGGAAGGGGTAAGGTTTCCTACACATTTTTATTATTATTATTATTATTTTTATTTTACTTTATGTCACAGAAAATTTCTTTGCGTGAAGTGAAATTAGGGCTGCTCTTCTCAGGGAGAGCGCATCGCCAGAAGTTTTTTTAATTTTTATTATATATTTTATTTTATACCACTTATGTCACAGCAGATTTCTCTGCGTGAAATTCGGGCTGCTCTCCCCGAGGGAGAGCGCGTCGCCACAAGTGCAGTGCCTACCCATTTTTTTTTCTCAGGGAAGGTGTCTAAACACGACACCTGTGTGCATGCTGGTTTTCTTTTTTAATATAATTTTGTCATCCGCTCCTACCGGCACACGATGGCCTGCTCTTCCGAAAGGCAGAACGGGGTTTTAATGTGTGCGCAAGATGTTCTGCGTGCGTTTGTACATGGGGCCTCGGTTATAGTCTCATCCGAATGACTGACTTTGACATTCAGTTCGATGTTTTTCGCCAAACTGGGAAGAAAGGGCGAGGCTGGGTACGAACCCCGAAACTCACGGTTTACTTGTTGGCAGGCGAACGTCTTAACCATCCTGCCACCTTCCTTCCTGCCTTCAAGTGCAGCGCCTACCCATTTTTTTTTTTTTTCCCTTTTTGTATTATCTTGTCTTCTTTCCTTCCTTTTTTTTCTGATGTCATGAGAGGTGACAGCACAGAGGGTTTATACTTTAGTTGGAATCGTTACCATTTCAAAATCACAGAAAGTTCTATAAAGAAATATAGGAAAGAAACGGTTCAGCATTCAATGTAGGAAGGGAGTGCCTTTATCTCCAGAGCTACAGGCATGCGTTACAAAATTGTTGTCTCTTTCATTGTCATGTGATGGACATTTTGTCATGCTTCATTTTCTCTGCTCCCGTAAAACAGGTCACAGATGCATAGATATGCAACGCAACACATGCACACACCTCACACCACACACACCCTCCCACCCACCCATACACAACACACTACACCACCACACACACCACACAACCACACACACACACACACACACACACACACACACACACACACACACACCACACACACATACAACACACACACACACCCCCACATACACACACACACACACCCACACACATCCTCACCCACATACACACACAACACACTACACACACACTACACACACACACACACTACACACACACACACTACACACACTACACACACACACACACACACTACACACACACACACACACTACACACACACTACACACACACACACACACACACACACACACACACACACACACACACACACACACACACACACACACACACACACACACACACACTACACACACACTACACACACACACACACACACACAACACACTACACACACACACTACACACACACACACACACACACACAGGCACACAATGGCCTAGTCTTACGAAAAGCGGAACAGGATTTAAAGTGTGTGCAAGATGTTCTGCATGAGTTGGCACAGCCAGGGGCCTAAGTTATCTGTGTGTGTGTGTGTGTGCAGCTGGATGCCGGGTGGGAGGAGTACTACGACTACATCTTCCCTGACGAAGCAGCCGCCCAGCCCAACCTCAAACTGCTGGCCCTGGCCAAGATGTGGAAGAAAGAGGTCACCCACAACAATGACGACGACGATGACGACGACGATGAGGACGACGATGACGATGAGGGCGACTCGTCTGGTGAGGACAGTGATGAGGAGATGACCTCCGACCCTGCCAGAAAAGGTGCTGCTGCGGTGGATGAGGACAGTGGAGAAAGCGACAATGAGAAGGAAAAGGCCAGTTGAGAGGAGGGGGGTGTGGAGACTGCGGAGAGAGAAAACCTTTGTGGACTTGATGTCTTGGGGTGTAGTGTCATGGCTCCCTGATCGTGGCTTACCAACACCATGAGAAAAAAAATCACTGATACGATCTTTTAAAGGAAATAAGGAAAACAGCTCCTTTTTTTTTCTTTTTTTAGAGAGTGAATCGAAATAGTGCTTTTTACGTGTACAGAAGGAGATATTGAAGAAATAATTTGATGATGGAATTTTAAAACCCAGGGCATTTGTATGTTGTTTAAATTCACAGATGGTGCATAGGAAATGGGTGTTGTTCAAGGAAAGCTTTTCTACCCTGTCCACAATGTTATTCAGTGGATTTGAAGATCTGGGAAAGGAAAAAGTCTTGATGTTGCCAGATTATATAGACAAGGAGTGGAGAAGTATCATACTGGGAAATCGGTTGAAATTTTGATACTGTTAAGAGTTGTTGAAAGAAGGTGTGCTTTTGAGAGAGGACAGGGTGTGTTGGATGACTGCACAGTAAGCATTGCATTCGTGTGTGCATGTGTCAGTACATGGATGCATGGCTGTGTGTTTTGTGTGTGTGTGGTGTGTGTGTGTGTGTGTGTGTGTGTGTGTGTGCTTGTAAATATGCAAATGATGATAAAAATAAATAAAGGTATTGAAATGTCAATTTGTTTTGATGTGCGGCTTTTTAAAATGTACTGTGTTGTGAAGATGCAAAGAGAGAAAGTGTGTGTTTGTCATCATCATTATCATTCTCTGTCTGTTTCCGTTTGTCATCATCATTATCATTCTCTGTCTGTTTCCGTTTGTCATTATCATTCTCTGTCTGTCTCCGTTTGTCATCATCATTATCATTCTCTGTCTGTCTCCGTTTGTCATCATCATTATCATTCTCTGTCTGTCTCCGTTTGTCATCATCATTATCATTCTCTGTCTCCGTTTGTCATCATCATTATCATTCTCTGTCTGTTTCCGTTTGTCATCATCATTATCATTCTCTGTCTCTCCTCTTTACACCCTATTGGCTATGTCCTAAAGCTTGACCACGTACATAATTATGTGTAAACAAAGTGACAAGGCTGCACTGAAGTATGTGTGCCCAAGATGTTCTGCGTGCTTTCCCACACAGGACATCAGTTTATAGTCTCATCCAAAGGAAAAAAATGGATAATAACGAAAGATTAAAGCTCATCTAATTCTGTTTTCCAACCTTGTGTAAACTTGTCTTACCTTCACCAAGTCAGTCATCAACTCATTTTTCACCTCACACTGTAGTTCTTGCATGAAACAGGACTGTTGGAGGATACTGCCACAGTTTGTGGTTCAAAATAAACTGAGGACGTTATGAAAAAGTCAACAGGAAAACCACAAACACCTAAATTCTGTTTACTATCTTCTGTGTATTCCCATCTCATTGGGTGGGATGCATAGTGCCTGTCTTCTCATGTGCTTGTAACTCTGCAGAGGGTCTGCCTGCTGGCTTCAGCCAACATAATAATTCTGATTTGAGTACATTCTCTCTCTGTCTTTCTCTCTCCCTCCTTCTCTCAGTCTCTATCTCTGTCCCTGTCTCAGTCTGTCTCACACACACGCACACACACACACACACACACACACACACACACATTCACACACACACAC
>CM060320.1:66822670-66842670 GCA_030674155.1 Stramonita haemastoma | reverse complement strand
AATAAGTGCTGTAGTTTCAAAATAAATCAAATCTCAAAATCGGAACAACATCGCCCCCACGTGCCTTTAATGGCTCCTAGCGGAAAAGTGGATTATGTGCTAAGCGACTCATTTCGTGGTGGAGCGTCACAATTTGCTTTCGCCAATATCAATAAGCCAGTCTTTTGTTCGAGGTTCACCAATGGTGAGATTTAGCGAAATCGACCGTCTTTTGTACAACATTAAGGTAGCCACATTCCCACCTCGGGGATGGCGTTGAAAGACACTAGAACAAAAAGACACTACAACACTAGTGTCCATGCTTTATTTTGTGAATTTTTTCGTTAGTGATTCAAACTGGTGCACAATAGCCCCCTCCGGAAAAGTAGAACGGATTTTGACATGTGCACAAAATGTTCTTCGTGTGTTCGCATCCTACAATTAAGCGACAAACGTAGAGAGTTGAAGAAAAAGAAAAATGAAACAGAAGAAAGAGCAGAACAATATAGGGCACTTAACAAAAGAATCAGGAAGTCCATGACAGAAGCTAATTAGAAATGGATTGGTGAACAGTGCCAGGACATTGAAGAAAACATCACGAAAAACAACAGCAAGAAAGCATATCAACCGGTGAAAGACCTGACTGGCACAAAACAGGGAAGACGCTCAATAATGCAAGACAAAAATGGGAAGTGCCTCACTGATGACCAGGATATTCTGAACAGATGGACAGAATACTGTATAACTTCAAACCCACAGGAGATCCAGAAGTCCTCAATGTCCCCACAAGCACAGATCCAGTCACCCTATCCTCCGAGAAGTGGAAACAGCAGTCAGATCGCTGAAAAGGGGGAAGTCAGCAGGGGCTGACAACATTCCAGCTGAGTTGGTTCAAGCTCGAGGGGAAGCCATGATCAACACTCTTCTAAAAATCTGCAACAAGATCTGGCAGACAGGAAAATGGCCAACACCATGGACACAGTCACTCATCATCACCCACCCAAGAAAGGAAACCTTCAGCAGTGCCAGAATCACCACACAATCAGCCTTATTTGCCACCAAAGCAAGGTCATGTTGAAGATTATATTGAACGACTGAAGCCACAAGCAGAGACCATCATTGCTGAGGAACAAGCAGGTTTCAGAGCAGGGCATAGCAAAACTGAACAGATATTCAACCTCAGAATACTCTGTGAGCAGTACCTTCAACATCAACAAGACCTCTACACCGTATTTATTGATTTTAAAAAGGCATTTCGACAGGGTGTGGCATGCAGCTTTGTGGGAAACCATGAATTTGTACAACATCAATGCAAACCTGATCAGAGTCATCAAAGAGCTGTACAACAAGGCCACCAGTGCAGTGTACTACAACAGCAACATTGGAGAGTGGTTTCGAACAACAGTTGGAGTAAGGCAGGGCTGTCTACTCTCACCCACTCTTTTCAACATCTTCCGTGAAAGAACACCATGAAGGATCAGTCAGCTTTGGTGGCAGAACGATCACAAACCCCCATTTTGCAGATGACATTTACGGACTAGCGGGATCAGAACAACAGCTTGCCAGCCTAACAGAACACCTGAACAAGGCCTCTAAAACATACGGCATGGAAATCAGTGCAAAGAAGACCAAACTGATGACCAATAATGCCAAGGGCATCAGCACTGATATTAGGGTCAATGACCAGAAGCGGGAAACAGTTCAAAGCTTCAAGTACTTAGGAGCTGTTAATATCAGACAAGGGGTCCAAGCCAGAGGTAGTATGCAGGACTGCACAGACAATAACAGCACTGTCAAAACTGAACGCAATCTAGAAAGATAAAAATATCTCACTTAACTCCAAGATCAGAGTAATCCGCTCCCTTGTCATATCCACATTCCTGTATGCCCGTGAATCGCGAATGCCCACTGACTGCTGATTTGGAGAGAAGAGTACAGGCGGTAGAGATGATATGCTTCCGCAGACCCTTGGTATCTCCTACAGAGACCACATAAGCAACGAAGACGTGCATAACAGAATCCAGCAAACCATTGGTTCCTACGAAAACCTTCTATTTAATCGTAAAGAAGCGTAAACTTAAATGGTATGGGCATGTCACAAGATCAAAAGGACTTAGCAAAAACAATACTGCAAGGCACTGTCCAAGGAGGAAGAATAAGAAGCAGACCAAGGAAGAGATGGGAGGACAACATCAGCGAATGGACGGCCTAGAACTCAATAAAATTTTGAGAAAGGCAAAAAAGAGAGGAATGGAGGGAACTGGTTGTCAAGTCTTCAGGGGTGTCCCCATAGTCGCCAGACTAAGGGATAGACAGACAGACAGACAGACAGACAGACAGACAGGCAGACAGACAGACAGACAGACAGACAGACAGACAGACAATGGATAGATAGATAGATAGATAGATAGATAGATAGATAGATAGATAGATAGTAGATAGATAAATAGGTAGATAGATAGAGAGAGAGAGAGAGGAGAGAGAAGAGAGATAGATAGATAGATAGATAGATAGATAGATAGATAGATAGATAGATAGATAGATAGATAGTAAACAGTTCCACATGGGGCCGTCGGTTTATAGTCTCATCCGAAGAACTAACAGGGGAGTGGAGTCGGTACTGATGTTAACTCCAGGGGAAATATCCCATTGAACAGGCGTCTTTGTGGTGGTTCAAACATGGGCCATGAAATCTTGAGGACAAGGCTCTAACCACGAGGCTATAAGCTACCACCCCCTTTGCAAGGGATTTCAACTTGATTGTGAGTGTTGTAATATCAGCTGTATTTATTTATTTATTTATTTATTCTTTTTTCTTTTATATCGAGGATAATGGAATAAGCACTCATGTGCTTTTTTCATCCAGTCCCCGTGTGTATGCAGTTTTGTAATATTGTCATCTGTTCCCACCGGCACACAATTGCCTACTCTTACGAAAAGTGGAACAGGATTAACGTGTGCGCAAGATGATCTGCGTGCGTTCACACACGGGGCCTCGGTTTATAGTCTCATCCGAAGGACTTTTGGGAGAGTGGAGTCAGCACTGATGTTCACTCCAGGGAAAATTCCCTCCAACGGGAGTCGTACGGGTCGTCAAATTGCGAGCGCAATGTTCTGACCATTAAGCTGTCCCGTCCCCCTGTACCTAAGAGAGAGAGAGAGAGAGATGAGAGAGAGAGCGAGATGCGAGAGAGATCTGTCAGAGATGAGGATGCGTGATGCACGTGGAAATGATTTGTATTCACCCATAGAGGGCGCTGAAGTATCCAACTGGTCTGCGCATGTCACTGTTGGGTTAGGCCTAGGGCCTAACTGTGACTTGATTCAAAGTTTCTCCAACAACTGGTCAAGACGCATTGACTGTTCCCGCTACCTGCACTTTTAAAGGTGAGTCTCCAGGTAAGCCGTATCGTTTTTTAACTTTGATGATTTGGTTTGATTTTTTTAAATCATTGTTTCAACATTTCCGAAATTGAAACGTATGGAAAAGCAAGAGGACTGTGAGAAAAAAAAATTCCGTCTCAGGACCAGGTTCCTAAACGAAATGGCGCAGATATTATGGGGGGGGGGGGGCAACATTTCCGTGTGCTCCCCACACCTGTAACTAGATTTCTACTTTAGCCCCTTTAGGAACTATTGTGACATTGTAGTGAATTCTTCGCGAGTTCTATGTCATAAGCACGAAAGTATTCGGCCATCCTGTCCTTCTCTCCCCCCAGATTTATTAATGTTCCGAGTCTGCCCCCCCCCCCTCCCCGTCATCCCCCTCCTTTTAGCCAACAGAGACTAACAAGGAGACAAAAGCCCGTTATTTGCTGTTAAAAGATTTCAGCTGGTGTAAAGTTGTATGGCTATTTTCCTGTTCGATTTGACGGTTTACTTTTTTTCCTGCTCAATGACCCGAGAATGCATTTGTCATCTCCCTCTCCTTCCCCAATTTGTACGTGTCCAGATTAAAGATTGGCAAAAATTTATTTTCGTTTCATGGCTATAGCTCCCAGGTTTACCAATGGTGAGATTTTTGCGTATGCAACCGTTCTACCTCCTCCATTAAGATAGCCGCATTCCAACTAAAGGGATACAGTTGGGAATTGAACCTACCAATATTTGCTAGGACAGTCAGGAGGTACCTCCTTGCTCTGTCCAATTTTTAACTGTCATGAGTTCTTTTGACGAACAAATTCGAAAGCTCACGGGTCTGACTGGTTTGAGCCACCTCGAAAAGACTTGACAATCATTTTTTTTCGTTCCTGAGCTAGTGCTCTGAGGTTCACCAATGGTGAGATTTTGTGTATACAACCGATTTTTTCCCACCATAAAGGTAGCTGCACTACTTCGGGATGTGTGCTGGGTATGTTCGTGTTTCTGAAACACACTGAACGCTGACATGAATTACGGGATCTTTAAAGTGCGTATTTGATCTTCTGTATGTGAATATATATATATACACAAAGTTTGAACGCTGGCAGGTTTACACTAGAAGTTGACCTGGAGGATCGTAAAACTCCTTACCCACAATTCACCAGACCCCCCGAGATTCGAACCCACGACTTCATGGACCCTGAGGAATTGAACTTGTGGGGTCGGAAATTTTGTAGTGATAAAAAAACCCCAACCTTTATAATAGTGTTAGTTTATGACAGGGCTCTGTATGTGCTCATCAGATTGTGGCCAGCAGCCGTGAATCTTCTGATGAGAGAACGCGAGATGGTGCGTTAGCACAGGGGGTGCAATGCCGCTAGACTTCGTGCCTTGTGATAGCATAACTATTCGTTTCGTGGGCTTCTGTTTGGAATAATGTTCAGGCTCTGTGTCAAGCCAGTCCTTCGATGGTCTCTTTCAATAGTTATGAGATGTAAATGTATGTTCTTTTAGGGGTGATATTCTTCAGTCCCGGTGCTTTGTTTCCAATACCGTTTCAATAGTTAAAAGATGTAAATGTATGTACTTTTAGGGGGTGATATTCTTCAGTCCCGGTGCTTAGTTTTCAATACAGTCTCCAGTTAGCAGGCTTTTTTTTTCGAGCTGTTAAGCAGTCCTTTGGATGGTCTCCTGCTACTAATTCTGAGATTTATTTTTTTTGCTTTATTTTGAGGATAATGGAATCACTCGTGTGCTTTTTTTACATCCAGTCCCCGTGTGTATGCAGTTTTTGTAAATGTCATCTGTTCCCACCGGCACACGATAGCCTACACTTCCGAAAAGCGGAACGGGATTTAACGCGTGCGCAAGATGTTCTGCGTGTGTTCGCACACGGGGCCTCGGTTCATAGTTTAATCCGAAGGACTTTCGGGGAGAGTGAAGTTTGCACTGATAACTCCAGGAGAAAAATCCCCTCGACCGGGATGGAACCTGGGTCTTCGTGGCCTTATGACCTGTCAGTTGCCTTCGATCACTGGAGACCAATTCCTGACTGCTTTGACATCCCTTCTTAGAAAAACTAAAGCAACTAAAGAACTAAAAGAAAAAACTAAACTAAACTGAACAGACAAAACTTACTGATAAAATAAAATGATTTAAATCATGTAAAGTTTAAAAAAAACCCTGAAAGGGGTCTTTAGAATTAAAAGAAGGGGATTTAAAATGAAGTAAAAAAAATAAATAAATAAAAAGCAAAATAAAAATAAATAGGAAAATAAAAACGAAAATCCCCCAAAACTGAAATAGGAATAAACTAAACGGTACCCTCCCAAAAAACCCAAACCAAAACCAAACTATCTAAACCTTGCCCCCTAGATACAAAGACCCCTAAATAAAATCTAGGAAGGGATGAAAAAGCAGTCATGGTAACAGTGATCCTGGTGTTCCGGAAAGAACATCTTTGAAGGCAACTGACAATGCTGGGTAGAACTAGCTCCCTCACACGGGGCGGATAGCCTAGTGGTCAGAACATTGTGCTGGCAATTTGACGACCTGGGTTCGTGTCCGGTCGAGGAGATTTTTCTCCTGGAGTTAACATCGGTACCGATTCCACTCTCCCCAAAAGCCTTTTGAATGAGACTTTAAACCGAGGCCCCGTGTGCGAACGCACGCAGAACATCTTGCGCACACGTTAAATCCTGTTCCGCTTTTCGTAAGAGTAGGCCATCGTGTGCCGGTGGGAATAGATATTGACAAAACTGCATACACACGGGCACTGGATGTAAAAAAGCACATGAGCGCTTATCCCATTATCCTCGATATAAAATAAATAAATAAAATAAACACTTCTTCAGGGGTTTTCCAAACTATCCTGGTTCTTAATCCTTTAGATTGTGGCCTTCCTAACATACGGGTTAAGTAGTTATACTGACAAGGCTGGGTAGAACTGGCTCCCGCACACTTCTTCAGGGTTTTCCAAACTATCTTGGTTCTTCTTAACCCTTTAGACTGTAGAGTTCCTAACATACGGGTTAGGTAGTTATGCTCATCACAAGGCCTGCTGGAGGCCCGGAGAAAACTCGACCTAAGCATCCCAAGCATCTTCAACCACCAGTTGCAGTCATCAATGAACTAAAAACTTGACCCCCCCCCCCCCCAGGCATCTTCGACCAGTTACAATCATCACTGAACTTGGAAACTTGACCAAAGCATCCCAAGAATCTTCGACAATCATGAACTGCTGAAACGAATCCTGACAGTAACAGTGACAACTTCATCGGCCGCCGCTGCGTGTCACAGAGCAGGTGAGAACCATAGTGTGATCACTGTCTTCGTGTATGTCGGTGCGTGTTTGTGTTATGCATTTGTCTACGTGTCTGTCGTCTCGTCTGCTTGATTCTTTGGTTTGTCCGTCCGTGTGTGTTTATTCATTTGCAGTTTTGTTTCGGTTTATCCATGTGTATATGTCTGTTTCCTTTTTCTCATTGTGTGGCTGGTTTTTTGTTTTGTCTTTCCTTGTGTAGTGTCTTTTTTCTGTATTTGTCTGTACTTGTTACGTCTATGTACTATGTATTTTGTTTGTGGGTGTGTGTATGTTTGCATTTTTTTGTCTGTGTGTATGCGTATTTTTTTGTTTTTGTCTGTTCGTGTGTATACGTCTTTATCTGTACTTGAGTAGTCTGTTTTTGGATTTTTTGTTTTTCCTCTATCTTTGTGTACGTCTAGTTTCTGTCTCTCTGTCCTTGTGTATATGTTTGTGTTAAATTTTTGTTTCTGTACTTGTGCATATGTCTGTGTTTGGTTTTTCTGTGTTTATGTGTATGTCTCCTTTCAACTTAAGGGCTTGGGTTGGGGGAGGGGAGAGTTGCTTTTCTTTTTTTTTTTTTTTTTGGGGGGGGGGTGCTGGTTTTGTTCTTGGGTTTGAGCTCTGAGGTTCACCAATGGTGAGTTTATTGCATATGCGACCATCCTCCACCCACCATTTTCATTGGGCTATGCAGACGGGTTTGGAAAACTATATATTTTTTTTATTACATTGCTATTGAGGCACTTTTTGAAGTGTGATAGATTTGAAAAATGTAATGACACAGCAAAAAGTATTCATGCATGTATTTCTTCAAGCTAAATCATAAATGAAATACGATCCAAAAAAAAAAGTATAGTCAGTTCTGAATAAATTCTTTGTATAGGTCTTAACTGGCATGATTTCCCCTGTGTTTGTCATGAAATGCTGGGATAATTAGGTGACAGTTGAGATAATTATAAAATCAAGAATGCATATCAACACCTGAAATATTTTTAGTCTTCAGATCTCGTTACCTTGGAACACCAGCCCATCAAGACGACATTCACCGCGGAACACCAGCCCAAGAAGATATTCGGTGCGGAACACTAGTGCAACAAGACTCGGTAAGTGCGGAACACTAGTGCAACAAGACCCGTTTTGTGCGGAACACTAAAGCAGCAAGACCTTTCAGTGCAGAACACTAGAACAGCCAGAAATTTAGCTCGGAACACTACAGTAGCAAAATATTCAGTGCGGAACACTACAGCAGCAAGACGACGTTTGGTGCGGAACACAAGTGCAGCAAGATATTCAGTGCGGGACACTAGAGCAGCAAGGCGACGTTTAGTGCGGAACTCTACAGCAGCAGTAAATTTAGTGCGGAACACTAGAACAGCAAGACCCGTTTAGCGCGGAACTCGAGTGCAGCTATAAATTTAGCGCGGAACACAAGTGCAGCAAGATATTCAGTGCGGAACACCAGACCAGCGAGACGTTTAGTGTGGAACACTACCTTTAAAATGCATTCAGCTCCAGCCAGAGAGGAGAGAGAGAGAGAGAGAGAGAGAGAGAGAGAGAGAGAGACAGAGAGAGAGAGAGAGAGAGAGAGATTTCATTTATTTTAATTTTGTTATTTCGAGGAAAATGGAAAAAGCACTGTACTTTTATATATCCCGCCCCCGTGTGTATGTAGTTTTGTAAAATTTTTAATCCGTTCCAACCGGCACACAGTGGCCGAAAAGCGAAACGAGTTTTAACATGTACGCAAGATATTCTGAGACAGACACACACGCACGCACGCACGCACGCACGCACGCACGCACGCACCACACACACACACACACACACACACACACACACAGGATGCTGTCGGTTATACTCCAGAGGACAGAAGGCGTAGAGTAACGGCATGTGACACTAGTGCAATAATGAACCCAGACAAATGTAATAAACTATAGTAGATTACTTGCATAAATACATACGAGAGCAGCAATTATATTATCAGATAAATATCAGTTGTCAATATTGTTAGACAGCAGGCATCTCGCACTAGGGAAGTTACTGCAGTTATTGTGAGGCACATTTTTTTTTTAATGGGAAATGAGAAAGGGAAAATGGGAAAAGGGTGGCGGAATTAATTTTTTTTTTAATCTGATGAAATGACAGTCCAGTATATTTCTGTATGTCCCTTGGTGTTCGTGGGACTTGCATTTTTTTTTTTTAATAGAATGAGCCTGAAAATATTCAGTGCTTGATATCGCTTCTATTGAGAATTTTGGAAAGGTTGTAAGTATTTTTTTAAAAAAAGAGTGGCGTCCTTTTTTCTTTTTTTTTTTTAAAACCGATTTAATAGTTGCATCAGAGAGTATTCTGGTCTTGACATAACTTGCATTGAATTAAGAATGGGATTTTTTCATCATTAATTTTTTATGTGTGAGAAAGTGAAAAACTGCTGTCCTGACATGTTACCTTCCTTGTAAGAGGTTTAAAAAAAAAAAATTTTTTTAGGTCCTTTATAATTGAATTGGTTACAAGTCCTCTCGTTATAAGCCTTGTGGAACTAGCAATGATTTTAAAATATTTCCCACGTTGAATCTGATATGAAGAAAATACTTTGGTAATTGGCTTCTTTATGCTTATTTACCTGGCAATGGCTCTATTATTTTTAAATAAGATAAACGAATGTTCACATATAAAGAAAAATTGGTAAATCTATTCCATTACCTATGTAGTTTGATGGGCAGCAAAGTGTCGGAGATCTCAAAAATGGAAAATGGAAAATAGGCAGTCAAACGGCCTTTAATTTCGGCTGAAATAGAAATATGTGCTCACAAAATGAGTTCACATACACTAATAGTATAATTTTTACAGAGATAGATTATATCAAATCAAATCTTTTTTTTTTTGAAGATAATAAGCACTAGTGCTTTTTTTTTTTTTTTTTAACATCTAGCCCCCCAGAGAGAGGCAAGGCAAGGCAATTTGTTTATTTTTAGGATAATTACTAGCATGCTTTTTTTTTTTTTTTTACATCCAGTCCCAAGAGAGAGAGAGAGAGAGAGAGAGAGAGAGAGAGAGAGAGAGAGAGAGAGAGAGAGAGATTGTGTGTGTAAAGGAAGTCATTGGGAGGAGACATCGGGTTGGAAGGAGAGGCAAGGAAGGGGAAGGGGTGTTTAGGAGGAATATGGATGCAGTTGTTTTTTTTTTTTTTAATTGTATTTTTTTACGAAATACGCAGAATGAATGGTGCTCTAAATACTGCCTGTTAATCATTTTGAATTTGAAGTGGATGGATTTCAAGTTGTTGTTTTTTTCTTGTATTTTGAAATGTTTTGTATGTCGTGTTTGGTTAAAACTTTGAGCTTGACGAGTATCTGTTTTTGTGCCGTGCTGTGGGAGAGTTAATGCAAGGTGACTACCCACCCATTACCTGTGGGAGTTGAACATGAGGTAACAAATATACATTTCTTTTGAGTTAGATGCCAGTGAGCAATTTAAATGTTTTGTTTCAAGACTTCAGATTTGTAGAAGTATTTATTAGAGGGCAGAGAGAGGTGGGGGAAAAATAGGAAATAAAAACCTAACTGGATGTGTTCTTTGCAAGAAAATTTGAGAAATAGCGTATAAAGCACTTCTGGAAAAGGGTGGCGGAATTTGACTATTTTTTTTAATTGATAAAAACAGTCCAGTATATTTCTGTGTATATCCCTTGGTGTTCATGGGACTGGATTTTTTTTTATAGAATGATCCTGAATACTCAGTTCTGATAGCTTTTATTGAGAATTTTGAAAGTTTGTAAGCTTTTTTTCTAGAATGAGTGGTCTTTTTTTTTCTTCTTTTTTGGAAATGATTCAATAGTAGTTTTAGAAAGTCTTACGGCCTTGACATAACTTACATTGAATTAAGAATGGGGTTATTTTTATCATGGATTTTTTATATGTGTGAGGTGTTTGAAAATACTGCTGTCCTGACATGTTTCCTCCTTGTAAGACAGTTTACTTAAAAATCCTTTATAATTTAATTGGTTGCAAGTCCTCTCGTTACAAGCCTTGTGAAACTAGCAATGATTAAAATATTTCCCCGGTTGAATCTGACATGAAGAAAATACTTCGGTAATTTGCTTCTTTATGCTTATTACCTGGCAATGGCTCTTTTTTTTTTTTATTAAATAAACGAATGGTTCACATAAAAAAGGTAAATCTATTCCATTACCCATGTAGTTTGATGGGCAGCAAAGTGTCGGAGATCTCAAAAATAGAACTTGGAAAAAAGGCACAAACAGCCTTTAATTTTGGCTGAAATTGAAATATGTGCTCAAAAATGAGTTCACAAAATATTAGTGTATATTTTTTTACAGAGATAGATTATATCAAATCAATCTTTTTTTTTCGAGGATAAGAATAAGCACTAGTGCTTTTTATTTTTTTTTACATCCAAGCCCCCGAGAGAGGCAAGGAAAAATACTTTTATTTTTAGGATAATAAGCACTCGCGTGCTATTTATTATTACATCCAGTCCCGAGAGAGAGAGAGGTGTGTATGTAAAGGAAGTCATTGGGAGGAGATATGGGAGGAAGGAGAGGCAAGGAAGGGAAGGGGTGTTTAGGAGGAATATGGATGCACATTTAGTGCAGTTGTTTTATTTTTTTTTTTTAATTTTTTACGAAATACGTAGAATGAATGGCATCTCAATACTTGTTGTTATTTAGAATTTGTAGTGAAATTGAAGTTGTTTTTTTTGTTATGTGTGTTTTAAATGTTTTGTATGTCGTGTTTTGGTTAAACTTTGAGCTTGAAGCATCTCGATTTTGTTTGCGTGTCGTGGGAAAGTTAATGCAAGGTGACTACCACCCATTACCTGTGGGGTTGAACAGAGAGGTAACATGTATGTTTCTTTATAAGTGACTTAGATGACAGTAGCATTTTAATTTTTGTTTCAAGACTTAAGATTTGTAGAAGTATTAAGAGGGCAGAGAGAGGTGGGGAAAAAGTAGCAGATTAAAAGCTAACTGGAATGTTCTTTTCAAGAAAATTTAGAATAGCGTATAAAGCACTTCTGGAAAAGGGTGGCGAATTTTTTTTTTTTAATCTGTGAAATGACAGTCCAGTATATATCTGTATGTCCCTTGGTGTTGTGGGACTTAGATTTTTGTTTAATAGAATGAGCCTGAAAATACTCAGTCCTGACATAGCTTCTATTGAGAATTTTGAAAAGTTGTAAGCTTTTTTTGTAATAGTGGTGTCCTTTTTTTTTTTTTTTTTATTAGTGATTTAATAGTTGCTTCAGAAAGTATTCTGGTCTTGACATAACTTGCATTGAATTAAGAATGGATTTTTTTATCAAATTTTTTATGTGTGAGAGAAAGTGTTTGAAAACACTGCTGTCCGACATGTTCTCTTCCTTGTAAGATAAAAAGAAAAAAATTTTAAGTCCTTTATAATTGAATTGGTTAAAAGTCCTCTCGTTATAAGCCTTGTGGAACTGCAATGATTTAAAATATTTCCCCCGTTGAATCTGATATGAAAGAAAATCTTTGGTAATTTTGCTTCTTTATGCTTATTTACCTGGCAATGGCTCTCATTTTTTTGATAAGATAAACGAATGTTCACTTAATTATAAAAAAGGTAAATGTATTCCATTACCTATGTAGTTTGATGGGCAGCAAAGTGTCAGAGATCCTCAAAAAGAAATTGGAAAAAGGCAATCAAACAGCCTTAATTAGGGCTGAAATAGAAATCTGTGCTCACAAAATGAGTTCACAAAATATGTGTATATTTGCGAGAGATATAGCGATAGAGAGGGAGGGAGATGGAGGGAGGGGGAGAGAGAGAGAGAGAAAAGGGGAAGTCATTGGGAGGATACATCGGGTCGGAAAGAGGCAAGGAAGGGAAAGTGTTGAGGAGGGAAAATGCACATTTAGAGCAGTGGAGATAGAAAACAGCGGGCTGGATTTTTTCTTACACAGCTTTTTAGGAGGTTCTTTTTTGATGATATAACTGGTCACAAAATTTTAGTAGCATCGACTTGTTCAAAAGTGTCTCGGGCCCGAAATTGCTTTGATATCCAAACCGGAAATTTGTGGGGGCACAAAAATCCATTGCACCGCCGTAGCTGTTGATAGGACCAGAAATTGATTCAAAACTATTGCAAGGTGCCATTGTCTATAGCTACATACCATTTGTCTGTGTGCTATTGTGTCCACATTCATTCTAACATCCAGACCGACCAGCTGACAGACGACCATTTCCCGCTACTAACTGTTAACACTAACCCTAACACTAACCTCAACCCTAACCCTGGCCCCACATGTGGACACAAAAAAGCAGGCAGACAACAGGTATATGCTGACATAATGGTTAAATATATCTTTCGGGTTTGAACATATTTTTTCTGAAAGTAAATGGTTAAGCCCGGAGCTTCTTTAGACCATGCTCTTAAATGCAAAAAAAAAAAAGTGTGCGAACAGAAAAATAAAATAAAATAATGATGATCAAATATCACTACCACTGATTGTAAGAAATTCCGATTCTACTGCTAGGGTTGGTAGGAAGACAGGTGCTAGAATTTGTGGGGAAAGTGATGCTCGGAAAGGGGGGAGGGGGAGGTGTTGGTTTCGTTGAATATAGGGATGGGGAAAGAGTTGTGATTACTGAGGATGACAGGGGCAGGCAGCCGTACTTTCTAATTAAATTCAGGAAAGGGTGGGGGTGAGGAGAATTTAGGAAAATTTATTTGAACCAAAAGAGGATGTTTTAAAATGTACGACTGAATAATCATTGAAAAGGGCAGCTGCATTCTAAATTATTTGAAAACAAAAGCAGAGGATGCTTCTTTCCAATGCATTATTAAATAATCAGGGGAGAGTATATGGAGATAGTAAGGATACATTACAGAAAAAGGGGGGTTATCAGAGGGGTAGAAAGTATGTTCAGTGTGTGTGTGTTTTATGCTGCAGTAAAATCCACGGAGTAGTGTACAACGGGTATTTGTCACCACTAGTGTATTGAACAAAAGCTGAGATCTCTGGTGGCTCGCTCCCCTACGACCACATAGTTTATGGGACACCTTACCTTTACCTTTAATGTATTGCACAAAAGCTCCATCACCCTGTTAAGTTCTCAGTGTGTATTTAATCAAAAATTTCGTAATTTTTTTTTGGAATGTCTGCATGGGGTGTCTTGACCAACCTGACGAAAGAAAAGCCCCCCCCCCCCCCCCCCCCCCCCCCCTTTTTTTTTTTATTATTTTTTTTACATTTCATTTATTTCATACCACTTAGTCAGGCAGATTACTCTGGGTGAAATTCGGGATGCCCTCCCCGGGGAGAGCGTGTCGCCACTAAGAGCAGAGCCTACCCAATTTTTTTCTTTTCCCGTCTGCAACTATATCCGTTTCCCTGTCGGTGTATTTTTCAACAGAATGTTGCTAGGGACAACTCCCTTGTTTCCGGGCTTTAAATTTTTTTTTTTACATGCGCTTAATATGTGTAACATTGAGTCTAGAGGTTTATCGCTTTTCGCTCCTATTTTCTTTTATACAATCTTTCTCTTTTGTTTATTTGCTTTTCGGGGCTTCTCTTTTCATTGTTAGGCTTGGCCACATTGTGAGCTTATAGGTTTCATTGATAATTATTGTTTACAGAAGTGTTTTGTGGGTGTTTTGAAATACTTTGTTGACTGGTGTGTTTTGATAACGATGTAATTTGAAGACTCTCCTCTCTCTCTCTCTCTCTCTCTCTCTCGTCTCTCTCTCTCTCTCTCTCTCTCCTCTCTCTCTCTCTCTCTCTCTCTCTCTCTCTCTCTCCTCTCCCCTTCCCTTCCCTTCCCTTCCCTTTCCTTTCCTTTCCTTTCCTTTCCTTTCCTTTCATCTTCCACCTTCACATATGCTATCCTAGACTTATTATGGAGAGGAGTGTTTGGTTCTTATGTTGGATTGAAATTGTATTCTTACCATTTGAATATAGAGGTGTGTTTTTATGTAGCTTTTTGTGTTTAAAGCTTTTTTTTTTAAGTGTGTGTTTTTTCCCTTTTATGCCTACTTTGCTTGTTTGCCGCCCACAGACACACACACACACGCACTCACGCACACTCGCACACAAACACTCGCACACAAACACCACCACACACAACACACACACACCAACACCACACACACACACACACACACACACACACACACACACACACACACACACACACACACACACACACACACACACCACACACACACCACACACACACACACACACACACACACACACACACACACACACACACACACACACACACACACACACACACCACACGTGGAGGCCCCACAAAATTGTTTTGTGGAAAATATGGACAGATTTTTTTAGTCTACAATAAATAAGTGGGGGAATGTTGGAGGCCCTACACAAAGTAGTGTGGTTGTATTAGCGAGGCTAAAATGAAAGATTGGTGTCTAGCAGTGTTTATTCCTGCGTATTTCTCCTTTACTTTCTTGCAGTTAGTTATCCATCATTAGTACAGTTGTTGTGTCCATTTGAGCAAATTTTTAAAAATCAAATTCATTTTGAATGTGTGTAGATTAAAATTCTACCGTGTCAAATTTTGTGAAGTGTTAAACAGTGCGATAATACTGTGTGGAGCTGGTTATGGTTTTTGTTCAGCCTTTTATTTTTTGTGCTTTTGTGAAACCTGGCTTGTGTAAAACTAGAAAATGGTTTAGCATGTGTAGTTTTTAGTGGTTGGTCGTAATTTTTTTTTTTAAGTTGTATGAAACATCGGCTGGATGTAATTTTTTTGCTTTACATAATTTTGTCCAAGTATAAGAAAAACGAGCATTTCATCAAGGAATGCTGGACAGCTAGTCTTGTTTAAAGTTTTTACCTTTTTCATTTTTCACTTTTCGATCATGTCTGTGACATTTTGTATTGACATTTAGTATAGTTGCCCTAGACTTCATTACCAAAACCTGATGTTCCTTTTACTTTTTTACGCACACAATTTGAAATACTGAGTGTAAAGTGACTTTTTTCTTTCCTTGTCCATTGTCAGATGTGGGTTTTGCTCACTGCTGTTAGCCACTATAGCTATAGATCAGGACTCTAACGTAGCCCGACTTGTGGTTAAAGATAGTAGTGACTTCATGGTTTTATTTTTTATTCTTCTGCATAAACTGCGGAGTGCGACGCAAAAAACCCTCTAAGATATTTCTTCTAATTGTTATTGCACTTTCTTGGGAGAATTACACAGTGCTTTTAAACTAAAATGTTCAGTAAATGGTTGTTGTTTTTATTGCAGTTAATTACCTCCGTGGGGATGCCGGGGGGCTCTTTTAGTATAAATAGCATCCCCACCCTCTGGAAATTCTGTGCTAGACATTTCCACTTTTCTCTCTGTCTTTCTCATCTTTTTATTGTGCTTATTTTCTGCCTTCCCAGTCCACTCTCCTGCCTTTTTTTCAAGCAACTCTTTGTTTTCTGTTTTCATACGACACTCGGCCTGTGTTTTTAGTTTTGTTTTGGCGACCAGGTGTGACGCTTAGACACTGGGATTGGGTACAGGATATCCATTCCGTAGTGGTGTTTACCAGTGTGGCACTTTTTGTGTATGTTTTTGTACTTAAACATGTTATCCTTTTTTACGTTTTTTTGGTTGTAATTTGGGGATGATAAATTAAGCGAAGTAGCTGGAGTTCTCAGCACAGTCTGGCTTATTAGACTTATAAACTTCAGGAATGAAATAATTTAGGTATTGTCATTTGATGGGAGGTGTTAAGATATTTGGAAGTATTAGGAAGTGTTGGTTTAGAACCTGAAGTTGAAATAACTGGAGCCCTTGAAATGACAGCCCTGGCTTTCGTAGTCTGTAGTGCTATAAACAATATTATGATTAATTATATGATGGCAATTAATGTTCAAAATTTATTTTAGCTTGAAATTTCTCAACCTGACCGGAGCAGTTGTGTTATTTAGTTGCATGTAACCATTTCAAACTAGGCCCACATCAATTGTTTTACCTGCAAGTGAAAAGGTAGTGAGTGTATGTGTGTAGCATGTTGCCTGTATCAATTCTTGCTCATAACGATCCAAAGGACGTGGATTAAATCATGTCTTGTGGTCAATCCTCCTTATGTGAAATTCTTAGAGATGGGTTTTTGGATGTGGTAGACTGGTCGTTTGTTACACGGTTAATACCCGCCACTTTATTTGCCTTTTTCCCCATTTCATATTTCAGTGTCAAGATTATTTTTATGTACCTTATGTTAAAATATGTTGTATATGAAGCGGTTTTTCTATTGGGTTTTACTCCCTCGCGAGAGGGAACTAGAAACCCCATTTTGCATTTGAAAAGTTTTGCTTTGTGTAGCAAATATCAGTGATTTTGTTGCTCTGTTGGTGCACTTCATCCAAAAAAAGCTTTCTAGAATCCCAACTGAAATAGTACAAAGGTGTGGATATCTTTACAGCCCAATTGAATGATTATATCATGTGTGCTTAATGCGCGTATGCAAAAATGTTTAAGAACTAAACATGAATCCAATCAACCATATTCAGTTTAGGTTAAAGATATTGGTACTCTCTGCTCATCCTAATTTTTTTTCACATGTGGTTTATTGTGACTGAAAAATCTACACTTTGCTTGCTATATATGTATGTAGAAGGGGGAAAAGGAGAAAGGTTGTTTTTTTTCAATAATTTATTTATGAACAGGTTAGGGTATAAGTGATGTATGTAAACACGTGTACATTCTGCAAATTCAAAAGAAAACCAAACCACTGATCTGATGACTAGATTGGAGCCATTTTTTCATTTTTTTACCCAGTTCAATAGTTTCAGTATAAACGGTTTTAGAATTTTATTTTATTAATGGGACTATTAGCACTATTACATTTATATTACATTGTTCAGTGGTTAAGGCAAATCATTTTTGTGTGTGTGTGTGTGTGTGTGTGTGTTGTGTGTGTGTGTGTGTGTGTGTGTGTGGTTGTTTTTGTTGTTTTTGTTGTTTTTGTTCGTATGTGTAGGGATTTTTATTTATTAATATAATCATTAATCATTACTATAACTCTTTTGTTTGCTGTTTGTGTTTTCCCCCTTCCTCCTTGATACCCCCTCCCCATCCGTTCCCACCCCCCTCCCCGTTTTAGTTTTTGTTTCTTTTGTTAGTTTTTTTTAATTATTATTTGTTTGTATGTTTGTTAGTGTTTATGTGATTTCCTCTGTGGTGATGGGCATTGTAATATGGTATTGTTGCGCTTTTTCCCCTTTTCTTCTAATATATAAAGTATGAACTGAAGTATGCAGATATTGTAATCTTATTGACATCTCATGGATTCTTTTTATTTTTTAAGTCTTAAATAATGGTATTGGTGACATTGTAACTGATATAAGCTGTTTGTTTGACACTATATGATTTTAAAAAAAAACTTTAAATGTGTGCATGCGCATACGTGCTGTGTGGATGAAAGCGCGCTAACCGTGTGTGTGTGTGTGTGTGGTGTGTGTGTGTGTGTGTGTGTGTGTGTGTGTGTGTGTGTGTGTGTGTGTGTGTGTGTGACTTTTCAGTAGGATTTTTGGGGTTGTTTTGTTATTATTGTTGCTTGTATTATCTATAGGCATATTTTATTTTTAAGGCAGTCGAAATCATGTTAGTTGATTAATGTTGTTGAATTTTTTGATCCCTTTTTTGTGCTTGTTTGTTAGGTTTTTTCTGCTTTTTAATTTTTTTTTATAGATAGATGGCTTGATGAAAAAAAAAGCAAATTAATGCTTATTCAATGTAGCATCTGGAAATAAAAATTTAATTTAATTTGATTTTGATTTGCAATCAAAGCCAAGATTAGCTATCTTAATGGAGAAAATCTTTAAAAGATAACCAAGTTTCCTGTTCCGTTTTTCGTGTATGTGGTGAGCACACACCACTGATACATCAATATCCAGCTGACCTACTTTCATGAGAAAAGTACAAGCTTTGTATAACTCCTGTTTCTTTAAAACTTAACAAGCTGTGTTTATTTGCTTGGTTCAAGGGGTCTGTGCTCTCTGGCTGTGAAGATAACATGGCTGGAATTGAAATTTTTGGTCACTTCTGTGCTTTAAAAGCGTTTTGGAATGAAAACGCTTCTGTGGTGTGAGATTTCAAATAGTGTGAAAATTGTAAAGCAAACAAGTCAGTTGGTCAATCATTGTCACTGCTGGTCAGAGCATTGGGAAAAGCCCCCCCCCTCTTCAGCCAAGAAAAAAAAACCCACTGCAGTTAGGGTTGGGTAGCCGGCTCGCAGCTAAAATAAATGGAAAGGAAACTTTAGAATGACTTGACATTGTTGAAATGTGGATGAGTGCGAAAACCATGACACGGTTAATAAAGCAAAAAATTGTCCAAGGTCTTTGTTCAGATATGCATTTATGTATGACTGACTGTGAGTTTACAAGTGTAGAGTATGTGTACAAAATCTCAGATAATGAACTTTATCTGGTCTGTCTGTCTGTCTGTCTGTCTGTCTGTCTGTCCGTCCGTCCGTCCGTCCGTCCGTCCGTCCGTCCGTCCGTCCGTCCGTCCGTCCGTCGTCCGTCCGTCTGTCTGTCTGTCTGTGTGTGTCTGTGAGGACGTGCGCCCATCAGTTTAAATTGTTTATTTACATTTATAAACAATTAAGTCGAGGCAAGTTAAAAAACACTGTAAACATCCTCCGAAGGGAATTAAAATACCGACAGGCATATTGATACGAATCATAATCTCAAGACACAAGATAGTTACATTTCATATTGGTTCAAACATTCCAAGATACATGTAACTTCAAATGAAAAGAGCACACACAGTATGCACGCACACACAGACACGCACGCAAGCACACACGCAAGCGCGCGCACGCACACACACACCACACACACACACACACACACCACCAATGAATACAATGTTTTAAAACCATTGTCTAGAAAAGACATATAAGCTTATTATCTATACAAACTAAAAACAATAAGGCCAAAAAACGATAAATCCTGTTCCGCCTTTCGAAAGAGTACGCTATTGTGTGCCGTGGGAATAGATGACAAAATTTACAAAACCACGTACACACGGGGACTCCATTTTTTAAAAAAAGCGCACAGGGACCTTATTACTTTTCCCCTCGATATAAAAACACAAGAATACCACACACACATACCCACATACCCACACACACACACACACACACACGTACGTGTGAGTGTGTCCGTGCATGCGCGTACACACACTTAAACGCGCGTGTGTTGTATACGCACACACATACGAACATGCCAGCTTTCTTTATACATATACGTGCGTAAGGTAAAAAACAAAAAAAAGAATGATGATATACGTGGATCCGTACGGTAGTTATATGCAGCTATAGTTATGTGCGAGTCAGA
>CM060320.1:66815170-66817670 GCA_030674155.1 Stramonita haemastoma | reverse complement strand
CATATCAGATGAAAGCACTTGCCGACAGGAATGCATATGTCTTGTGTGTGTGTGTGTGTGTGTGTGTGTGTGTGTGTGTGTGTGTGTGTGTGTGTGTGTGTGTGTGTGGTGTGTTGTGTGTGTGGTGGTGTGGTGTGTGTGTGTGTTGTGTGTTGTGTGTGATGGTGTGAGTGTATGTTGATTATTTTTATTATTTTGTATATTTATTTATTCTTTTATATCGAGGATGATGGAATAAGCACTCATGCGCTTTTTTTTCACCCAGTCCCCGTGTGTATGCAGTTTTGTAAATCTTGTCATCTGTTCCCACCGGCACACAATGACCTACTCTTACGAAAAGCGGAACAGGATTGCACGCGCCCGTGTGTATGTGTATGTATGTATGTATGTATGTATGTATGTATGTATGTATGTATGTATGTATGTATGTATGTATGTATATGTGTGTGTATGTGTGTGTGTGTGTGTGTGTGTGTGTGTGTGTGTGGTGTGTGTTCGCGCGCGCGCGCGCGTGTGTGTATGTTTGAGGAGGGGGGTGCCTTGGTGTACTGGAAGAAAAAGCACTGAAGCATTACTGACTTTCAGTGTTCATTTCATGAAAACAAAAGAATGACTTTGACTGCTGGTGAAGGCATTGGCATGACCCTGTGGTTTACTAGGTCAGTTCACTTTGTGACTGTGTGGACAGAAAACTGTCCATGTTGCCTTTGCAATCTCTTGCTGGGAACAGACAGACTGTCAGGACTTTATCCTTCGGATAGTCCTTCGGATGAGACTATAAACCGAGGCCCCGTGTGCGAACGCACGCAGAACATCTTGCGCGCACGTTAAATCCTGTTTCGCTTTTCGTAAGAGTAGGCCATCGTGTGCCGGTGGGAACAGATGACAAGATTTAGAAAACTGCATACACACGGGGACCGGATGAAAAAAAGCACATGATTGCTTATTCTGTTATCCTCGATATAAAAAAGAATAAATAAAATAAATAAATAAATAAATAAAAATCCTCGCCTTCACCTTCACCTATCTCGTAGTCTAGTTAGCAGACCGTTGTGACACCATTAAAACCAGTCAGCTTTCCGTAGCAGGTCATTCCACCCAAGGGTGGGAACAGATGACAAGATTTACAAAACTGCATACACACGGGGACTGGATGTAAAAAAAGCACACGCGTGCTCACTCCATTATCCTCGATATAAAAGAATAAAGAAAGAAAGAAAGGCCTGTCCACTCTCTGATATTGTCTTCCCATCGTTTCCTCTGTCTGCCTCTTCGTCTCCCTCCCCTTACTGTTCCCTGTAAGACAGTCTTGGCCAGTCCAGATGTTCGTGTGACGTGCCCGTACCATTTTAGCTTGTTTTGTTTTTTCCAGTTGAAGTCAGGAGCTCTTCATATGGTCCATGGCGGTTTTTCAAAATTCTGGTTTTCACTTCTTCATTAGTGTTGTGATCTCTATATAAGATACCATGCAGTTTGCGAAAGCATCACATCTAAGTTTCATGTATCCTCCTTTCAATGTCTGCTGTTAAGGTCTACGTTTTACATGCGAACAAAAATATGGACATGAACAGGGAACGCATCAGTCTGATCTTGAAGCTGATGGCGATGTTCATGTTGGGACTTTACGTCAGCAAAGGTGACCTCTTCTCCGTCTCTGTCTATATGTCTGTCTGTCTGTCTGTCTGTCTTTCTGTCTGTCTATCTGTATGTCTGTCTGTTTGTCTCCTCTCCGTCTTTCTGTCCCTTCCCTCTCTCCCACTCCCCTCTCTCTCCTTCTCTGTCTGTCTGTTTCTGTCTGTCTCTGTCTCTCTATCTCTGTGTTTTTCTGTCTCTCTTTATCTGTCTCTGTATCTCTGTCTCTGTATCTCTGTATATGTATGTCTGTCTCTGTCTCTCTCTGTGTCTGTCTGTCTGTGTCTGTCGGTCGTGTCCATCTGTCTGTTTGTCTCAGTCTGTCTGTCTCTTTCGGTCTGTCTGTCTGTCTGTCTGTCTGTCTGTCTGTCTGTCTCTCTGTCTCTGTCTCTGTCTCTGTCTCTCTCTCTCTCTCTCTCTCTCTCTCTCTCTCTCTCTCCTCTCGCCCCCCCCCCTCTCTCTCTCTCTCTCCCTCCCTCCTCTCTCTCACCTCAGGTTTTGATACACCATCTGCTCTCAATTTCTTGGCAGTTTCTCTTTCGAACATCAGGGCAGGTTGAATTGATTCCTGCCTGTATGGGGCTGCCAGGTCTCTCACCCACCCACCCATCCCTGCTACCCTCCCTCCCCACCTGCCTCCCTCCCTACCTGCCTACCTCCCTACCTGCCGCCTTGCCTTACCTCACCTCACCACTCTCCACCTCATTAGTATAGGTTACACTCCAGTGTTAGCTTTGGGGGTCATGTAGTATTTTGTATAGAGTGCAGGTCTGGAAATTTTTTGTTGATGATTTTTACTGATTTTTTTTAAAGTATGAAAAAATGCGATGTGTGCTTGTTTTGGGGGATTGAGGACATAGAGCAATAC
>CM060320.1:66795170-66797670 GCA_030674155.1 Stramonita haemastoma | reverse complement strand
ACCACACACACACACACACAACACACGCACACACACACACACACACGCACACCACCAATAAAGCAATTAACAAAT
Source organism: Stramonita haemastoma (assembly GCA_030674155.1). Classification (NCBI taxonomy): domain Eukaryota; kingdom Metazoa; phylum Mollusca; class Gastropoda; order Neogastropoda; family Muricidae; genus Stramonita; species Stramonita haemastoma. Next base: position 66,797,595 of record CM060320.1, on the reverse strand, counting down.
GAAATAGATAAGGAACAAAATAGATGCAGGAATATGTAGACCAAAAACACCAAAGTAAGGCTCGTAGTACCTATTAGTTCTACCGAAAATGACCAACAGTGCCCTTCCGGCATGTGTTGCCGTTACATTTATCCCCCCTGACGTTGCTATGGAATCACTTCCTAGTGACACCAGCAGAACAAACTAATGGCCGCACGCTTCCCTTCACTGACCGCAGTATTCAATGTCAACATGTCTGTGACTGATCTATCTTCCACACGAACGCAGCAATTCAATAAGAAATAGACACTTTATTAAGTAAACTAGTCAACAGTGCCCACCGTGCAAAACTCATTCGTAGAATATTTAGTAACAGAGCAGAATACAACTAGTGAAAAGCATCCGACGCCCCCCCCAAAAAAAACAAACAAACAAACAAACACCCCCCCCCCCCAACCATCCCCTCCAGAACAAAACACACAGGCCTACAAAAAACAAAAACAAACCTACCCCCCCCCCCCCCCCCCCCCGCCTCCCGGAAACAAAACAACAACAATAATCCCAGCACAATCAAATAAAGAAACAAACCCATAAAAAAGAGTAACAATGCGGAGACCTTTCATCTCCCATCTCTGTGTAGCATCTCGGGTAGGCTTTACAAGGCAGGGCTAGACAGTTAGGAGGTGGCCTCTATAGTGCGTGTCCCGATTTAGAAACACCACACTGTGACAGACCTCTGCTCGCATGGGAGGTAATCTTATTACCTCTCCGTCATAAAAGGTAACAAAAACTACGAATAACTCAACAAAATCCCACATACCCTGCGATCCCATTTTAATAAAGGTATTAGTTATAGATAAAAAAAAGTATTTGTATGCTAAACATCATTCAAGTGAGAGTGTATGGTATTGCTTGATTTCCTTCTATTCTGAGGGCAGACGTTTTGCTTATTATGTGAAAAGAAAGCTGAAAAAAGTTGAGCTCCATTTCTTCCTTTCCAGACAGTCCCCATGTGTATGCAGTTTTGTACATTTTGTTATCTGTTCCCATTGGCACACAATAGCCTACCATTTTGAAAAGCGAACAAGTTTTAATGTGCGCATAATATTCTGTGTTTGTTCGCACATGTGGTATCGGTTTAGGGTCTCATCCGAAGGACTTTTGGTATGTGTGTATGTGTGTGTGTGTGTGGGGGGGGGAGGGTGCGTACATGCGTGCATGCGTGTGTGCATGCGTGTGTGTGCACGTGTATATGTGCACGTGTGTGTATGTGTGTGCGCGCGCGTGCGCACGTGTTTGTGTGTATGTGTATCACAGAATTCCAGAATTTTGTAAAACAATAAAAATAAAACAAGGTTGATGTACAACTTACGTTATCTGAACGCGGCACTACAACACAAACACAAAAGACTAAAGAGAAGAATGTATGTGTGCAGACAACAGCCAAAAGAACGTACCAGCCTTCCTGCTCAAGTTTCTTGTAGTCAAAATATCATGAAAAGAGTGGTTTCTGAAGGGCCTAAATTTGAAAGGCTTTAGCTCAAAAATGTGGATGATAATTTAATGAAGTCCATCCTTATGGATTTCAATTAAAAGCTGGTAAGATATTGGTTAAGGGAGCTCTTACTCCATACAACTATTGTTTTCATTTTAACGTAATTTAATAAGGGTCATTTTCACTCGATAAAGATCACGTATTTTCACAACGCACTTATCCATAATCATATAAAATGTGACCCTACAACTTTTAAAAAAACAGTTCACGCCGTCAACAGTAAACAAGTACTTTTGACGCCAGCAACACACCATACTTTTACCTAGTGCTGCAGGGGTGTATTTGACATTCAGGAAGCAATTGGACAGTGCGGGGCCCGGACGGACCACTGGACCTCAGTGACCACTGGGCAGCAAACGTGGCCCCAGGGCGCTTCTGGGAGCCACTGACTAACAGCGCCATCCAATCTCAGGAGCCGTTAGAGGAATGGGCAGATGGACTGACCAGCACTTAAGGAGATATCAATATAGAATGAGTCTCATTTCCCCGCCGCCGGCCCGTTTATAGTAGCAAAGTGTGGGTACTCATTCATTTTCTGGAGAAAAAAAAGGTACTGTTCGTGAGTGTATTTGGTAAGATAGGGGCACTCATTCTTTCTGGAAAATGGCACAGTCCATATAATTAGTGGCAGGTTAAGGGCGCTCGTTCTTTCTGTTAGAATAGCCAGTCATGTATTGGCAGATTAAAGACACTTGATCTTTCAGTGGAAATGAAACTGCTCGAGATTGTATTGGCAAGACAAGGGGACTCATTCTTTCGGGAAAAAATGGCACTGCTGTGATTGTTTTGGCAAGATAAGGGCACTCATTCTTTCTGGAAAAAATGGCACTGCTGTGATTGTTTTGGCAAGATAAGGGCACTCATTCTTTCTGGAAAAATGGCACTGCTCGT
>CM060320.1:66777670-66780170 GCA_030674155.1 Stramonita haemastoma | reverse complement strand
TGTGTGTGGATTTTTTTTCTCTGTTTTGTTTTGAAATAATAAAAAAAAATCATAAAACCCTTACAATTTTCTGAAACAGCACTACCAAAATTATTGTAGCACGTGTGATTGAATTGGATTATCATAAACTTTTTGTCCACTTCCCTTTTTTCTTCTGGTTATTTTTGTGCTTACTATTCTTGGCTTCCAAGTTGTTGACACTCACATAACAAAAAAAAAATAAAACCCACCCCACCAACAACACCAACACATTCTTGGATAATAATTTCTTATCAAAGGATTATTACCAAACCCCAAAAATAAAACCCCAAATATTCAATTTTTCACTTATGAGGCGCAGCATACAACAACAAACAAACATCCTTCTTGAATTAACAACAACAACAACAAAACAAAATGGCCAAATCTCCGCCGTGGTGTGTGGTGCTGATGGTGGTGTGGTGTTTCTCCTTATCGTCCTGGTCATCATCATCGTCTCATCATCGTCGTCATCATCGTCGTCGTTGTTGGTGGGAGCAGTGTCGGTGAAGTGTGGGGAGTGTGAGGAATCGCGATGTCCGGAGCTGCATTACTGTGAGGGTCAGGCCGTGAAGGACCACTGTGGATGCTGCACTGTCTGCTCCAGCTCCAAGTACCAACCCCATCCCCTTCTGCCCAATGTGGACAGGGAAGGTGAGTCAGTCAAGTCAAGTCAAGTCAAGTCAATAAGTCTAGTCATGTCAAATTTAGTCCAATCTAGTCCAGTTTCAGTCAAGTCAAGTCAAGTCAGTCAATTTCAGTCAAGTCAAGTCAATTCATTCAAGTCAAGTCAAGTCAAGTCAAAATGATCTTTATTGTATATGAGGGTAAAAGATAGTTGACACAACTTTTTTTGTTTTTCATCCTCCTGCATGCCCTCACGCACACACACACACCACACACACACACACACACACACACACACACACACACACACACACACACACCACACACACACAACACACAACACACACACACACACACACAACACACACACACACACACACAACACACACACACACACACACACACACACACACAAAATCCAGAAAATGGACTTCTAAAACAATCCAAGACAAAATATATCAATCAACCTTGTTTGAAAGTCACCAAAGTCACCAAAGTTAGTCACCACAAGACAAGCTCCCTCCCCTCTCCACTGCCCTGTGTTGTTGTTGAAGTGTGGTAGTACTGTATGAAGGGCTTGTAATGCTGTAGGGTGTACATGCACATCGTTGACATTCACCTTTATCTTCTCCTTTATCTATCCCGTAGTCATGTAGATTGTGGAAGGCACCCCTGAAGATTTTCTTCCTCTATTCCCTGGGTCCTTTGCTTTCCGTTGCAACTCGTTCCACACTCAATGTCATTATTGTGTTGTATTGTATTGTATTGTATTGTGTTGTATTGTATTGTATTGTATTGTATTGTATTGTATTGTATTGTGTATTGTATGTATATTTTTGAAGTCACGGCAGCGTTAGTTCTCTGTGTGAAATTCAGGCTGCTCTCTCGGCTCCGGGGAGAGAGCGCATCGTTACAAGAGTAGCGCATAGCGCCACGCATTACTAATATAATAGTTTTAGTGTTTGATCTTTTTCCTGTCTGCATGTGTATTGTGTTTCCCTATCATAATAATAATAATAACACATGGAATTTATATAGCGCTATATCTTACAAAAAAACAAATCAAAGCGCTTGCATTCGACCTATACAACAACACACAAGCAATCATGACAATAATAGTTTTAGGCGCTCTACAGAGTGGCTTTTTGCCACAGAATTTTTTGTCCATACTATAACCATGCTCTTCCTGAATTTCTTTGCTGGTATAGTCTGGTTGTGAACATTGTCCATGTTGTGCATATATTTTTAAACTCTTGTTGGTGGTTGGCCTGTGAATAATTGTCCATATTGTGCTGTATCTAAAACTGTTTTTGTTGTTAGTGGTAGTTCTGGTTGTGAAAAATGTCCCACTCTGCTTTTTCTATAGATAACTGTTTTTCTGGGAGGTGTGGTGTTAATTTTTTTTCATGCTGTACTCTTGCTCTTTTTTTGGGTTTTGTTGTGAAAATTGTCTATGCTTTGGTCTTTCTAAAACTTTTTGTTGGTGGTCTTGGCTGTAAAAATAGGCCAGGATTGCTTTTTTAAATGTCATTTCCTTGGTGGTCCAGAGGTGAAAATGTCCTTACCATACTCTCAGTGACTCTCTGTCCTGGTGACGAAGTAAAAGGTAAAGTGTCCCATAACCTATGTGGTCGTAGGGGAGCAGGCGTCAGAGACCTCAGCTTCTCTAGGGGCCAGCATATTGAGGGCGGCGCCCATCTCCTCTCCCTCGCTGCTTACCTTCCTTGACCCTAAAGAGGGCAGTACCCATTTACAGCTGGGTGAACTGGGGGAACTGTACTGAAGCCGAGGCACGCAAACAGTCACCCATTCACTTGGTAACCACGCTCACGCTGCTTAACTTTGGCTGGGGGAA
>CM060320.1:66765170-66770170 GCA_030674155.1 Stramonita haemastoma | reverse complement strand
CACAACCACAACACAACACACACACACACCCCCCCCCCCCCACTCCAACACCCACCAAAAACACACACACACACACACACACACACACACCACACACACACACACACACACACACACACACACACACACACACACACACACACACACACACACACACACAACACACACACACACACACACACACACACACACACACAGAGAAGAAGGTTGGAAAAGCGACAAGCAGTGACAGCCGCCAAGTCGATTTGGCAGACGGCACGATATCGTTCTATCCGTCTTTATTTCTTTCCACTTTTCTTTCCCTCCCCCCCCTTTACCCCCTCCTCCCCCCCCCACCACACACACCTTACTGCTTCCCTCTGCTTCCTTCACTTTCTTTTTTTCTCTATTTCTTTTTTTCATCTTTTCTTTTTCTTTTCCTTTTGTTCCATTGTTTCTTTTTTTTTAGTTTTGTCCTTTTAGTTTGGTTGTCTTTCAGTTTTGTTTTGTTTTGTTTTTGTTGTTTTGGTTACTAGTGTATTTTTTTTCAGGCCTTCTTTTTTCTTTCTTGTTTTAATTTGGTTTTGTTGTTTTTTTTCTTTCTTTTTTTCTTTTATTCTTTCCTTTGGGATTGTTTCTTGCTTTTTATTTTAAAATACAACTCTCTCTCGCTCTCTCTTGTCTTTCTGTGTCTGTATGTCTGTCTCTCTCACTCTGTCGATCTGTCTTTCTGCCTCTGTTTCTATGTCTTACTCTCTGTCTGTCTGTCTTCTTGTCTTTGTCTCTTTGTCTTTTCTCTGTCTGTCTGTCTGTCTGTCTTCTGTCTGTCTTCTGTCTCTGTCTCTGTCTGTCTGTCTGTCGTCTTCTTCTGTCTTCTCTCTCCTCCTCTCTCTCTCTCTCTCTCTCTCTCTCCCTCCCTCTCTCTTTCCCTCCCCCCTCTCTCTCTTTCTCTCTGTGGATTCACCAGCCTGTATACAAGGGGGTCCACACACGAACAAAGGAAACTGCAAACAGAACACTACAGCAGGCATAATGTAAGCAAACGTGGCCGAATCCCCAGTGATTTTTTTTTTACAGAGAACATAAACCACTTCAGCCTTCTGTGCACAAGTTCATCCCACCATCTGCCTGCCATTACAATTGAAATCCAGAGTTCCATGAGTCCGGAGTCTGTTGTTACTCTTTTCTGTCCTGTCTGCTCTGTCCTGCTGCTGTCTGTCTGTCTTTGCTGTCTGTCTGTCTGTCTGTGTCTGCCTTCTGTCGTCGCTGTCCTGCCTGCTGCCTGTCTGTCTGTCTGTTTTTGTCCATCTGCGTCTGTCTGTCTGTCTGTTGTCTGCTGTCTGTCTGCGTCTGCCTGCCTGCCTGCCTGCTGTCTGTCCGTCTGTCTGTCTCTATCTGTCTGTCTGTCCGTCTGTCTGTCTCTATCTCTGTCTCTGTCTATCTCTCTATCTCTTTCTCTCTGTCTCTCTGTCTTTCTGTCTCATCATCATCATCATCCATCATCGTCATCTCATCATCATCATCATCATCATCATCGGCTCGTTCATCTCATCATCATCATCATCATCATCACATCAATCATCATCATCATCATCATCTCATCACCACCCACCACCACACCACCCATCATCATCATCATCAATCACCACCACCACCACCACCACCACACCACCACCACCACCACCACCACCATCATCATCATCATCATCATCATCATCATCATCACACCACCACCACCACCACACCACCACCACCACCACCACCACCACACCACCATCCCTCCTCATCTCATCCTCATCCTCATCCTCATCATGCATCTCGCTATATATGTTCATTCCACCTTTTTTCCTCACTTTCATATTATGTACTTTTGTTCTATTAAAAAAAAAATCCTTTTAGTCCTTTTTGTTTTTCTATTCCTTTCTCTCTGTCCTTTTCTGTCAATTGCCTTTGATTCTCTGTTTCTTTCTCTCTTTATCTTTCTTCTGTCTGTCTTCCTTTTCCATTTGCTTCTTTCTTTTCATAATGTCATCATTATGGTTGTGTCGTATATGTTCCGTCTGTTTTTTTGGATTTTCTTTTTTTTCTGTCTGTCTTCTTAGATCTTTTTCTTGTTTATTTTTTACCTGTTCTTCAGTTCGTTGTTCTGTCTGTTCTTTTGCGCTTTTGGTCTTTCTTTGTTTTGTTTTTTTCTTTCCTTCTTTTTCTTTTGTAGCTTTCTTTTTTTATTTCTTGTGGGTTTTTTTTTTTTTGCTTTTTCTTCCTTTTATTTTCGTCTATCTGCCTTTTCATGCAGTTTTGTTTTCACTTTGCTCTGTCTGGTTGTTTGCTTGCGTTTTTTTTTTTTTTGTACGTGTGTTAGTGTACCTTCGTTTTCTTCTTTCTTCCTTTCTTTCTTTCTTTCTTTTCTTTCTTTCTTTCTTTCTTTCTTTTTTTTTCTTTCTTTCTTTCTTGCTTCTCTTTCTTTCTTTCTTTCTTTCTTTCTTTCACTCTTTCTTTCTTTCTCTGTTTCTTTCTCTGTTTCTTTCTTTCTTTCATTCTTTCTTTCTCTCTTTCTTTTCTTTCTCTCTTTCATTCATTCTTTTTTTTCTTTCTTTCTTTCTTCTCTTTCTTTCTTTCTTTTTCTTTCTTTCTTTCTTTCTTTCTTTCTTTCACTATTTCGTTCTTTCTTTCTCTCTTCCTTTCTTTCTGTCTGTCTGTCAGTCTTTCTTTCTTTTCTTTCTTTCTTTCTTTCTTTCTTTCTTTCTTTCTTTCTTTCTTTTTCTCTCTTTCTCTCTTCTCTCTGTCTGTCTGTCTCTGTCTCTGTCTGTCTCTCTTAATTTCTTCCTTCCTTCCTTTCTGTCTTACTTTCTTTCTTTCTCTCTTTCTTTTCTTTCTTTCTTCCTTCCTCCCTTCCTTTCTTTCTTCCTTTCTTTCTGTCTTTCTGTCTTTCTTTCTTTTCTTTCTTTCTCTCTCTTCTCTCTCTCTCTCTCTCTCTCTCTCTCTCTCTCTCTCTCTCTCTCTCTCTCTCTCTCTCTCTCTCTCTCTCTCTCTCTCAATAAACTGCTCTCTATCTCTCTATCTCTCTTTCTCTCTCTCTCTATCTCTCTCTCTCTTTCTCTTCCTTTCCCTTCCTTCTTTTCATTCATTCATTCATTCCTTCTGTCTGTCTGTCTGTCTGTCTGTCTTTCTATCTGTTTGTCTGTCTGTCTTTCTATCTGTCTTGTCTGTCTTCTTTCCTTCTTTCTTTCTTTCTGTCTGTCTGTCTGTCTGTATGTCTTTCTGTCTTTCTTTCATTTTCTCTCACTCCTTCCTTGCTTGCTTTTTCCACCTCTTTTATCATGTGGTTTTGTTATCTCTTTGTCCCCTCTGTACTTCTTTCTCTCTTTCTTTCTTTCGTTGTTTGTTTCTTTTCTTTCTGTCTATCTTGTGTGATGAAAAGAAGAGAGGAATGCCGATAGCGCTGCTCCAAATGATGCACTGCACTTGGCCTGTGGCCCGCTCTGCTGACAGAGCTAAGGGTATAGGGTTCCATTCTTGACGATTGACTGACTGACTGACTGATGGCGTGTGTGTGTGTGTGTGTGTGTGTGTGTGTGTGTGTGTGTGTGTGTGTGTGTGTGTGTGTGTGTGTGGTTGGGTGGTGGTTGGCTGGGCTGGGTTGTACTGGTTGTGTTGTGGTTGTGTAGTGTGTGTGTTGTGTTGTGTTGTGTTGTGGTGTGTGTGGTGTTGTGTGGTGTGGTGTGGTAGTGTGTGTGTGCGTATGTGTGTATGTGTGTGTGTGTGTGGAATGTGTGGTGTGTGTGTGTGTGGTGGTGGTGGTGGTGGTGGTGTGGTGTGGTGGTGTGGTGTGTGTGTATAGTGTGGTGTGGTGTGTTGTGTTGTTGTTGTTGTTGTTGTTGTTGTATGTGTATGTGAATCGGTAACCACTGCCAACAACAAATAGCAATGACTTCAACTATACTAGAGCCGTAGAATTATGCTTACGGCCTACTTCAGCTAGTTAACAGAGATTTTTAGTGGATTTTTTTGCTTTGGTTTTTTTCGTTCCTCAGCTAAAGCTCCGAGGTTCATCAATGGTGAGATTTTACGTGTGCAACCGTTTTTTTCCCACCGTGAAGGTAGCTGCATTCTGACTTCGGGATTGGCAGGTGCCTAGGATAAAACGGGGGGCACATTTTCTGCAAAGAAAGAAGCACTCAGTACAGGTTTCAATAGTCTTCTGTATCTATCTACGATACACACACACAGAGTAGCAAAAGGCAAGACAATCATGGAGGTTGATTCCACCATGATCATGGCTGCGACCTTTGGGCTTTGAACCAGCTGTGTACAGGGCAAACAGACGACAGCAGACTAAGGGTTTATTAACCGCCACACACTTTGCTTCCGTTAGAAAGGAGAGGTGAAACAAGAGCAGTTAAATATTGACGACTAGACAAGATCGGGTCACTTCTTTACCACACACCCCGAATGATATAGGCAGGCGCGGCGCGCATACACACGCACACACGTATGCACGCGCGACGCACACACACACCACACACACACACGCACGCACACACCACACACACACACACACACACACGCGCGCGCGCGCGCATGCACGCACACACACAAGAGTACATCTTGCGCACACGTTAAATCCTGTTCCGCTTTTCGTAAGAGTAGGCCATCGTGTGCCGGTGGGAACAGATGTCACGATTTACAAAAATTGCATACACACGGGGACTGGATGTAAAAAAGCACATAAGTGCTTATTCCATTATCCTTGATTTTAGACAAATACAGGAGCTCGGTTTATCGTCTCATCCGAAAAAAAAAAACTAGCACCCAGACCACCACTCATGGTCCAATGGATGTGGGAGAAGTTTTGGGCCGAAACAGGATTCGAACCACCACACACTCCGTTCCAGACTTTTCGCTTTCTAGGCAGGCGTGTTACCTCTAGACCACAAATCCACCAATGAATGAATAAAGAAAACAAATTAGTAATAATCTAAGAAAGCTCTTGAAAAACAGCAGAAGAAAAAAAAACATAC
>CM060320.1:66735170-66752670 GCA_030674155.1 Stramonita haemastoma | reverse complement strand
CAGACACACGCACACACACAGACACAGACACACACATACACACAGACACAGACACACATACAGACACACACATACAGAGACACACACACACACAAACACACAGACACACGCACAGACACACACATAGACACAGACACACACAGACACACACAGACACACATACAAACACATATACACATGCAAACACATACACACACATACAAACGCATATACAAATATACAAACACACACACACTCACACACACACACACACACAAACCACACACACACACACACACACACACACACACCCACACACACACACACACACGCACCACCCCCCCCCACACACACACGTCTGCACAAAATTCCCAGTACCAACCCCCACCCCACCCCACCCCCACCCCCTCCTGCAAACCCACCCCACCCCCTACCCCCACCCCTGAACCTGCCCCCCCCACCCCACCCCCCCGTTACTCCACTCTACTCTACCTCCAGTCTTTTCTGTCTCTCTCTCCTTGTAGGCACTGAATGGTAATTGGCTACTAGTGCTGCTGATGAATCGATAGCCTAACTGCATTTTCTTTTGTCCTGTCTGCACTGGCCGTTACAGTGTGTAACGGAGACATAGTGGGTACGAAGGAAGGAAGGAGGGAGGGAGGGAGGGAGGGAGGGAAGGAGGGAGGGAGGTAGGGTGGCTGTCACATCAATCTGCGCCCCACAGAAAAACCCACTTGGCTCCAAGACAAACAGAAACACCGGCAGAGGGTGTGTGACTGAGTTGACTTCATTTCCACAGAAGAAGAAGAAGAAGAAGAAGAAGAAGAAGAAGAAGAATGAAGAAGAAGAAGAAGAAGAAGAAGAAGAAGAAGAAGAAGAAGAAGAAGAAGAAGGAAGAAGAAGAAGAAGAAGAAAGAAGAAAAAGAAGCATGAAAAGAAGCATGCAAAGAAGAAGAATTGCAAAGAAGAAGAAGAAGAAGAATTGCAAAGAAGAAGAAGAAGAAGAAGAAGAAGAAGAAAAGAAGAAGAAGAAGAAGAAGAAGAAGAAGAGAAGAAGAAGAAGAGAAGGAGAAGGAGGAGGAGGAAGAAGAAGAAGAATTGCGAAGAAGAAGAAGAAGAATTGCGAAGAAGAAGAAGAAGAATTGCAAGAAAAAGAAGAAGAAGAAGAAGAAGAAGAAGAAGAAGAAGAAGAAGAAGAAGAAGAAGAAAGAAGAAGAAGAAGAAGAAGAAGAAGAAAGAAGAATGAGAAGAAGAAGAAGAAGAAGAAGAAGAGAAGAAGAAGAAGAAGAAGAAGAATGCGAGAGAAGAAAGAAGAAGGGAAAAAGAAGAAGAAGAAGAAGAAAGAAGAAGAAGAAGAAGAAGAAGAAGAAGAAGCAAGAAGAAGAAGAAGAAGAAGAAGAAGAAAGAAGAAGAAGAAGAAGAAGAAGAAGAAGAAGAAGAAAAGAAGAAGAAAAGAGAAAGAAAAAGAAGAAGAAAAGAAAAGAAAAAAGAAAAAGAAGAAGAAGAAGAAGAAGAAAAAAGAAGAAGAAGAGAAGAAGAGAAGAAGAAGACAACAAAATGTCTCAAACACCTTCCCTTTTATCACATTCCTGCATTTATCCTCGAGGTTTTTTTTTAAAGAATGTTTGGAGAGAGAGAAAGTGACTGACATTATCACTCCTTGCAGAAGATTCCTTATGACAACCCAGTCTCCACTTGTCGTCTGCCATCACAGTCAAAAGGGCCACAACACGTATCTCCACGGCCACAGGCCTTACTTCCCCTTGACAGGGGGAAGAATCCCCAATTATGTTGAAGTGGCTGGAACCTTTAAAGACAAAACAATGCTAAAGCTCCAAGTTTGTTCAGAATCTAATAGTCTGAAAACATCGTAAAATGTCTGTACAGGTATTTTTTATAATTCTGTTTTGAATATGCACGTGTTGGAAAGAAGATAAATGGTGTGCTAAAGGTAAAAGAAAGAGGGCAAAGTGAATTGGTGAGGTGTCAGGATGAATACCAACTACAAGTGTCACACCACTTTAACCTGCAGCCCTGCTAGTGCCCTCAGTGATGTATGGTAGCTAACACCTGCAGGAAGACATTCAGTGCTGGCATTAGCATTGTCTGTCTCCCCATCAGCCCTGTCTGTCTGTCTGTTTCTCTCTCCATCAGCCCTGTCTGTCTCTTGGCTGTCTGTCTGTCTCCCCATCAACACTGTCTGTCTCTATGTCTGTCTCCCATCAACACTGTCTGTCTCTCTGTCTGTTTGTCTCCTCATTGTCTGTCTGTCTCACCATCAGCCCTGTCTGTGTGTCTCCCCATCAGCTCTGTCTGTCTGTCTGTCTCCCCATCAACCCTGTCTGTCTGTCTGTCTGTCTTTCCATCACCTGTCTGTCTGTCTGTCTGTCTGTCTGTCTGTCTGTCTGTCTGTCTGTCTCCCCATCCTGTCTGTCTGTCTGTTCCCCATCAATCCTGTCTGTCTGTCTGTCTCCCCATCAATCTGTCTGTCTGTCTGTCTCCCCATCAGCCCTGTCTGTCTGTCTGTGTCTCCCCATCAGCCCTGTCTGTCTGTCTCCCATCAGCCCTGTCTGTTCTGTCCTTCCGTCTGTCCGTCCGTTCGTCTGTCTGTCTGTCTCCCTATCATCATCATTATCATCGCCACTACTGTCTGATTTACCAGCAGACACAGCAACAGCGCTGGAAGAAATCCCTGTCTGGGAACACTACCTTCACACCAAGGCCGCCAGCCATTTATCATGTGAAGGGGAGAGAGAGCATTCCCATTTCCACCAGAGTCAACATGAAGCTGGCAATCTCCCCCTCTCTTTCTCCATCCACACCACACACACACACACACACACACACACACACACACACACACACACACACACACACACACACACACACACACCACACACACGAGTCAGACAGGCAGACTGTAATGTCAACAGGCCATTGTGTGCAATCTTAACCTGACCGATAGAATGATATCTAGCTGGCGATGATGATTCCTTGGGGTTTGGGATCAGGGATTTTGCTTCCCTCTGAGGGACTGACTGTCTTATAAGAGAGAAGGAACAGTACCGTAAAATCCCTAGCACACGCCCCCCCCCCCCCCCCCCCCTGTGCACAGATTTAGGGCAAAATTGGGGGGTGGGCGTTTGCTAGGGATAGACCCCTTTGCACAAAGTAATTTTTGTGCTTAACCGTGTAATGAGTGAATACAAACCCCAAAAGCATGTAAGTTAGGTCGTGTGAGTAGAAGACTTGACCTATCCACAGAAAATTGACGGCACACTCCGAACATTCCCACCTGCTTCATTATCCACATACTGGAGGGCTTCCAATTTGAAAAATACTGTGTAAGACTGTCCCTTGGCATTTTGCAAAACTGGCACAGAGAGATTCAAGAGCCAACTTCCGGCCATCAGGAAGCGTCGTCAAAGTACTGGTACATCACTGACAGACAAAAGACGTCGGTGGAAAAGGCATGACATAATTTTAATTCACTTTTTGGGGGATGGGTGGGAGTGAGGAGAGGGGACAAAGAATAAAAGAAAAAAGGAAAGAAAAACGAAAAGGTAAAGAAAGGGAAAAAGATGACTTTTAGAACAGTCTGCACAAATCCTGTTGAAAGTGAGCATAGTCTCTTTGAAAAAAGCAGGGTGGGCGTTTGCTAGGTAGTTACCCCTGTGCACAACTTTCGGCACAAAGTGGGGGGTGGGCGTTTGCTAGATGGTGAGCTTATGCTAGGGATTTTACGGTACCAGAAAAACAGAGGGAGATGTTTTCTTCACCTTTCTCTTGTGGGCCCTGCTGGTTCAAAGGCCGAACGCGTGTTAGGAGGCTATTGCTACTGCTGCTGCTGCAGAGTGGAGATAGTGTGTGTGTGTGTGGTGTGTGTGTGTGTGTGTGTGTTGTGTGTGTGGTGTGTGTTTGTGTGCGTGTGTGTGTGCGTGTGTGTGTGTATATTGGTGTGTGTGTGTGTGTGTGTTCGTGTGTGTGTTTGTGTGTGTTGTGTGTGTGTGTGTGTGTGTGTGTGTGTGTGTGTGTGTGTGTGTGTGTGTGTGTGTGTGTGTGTGTGTGTGTGTGTTGTGTGTGTGTGAGTGTTTGTGTGTGTGTGTGTGTGTGTGTGTATGTACGTGTGTGTGAGTGTGTGTGTGTGTGTGTGTGTGTGTGTGTGTGTGCGCGCACGGGGATGGAGGGGAGTTTTTGTTTGGATGTGGGTCTTTGAGTGCTAGTACCTACCAACGGTACTCTGAGGACAGTGCTTCTTTTGTCTGTAGTAGAATGGGCTGAGGGTGTTTAAGAGTTTTTAAAAAAAATCATTATTGTTTATCTACTTTCTTTTTTGTTGCTCTTTTCTGATCTGTCAGCCTTTTTTGAAAACTATGACACCAACAGTTTGTGTTCGAATGTAATTTATGGAATAAAGATGATGATGATGATGATGATGTGATGATGATGATGATGAATGATGATGATGATGATGATGATGTGCTGCTGCTGCTGACGATGACGACGGAATGCGACATGGTGGTAATGGAATGATGGTGATGTTTGCCAAACTAGCGCAGACAAGTAACAAATGTGTATTATTTACACTTCCATAATTTGTACATTTGCATTGTAAACACGCCTACAAATGTACATATGTATGCTTGTACGTGCATAGATTTAAGACACCTGTGGTCACAGTTAGATTGGTTGATTGTAATAGAAGCTCCAGTAGATTTATCTCCTAAGACTGTCCTGTCTAGCCAACGTGGACAATGCGATACGTGTGATATACACACCAATACATCTTTCTTAAAAAATTATGTTAAGCAACTCTTTCAGTCGTTATCACTGTATATCACACACACATGCACGCACGCGCGCACGTACGCACGCACGCTACGACACACACACACACACACACACACTTGAGAGTGAATGTGCAAAATGAAAAATCAAACCAAAAAAACAAAAAATAATCACAAAGGAGGGGCAGGGGGGTATATCTAAAAGAACCACCTAATCATAACACTGGCATCAGACAAATCTTCCATCATCATTCATTATTGTTGCCATCTCCTCACTTCACTTCACTCTCTATATACATACATCTATATTACCCAAACAGAATTGACCGACATATCAACTGACCATTCCTCCTGAGTCCAGGGCAGGTCACAACACCTATCCCCACCCCACCCCACCCCATCCCACCCCTCCTCACCCCACCCTCAGCCCAGCTACCGGACAGAGTCAATGGATGAGGTAGCTGTTTACTGAAAGCACAGGTGGGCAGGTGAGACGGGTAGGGTGGTAGTGGTGGGGGGTGGGGGTGGAGGAGGGGGTCTGACACCTGGAATAAAAGAGGTTCATTAATAAAGAGAAACCGACACATCCCCAGTCTGTGTAGATGGATGGGTTTTCTGTGAAGATCAGGGTATGGTGTGGGTTTTCTGTGAAGATCAGGGTGTGGGTTTTGTGTAGAGGACAGGGTGTGGGTTTTCTGTGGAAGTCAAGGGTTTTCTGCGCAGGTCAAAGTGTGGGTTTTCTGTAAAGGTCAGGGTTGGGTTTTGTGTAGAGGTCAGGGTGTGGGTTTTCTGTGGAAGTCAAGGGTTTTCTGTGCAGGTCAGGTGTGGGTTTTCTGAGCAGGTCAGGTGTGGGTTTTCTGTACAGGTCAGGGTGTGGGTTTTCTGTATAGGTCAGGGTGGGTTTTCTGTGCAGGTCAGGTGGTGGTTTTCTGTGCAGGTCAGGGGTGGGTTTCTGTAAAGGTCAGGGTGGGGAGTTTCTGTTAAGGTAGGGTGTGGGTTTTCTGTGAAGGTCAGGGTGTGGGTTTTCTTATCAGGGTGTTTTGAGGTAGGGTGTGGTTTTCTGTGCAGGTCAGGGTGTGGGTTTTCTGTGCAGGTCAGGGTGTGGGTTTTCTGTAGAGGTCAGGTGTGGGTTTTCTGTGGAGTGTGGGTTTTCTGTGCAGGTCAGGGTGTGGGTTTTCTGTAAGGTCAGGGTGTGGGTTTTCTGTCAGGTCAGGTGTGGGTTTTCTGTGAAGGTCAGGGTGTGGTTTTCTGTGAGGTCAGGCGTGTGGTTTTCTGTGAAGGTCAGGGTATGGGTTTTCTGTGAAGGTCAGGGTGTGGGTTTTCTGTGAAGTCGGGGTTGGGTTTTCTGTGAAGGTCAGGGTGTGGGTTTTCTGTAAGATCGGGGTATGGGTTTTCTGAAGGTCCGGGGAAGGGTGAACAGTGCCCTGAGAGAGAGAGAGAGAGAGAAGAGAGAGAGAGAGAGAGAGAGAGAGAGAGAGAGAGAGAGAGAGAGAGAGAGAGGAGGAAGAGAGAGAGAGAGATTGAGAGACAGAGATTGAGAGAGAGAGTATGTGTGTGTGTGTGTGTGTGTGTGTGTGTGTGTGTGGTGGTGTGTGAGTGTGTGTGTGTGTGTGTATGTTGTGACGTTGCGGTCATGAATATCTCTCTATCTGGTTGGTGTAGTGCTTTCTTCTCTTTGTTATTCTTCAGCTTTGTCTTCTTCTTTTCTTGGCATTGACATCTATGATTATAGTTTTTGGATAAGGAAAGCTTTCATGGAATCTCTCACATGTATGTTATATCGTGCTGTAGACACACATGCATGCTTATTACAACACACACACACACACACACACACAACACACACACACCACACCACACACACACATATTTATATATAACAATTTATTTAATATAATATATATTATTTATAACATACATACACACACACGACACGCACACACACACACACACACACACACCACTATAGTATATTATATAATGATATATACACACATACATAATGCACTCACCATGCACGCACACATGCATGCATTAACGATACAATCACAATGCACTCACATACACATAACACATACACACACATGCACGCATGCACGCACGCGTACACACGCACGCGTACACACGCACGCATGCACGACACACACACACACTTAAATTTAGAAATTTTGCCAGTGAAACTTTCCATGTAGTTCCTTCCACATAGTTTAAGTAAAGGCCACCCTTGAACAGCCAATTGTTGTGCCCCATACATTATACTAGTTTCTTTCAGAGAGAAGAAAGGAGAGCAGCGATTGGACAAATAGCCAGCCAATCCATAACCATTTTACAACCATCACAAAAAAAAAACGTATTCACAGTTCCAGTCTTACAAGTCATATTTCAAAAGCTGAAGGAGAAAAGGCCTGGTACAAAATGTACCACAGGTATGTAAATGAGATCAAATGGAATAACCGTCAATTCAAGAGAAGCTATGGCTTAGGCAGGAATCGAAGGCAAAATGTATGTCTCAACAGAAGTAACACATTTTCTTTTTATACTTTCAATGCAGTTTCAAAATGTGAATGAGAATCCAAACAGGGCAGGAAAATGTACGGTATGATTTCACCACGCACAGAAGTGTACAGGGAAACTGAACCTGAGGTCACCATGAGACCACAGCAACTGGGAGCAAATACAGTATGATTTCCACATGGAGTAAATTGGAGAGAAAACAGGAGACAGTTAAACTCTCCAAAAATGTTCCAGAGCAGAAACTGCCCCTGTTTTTTCAGTCAGAATTGCATTCTGGTGATTCCAGGGATATTGTTTTGCATTTTAGAAAATAGAAATCCGTTTTAAATTACGTTTTGCATCTACACTAAAATGAACTTAGAACATGATATATTCAAAACTTTTGCACTGTCTGTCACAGTCTCCAATCAGCTCTGTCTTTCTGTCTCCCTATCAGCTCGTCTGTCTCTCAACAGCCAGATCGTCAAATCTGTCCCATCAACCTGTTGTTCTCTGTCTGTCTGTCTGTATCTATTATCACAAAGTAGTGAAGGACATAAAACAAAATAAAACAAAAACTGTCACAAAAATAAGCTGTCTTCTCCCTCTCTCCTCCCAAAAGAAAAGACAATAAGCCTTCGAGCATGATCTTCCTGTTGTTGTATGTAGATTTATTTACACAGAAAAGTAAAATACAGCAGGGAAAACAGTTGAATCAAGGTGTGAGGCAGGCAGCAGGTGTCAGGATGAATACCAATGCTACAGGACTTGGACTTGCAGCCCTGCCAGTGCCCACAGTGGTGTGTGGTGACAACATCTGCATGAGGACATACAGTGCTGGCATCAACTTTGTTTTTCTTTTTGTCTGACTGTCTGTCTCCCATCAGCTCTGTCTGTCTGTCTGTCTGTCTGTCTGTCTGTCTGTCTGTCTGCCTGTCTGCTGTCTCTCTCCCCATCACCTGTCTTCTGTCTGTCTGTTGTCTCCCTATCAGCTCTGTCTGTCTGTCTGTCTCCCCATCAAGCCCTGTCTGTCTCCCTATCAGCCTTCTGTCTCTCTGTCTACCTCATCGCCCTGTACTGTTGTCTATCTGTCTCTCCATCAGCCATGTCTGTCTGTCTGTCTGTCTCTCTCTCCATCATCATCATCGCTACTCACTGTCTGATTTACAGCAGACAAAGTAACAGCGCTGGAAGAAATCCCTGTCTGGGAACACTACCTTCACACCAAGGCCGCCGCCATTTATCATCATAGGGGAGAGCATTCCCATTTCCATCAGAGTCAACACTGAGGCTGGTTATCTCCCCCTCCCACTTCCTTTAAACACAGTCAGACTGTAAAGTCAACAGAGCTTGTGTGTGTGTGTGGTGTGGGGAGAGAGAGAGAGAGAGAGAGAGAGAGAGAGAGAGAGAGAGAGAGAGAGAGAGAGAGAGAGAGAGAGAGAGAGAGAGAGAGAGAGAAGAGAGAGAGAGAGAGGGAGGATTGGATTGGATGGTTATTCTTTATTCGAGGATAATAGAATAAGCATTTGTTTTTTACTCAGTCCGGTATCTGCATTTGTAAAGTATTGTCACGCACACGAGGCTACTCTACGAAAAGCGGAACAGGATTTACAGGAGATGATGGAGGAGAGAGGAGAGAGAGAGAGAGAGAGAGAGAGGGGAGAGAGAGGGAGAGAGAGGAGAGAGAAGAGAGACAGAAGACAGAGACAGAAGAGAGAGCAGACGAGACAGACAGACAGAGACAGACAGAGACAGCAGACAGAAGAGAGAAACAGAGACAGAGAGTGTGTGTGTGATGTGTGGTGTAACTGATGATCTCCAATTTTATTGTCACACCCTGCTATAGAAGGATCAAGAAATAAATATATATCTTGGAGAAAACAAAAGCTAGCTGTATAATTATTCCACAATGTCTGAGAATGGACTAGAGACTACGTGCTGTCTGAAACTTAGAGAGGATAGTGTAGGCTGTGGTGCTGATGATATAGCTTTAGTTAAGGCTGACTGAGGCTGGTATAGGCTGTAGCGCTGATAGTTTTGGTTAAGGCTGAATTACAGCTTTTTTTCTATATCCAGCGAAGATAAAAACGTCTTTGGTATTCTGGATTTTTCTTCTTTGGCGAGGGATAATATTATCCACTATATATCCCCTACGTCCTGTGTTGGCTAAGTATGACGTATTTGACAGCCCCCAGTTCGTGCTTCGTTTTTATTATTCAGCTGAAGGTTTTGTTTTATTATCATAATGAGGATTTTATGTTTGCATGTGGATTGTATCTAACAGCTGCATTTGTTGTGTGCTTGCAGGTGTGCGTAAGTGCATGCACATGCACGTGCACTCACACATATCATATATAACGTTGCAACGTGGCGCACGGCGCACCACACACAACACACACACACATCAGCAACACCCACACTCACACACCAACTCACACTGCATACACAATATTATACCACTACATGCATGCCACCACACGCACACATATATCTAACGAGGAACGGGATAGCTAGAGGTAGAACATTGCGCTAGCATTTACGACCAGGTTCGATTCCGTTCAAGGGGAATTTTTTTCTCTGGAATTAACACAGTGCCGACTCCACTCCCCCCTCAAAAGTCCTTCGGATGAACTATAATAAAACCAGAGTCCTGTTGCGAACGCATGCTAGAAATCTTGCACACTTAAAACCCGTTCCGCTTTTCGAAAGGTAGGCCAATCCAATCCAATCCAATCCAATCATGTTGTTGTGTGTCAGTGCAGGTGGAAATGGATGACAAAACTGACAAAAAACTGCATACACACGACGGAGAGTAGATGTTAAAATAACATAAGAGGTTTATTTCATTATCCTCGAAATAAAAGAAAAAAAAAGAAAAAAAAAAAGAAGAAAAAAACAGATCCCACCTTAGCTCTGTTTCCCAGGAAGCAGTCAGTGCCGGCACCTGTTGTTTACCTGGCCCCAGGGGGCGGGGCTGCAAGCTGAGAAGGGGGAGGAGGGATGAGGGATGGAGGGGGGAGGGAGGGAAGACACTAGTGACACTGGGATTGAAAAGAGTTTCGGACCCACAGGTGAAAGGGTTAAACACATCCGCGAAAGCTTGGGGATTAGAGAGGTTCGTTTTCGGTGAAAAATTAATGTGTGTGTGTGTGTGTGGGGGGGGGGGGGGGGGGGCGCGGGCGCGCGTGTGTGTGTTGTGTGTGTGTGTGTGTGTGTGTGTGTGTGGTGTGTGTGTGTGTGTGTGTGTGTGTGTGTGTGTGTGTTGTGTGTGTGTGTGTGTGTGTGTGTGTGTGGGCGGGGTGTGTTATGTGTGTGTGTTTGTGTGTGTGTGTGTTTGTGTGTGTGTGTGTGTGTTGTGTGTTTATGTGTGTGTATGTGTGTGTATGTGTGTGTATGTTTGTTTATTTATTTATCTATTATTTATCTATTCTTTTATATCGAGGATAATGGAATGGTTGTGTGTGTATGTGTATATGTGTGTGTGTGTTTGTGTGTGCATGTGTGTGTGTGACGCGCACGCGCGCGTTTGTGCGTGTGCGGAGGGAGAGGGAGTATATTCAGATCAACATACAGCTGAATCAAAGTGACGAAGGAAAAAAACAACAACATGAATAAAAACAAAATCAACAGTTTTAAACAATTTGCCCTAGGAGGAACTTTTGGCTGGGGGAGGAAGTACAAGCATTTCAATGTCAGTGAAGTTGACCGTTTAGCGGTACAGAGCCCGAGGGAAAAAAGAGGACAGGAAATAAAAGTCACAATTACATAGTACTACTTACTAGCCTTGTGATTCGATTTCTCACAGAGGGGAGAGAGAGAGAGAGAGAGAGAGAGAGAGAAGAGAGAGAGAGAGAGAGAGAGAGACAGAGAGAAGAGAGACAGAGAGACAGAGAGACAGAGAGACAGACAGACAGAAGACAGAGCAGAAGAAGAAGAAGAAGAAGAAGAGAAGAGAGAAGACAAAAGAGAGGAAGAGAGAGTGAGAGACGGGGGGGAGGAGGTGTGCCCATTGCGGGCTGTTTTTTCATTAAGCCACTGCCCCTCATGAAAGGATTAAGTGAGGATATAATGATAACATAATACTTAAATACAAAATACATTCCAAAAAACACCACCTGCCTTGGCCAGTGGCTAGCACCTTATACTACAGACCGGAAGGCGCAGGTTTGAATCCCATCAATCATAGGGATTTTTGTTTTACACCCGCTGGCTCCTACCCAGAGTGAGTTTGCTATGGATATTGGGAAGACTGGGACTACACAGATCGAGCTTCATCCAACTTTATGGATGCGAGTTTGAGACGTGCTCAAATTACTTACCAACACTGCAGGTGTCTGTATTTCTCGGGCCGGTTCACGCCGGGATATAATTATAAGAACAGGAAGCGTAGAGTACAACCCTGTCACGTTGTCTCAAAGCAGATAGATGCACTTCCATGCAGCATTATGGCATAATTCAGATCATCAAGCAATAAAAAAGAACTGTCCCTGATTCGGTTGCCTGGTTGCCTGGTCTCGTTGTAACCACAGTTTCAATTTTCCCGTACACTGCTGTACTGTAGTGAGATTTTGTCAAAGCTTTTGTATCGGGGCTGTGGGTTCACGGAAGAAGGTCGTTGGAGGGACGCTGTGGTGGTCACCACCACCCCGGGTGGGAGACCCACTCATTCTGGTTCTGTGACTGAGCTAATACTGTCGTTAATAGGGGGCTTAGTAGGTGGTGTCCTTCGTATGTTAGCTCAGAACATGCACCACTGAACACCACCAAAAGTGACCCAGCAGCAGTGCAGGGCCCCTCTGGCTGGTGGTCCCACGGTGATCTGACATTAGTCGGTTTCCTGTGAACTTCTGACCCTGAGGATGTGACATAACGAATCTGGGGTGGAGAGATAGAAATGAGCGGCATGGGCACAGCAGGACAGGTACGTCACAGAACATGAGGTACCCCCTCCCTCAATAAAAAAAAAAAAACTCCCCAAAAAGCAAAAAAACCCGACAAAAACAACCAACAGCAAAACCCAACCCAAAAGAGAAATGAATGAAAAGATTGAAAAGATGGATGACCAGAAGAAAAACCATCTTAAAATTGGAATCTGAATACTTTTAGTTTTCTTATCCTATTTACAAAACTAAAAGTAAAAATTCACTTCACACATCAGAGAGAGAGAGAGAGAGAGAGAGAGAGAGAGAGAGAGGAGAGAGAGAGAGAGAGAGAGAGAGAGAGAGAGAGAGAGAGAGGAGAGAGAGAGAGAGACAGACAGACAGACAGACAGACAGACAGAGACAGACAGACAGACAGACAGACAGACAGACAGACAGACAGACAGACACAGACAGATAGAGACACACAGACACAGACACAGAAAGATCAAAAAGACAGACAGACAGACAGACAGACAGACAGAGACAGACAGACAGACAGACAGATAGAGACACACAGACACAGACACAGAGAGATCAGAAAGACAGACAGACAGACAAAACAGACAGACGAAAAACACAGACAAACAAACAGACAGACAGACACGCAGAGAACAAAAGACATGTTGTAGCAACTGTAGATATTTTCAGCAGGGGGCATAGCAGAAATAGCGATCTCCATCCACGCTCTGAAGCCATTCTTCTGCCTGCTTCCTTCCCTGCGCTGCCTCCCTGCCTCCCTGCATCTCTGCATCCCTGCTGTCTCTGTCTACTGTCTGCTGTCTACCATCTAGATACCACCGAGTCCTCACAGATAGCGCTTCCATTCCTCAAACATTCATACACTCTTTTTTTTCTTGTGGTTTTTTTTTTGCCTTTTCTTTTTTGGTTTGGTTTGGTGTGGCTTTTTTGTTTGTATGTTTTTAGATTTGTTGGTCTTTTTTTTGTGGCCTTTTTTCTCCTTTTTTTTCTTTTGTTATATACTTTTTTGTGGTTTGTTTGTTTCTGTTGTGGCCTTTTTAAAAGAAAATTGTTTTGTTGCTATTTTTTTCTTTTTGTTTATCTTCTTTTCGTGTTTTTTTGGTTTCTTTGTTAGTTTCTTTCTTCCCATTCTTTCTTTTTTCCATTCAGTTTTTCTGTTTTTAATATTTATTTTCTCATTTTTGTTGTTGTTGTTGTTGATGTTGTTGATGCTGTTGTTGATGTTGTTGTTGTTGTTGTTGTTGTTGTTGTTGTTCTTTTTCTTCTTCTTCTTCTTCTTCTTCTTCTTCTTCTTCTTCTTCTTCTTCTTCTTCTTCTTCTTCTTCTTCTTCTTTTCTCTCTCTCTCTCTCTCTCTCTCGCATACACCTTTATATCTTTTCTTCAGCAATTCCATCACAAAACATAATATTATTATTCAGACACCGCACACACAGCTAGCAGTTGATAGGAAACAGAGGAAGGGGTCAAACGGAAACCTGAGGTCAAGTTCTTCAAAGGACTGAGGAAATAACAGGGCATAGAAAACGACTGTAGTGTAGTGTAGTGTAGTGTAGTGTAGTGTAGTGTAGTGTAGTGTAGTGTAGTGTAGTGTAGTGTAGTGTGGTGTGGTGTGGTGTAGTGTGGTGTGGTGTGGTGTGGTGTGGTGTGGTGTGTTGTAGTGTAGTGTGGTGTAGTGTGGTGTGGTGTGGTGTGGTGTGGTGTGGTGTGGTGTGTTGTAGTGTAGTGTGGTGTAGTGTGGTGTAGTGTAGTGTAGTGTGGTTTAGTGTAGTGTAGTGTAGTGTAGTGTAGTGTAGTGTAGTGTAGTGTAGTGTAGTGTAGTGTAGTGTAGTGTAGTATAGTATAGTGTAGTGCAGTGTAGTGCAGCATATAGTAGTATAGTATGGTATAATACACTCCCACCAGCTGCTGAAGCGATAAACTGTACAGGAACAGTCGCTACTACACAGGCTGCTGCTATACAAAGTACAAAATCACTTCCCATCCCTGATGCAAGCGATGCAGAATTGCTGTTTGTTACATTGATGATAGTGATGAGGCATCGAAATAGGCCTGTTTGGGAGAGGCATAGTCAGTCAGTCATCAGCGTACGAATATGTGTGTGTGTGTGTGTGTGTGTGTGTGTGTGTGTGTGTGTGTGTGTGTGTGTGTGTGTGTGTGTGTGTGTGTGTGTGTGTGTGTGTATTTGTGTGTGTGTGTGTGTGTGTGTGTGTGTGTGTGTATGTATGTGTGTGTGTGTGTGTGTGTGTGTGTTTGTGTGATGTGTGTGTGTGTGTGTGTGTGTGTGTGTGTGTGTGTGTGTGTGTGTGTGTGTGTGTGTGTGTGTGTGTGTGTTTAAACTGGGGCTCTCTGTTCTCTGTGTTCTGTACCGAACAAAAATTTCTTGTTCTGTTCTGTCTTCCTTCTGTCGCTGTTCTGTTGTTCTTAGGCCGTGTTAGCTTCTTACTTTCGCTTTATATGGTGTTGGATAGCAACTTTCTTGATTGTGTCTCGATCTCTGAGTCAGTAAAAAGGGCGCCACACAGATGCAGGAGATATAATTATAGTATTCAGGTACTGCTGGGTCATTTCAGTGCATACACTCAACGAGACAGTCGACTGTCACTTCTTAACTTTATTTTTGGAGGGGGTGGGGTGGGGGGGGGGGGGGGTGATAGTATTTACTCTGTGTTATGTGGCACAAAATTAAGAGACTTCAAATATTATTAGTCAAACCTTGATGATGGAAAATTGCAGAATCTATGACTGTGCTGTATGGTTTCATATGTTAGTCTAACACTTGATTTAGTTGGTTTCTGTCAATTCAACTTTTTATATCAACACAACGCTACGTTAATCTGACAAAAACAATTGATGATGTTACCTAAGGAAAAAATACCCCCCCCCCCCCCCCCCCCCCCCCCCTGACGTCCAAATTTATGCTATGAGCATTTTGAATGATGCAAACTAAGCCACTAGTGTGTGTCAGAATGGAACCTGTATAGATGTAAGACAGGTAAGACAGAAGCTGTGACGATGTCAGACAGAAGCCGTGACGATGTCAGACAGAAGCCGTGACGATGTCAGACAGAAGCCGTGACGATGTCAGACAGAAGCCGTGACGATGTCAGACAGAAGCCGTGACGATGTCAGACAAAAGCTGTGATGATATCAGACAGGAGCTGTGACGATATCAGACAGAAGCTGTGACGATGTCAGACAGAAGCCGTGACGATGTCAGACAGAAGCCGTGACGATGTCAGACAGAAGCCGTGACGATGTCAGACAAAAGCTGTGACGATGTCAGACAGAATCTGTGACGATATAAGACAAGCCGTGACGATGTCAGATAGAAGCCGTGACGATGTCAGACATGTCAGACAGAAGCCGTGACGATGTCAGACAGAAGCTGTGACGATGTCAGACAGAAGCTGTGACAATGTCAGACAGAAGCTGTGACGATGTCAGACAGAAGCAGTGACGATGTCAGACATGTCAGACAAAAACTGTGACGATGTCAGACAAAAACTGTGACGATGTCAGACAGAAGCTGTGACGATGTCAGACAAAAACTGTGACGATGTCAGACAGAAGCTGTGACGATATCAGACAGGTAAGGATAGGAGAGGGGAGGGAAAGTCTCCTGCACCAACCAACCAACGTGAAGGCCATACCCATACCACCGCCCTTTACTGGTCTTCTCTCTATCACCTTCTTGTCTATTTTCCTGCCTCTTCTTTATCCAGAAAAAAACTTTAACGATAACAATTCTCTCCCACACCGAAGTCGGCTGTGCTGTGGACCTGACTTGTCAGGTGCTTAATGGCTGCAGTGTATGCAGCGCAACGCATTTTCACTCATAATGACAGACAAGAATAGTTGCAGTCTGTGCGAAGGACGACGACGACGACGAAGAATGTTAACACACCACAAAAAAGCAGTGTGCACACAGGGAGTTGGGGAGTAAAGGAAAAGAGTCACAATGTCATTGAAATGACAGTTTGCTGCATGAAGAGGTCTAAGGCAGGTGTCACCACCCTCCCACCCCTTTCTGACCCCCACCCCCCTCCATCCCTACCAAAACTATCCTCTCCACCCCCCTTCCTGTCCCCCTTTCAGGACAGCCTCCAGTGTTCATGTAGACACCTGCTATTTACTGAGGAAGAAGAAGAGGAGGAGGAGGAGGAGGGGCGAGGTGAGAAGACGAGGGGCGGCAAAGAAAACACTGACACCTGCTCTGAAGAAAGCTAGTGACCTACAGGGAGGGCCGTGTGCCATGTCCCCCTGTGTGTGGGATGTGAAGAAGTAAAAAATAAAATGAAATAAGATAATAAAAAAAAAGAGAGTCGGGTGCTATGTCATGGTGTGTGATGTGGAGTAAAAAATCAAAATGAAAAACAAAAAAACAGGGCCAGCCGTAATGTCACCCTGTGAAAAGTGGTGGAGTAAACAGTAAAATAAAATGAATTAAAAAAACAACAAAAGTCCAGGTGCAATGTCACAGTGTGGGATGTGGAGTAAATTTTTTAAAAATAAAATTCAATTAAATTAAAACAGGCATGACCGCCATGTCATGGTGTGTGATGTGGAGCAAAAAAAAAAAAAAGAAAGTAGAATAGAACAAAACAGGGCTGGGTGCCATGTCACCCTGTGTGGGATGTGGTGGAGTAAAAAATAAAACAAAATAAAATAGAGTAAAATAAATAAATAAAATAAAATAAAATAAAATAAAATAAAATGAAATGAAATGAAATAAAACAGGGCTGACCGCCATGTCACTCTGTGAGATGTAAGGTAAAAAAGAAAAGAACAGAAAATGAACAAAAAATTTAATGGCTGGCCACCATGTCACCCTGTGTCGGATGTGGTGCAGTAAAAAAAAAAAAAAAAAAAAAAAAAAAAAAAACAGGGCTGGCCGCTATGTGACGGTGTGTGGGATGTGGTGGAGTAAAAATAAAATAAAATAAAATAAAATCAATTTAAATTAAATTAAACAGGGCTGGCCACCTTGTCACCCTGTGAGATGTGGTGGAGTAAAAACAACAACAAAAAAACAAAACAAAAAAAACAAAAAAAGCCCCAGAAAAATGAAACAAAATAAAATAAAACAGGGTCGGGTACATTGTCACGGTATGAGATGTGGTAGAGTAAAACATAGAATAGAATAAAGTAAACAAAAAAACAAGGCCAGGTGCCATGTGGATGTGAGTAAAAAATAAAATAAAATAAATGAAATAAAACAGGGCCGGCCACCATGTCACCCTGTGGCATGTTAAAAAGTTAAAGTCTGTCCCGAGCCTAAGGCTCATCAGGCCGGTGCTTATCCCGGTTTCTGTGGCGTTAAGCGACTGAGAGTCACAGAC
>CM060320.1:66730170-66732670 GCA_030674155.1 Stramonita haemastoma | reverse complement strand
TGTGTGTGTGTGTGTGTGTGTGTGTGTGTGTGTGTGTGTGCGTGTGTGTGTGAGAGAGAGAGAGAGAGAGAGAGAGAGAGAGGGAGAGAGAGAGGAGAGAGAGAGAGAGGGAGAGAGGAGGAGAGAGAGAAGAAGAGAGAGGGGAGAGAGACGAGACAGACAGAGACAAGACAGACAGACAGACAGACAGACAGAAGACAGACAGACAGAGAGAGACAGACAGACAGACAGACAGAAAGACAAGACAGACAGACAGACAGACAGAGACAGACAGAAGACAGAAACAGAGAGGAGAAAACAGAGAGAGAAATAGAGAGAGAAACCGAGAGAAAGAGAGAAACAGAGAAAGGGGTAGGGAAAGAGAGAGAGAGAGGGGTGTCTATTTTGATCCGATTGCGTTGCTGAAATGCCAGAAACTATGTACCCCGACCCTGACATGGAATCTTCAGACAATAAAGTAATCTGCTTCTCCATCTTTCTCTCTCTGTCTCTGTCTGTCGTCTGTCTGTCTGTCTGTCTGTCTGTCTTTTCTCTCATTTCTCTCTACTCTCTCTCTCTCTCTCTCTCTCTCTCTCTCTCTCTCTCTTCTCTCTCTCCTTCTCTCTCTCTCTCTCTCTCTCTCTCTCTCTCTCTCTTCTCTCTCTTCTCTCTCTCTCTATAATTCTTTCTCTCTCTGTCTCCATATCTCTGTCTCTGTCTTTTCTCTCTCAGTCTATGTCTTTTTTCTCTGTCTGTCTGTCTGTCTGTCTGTCTGTCTGTCTGTCTGTCTGTCTGTCTCTCTCTGTCTCTGTCTCTGTCTCTCTCTCTTCTCTCTCTCTCTCTCTCTCTTCTCTCTCTCTCTCTCTCTCTCTCTCTCTCTTTAAAATATTGGTTGAACTACTGTTGGTGGTGATGCTGGTATGTAGGGGTAGGGAGGGGGGTTCTTAGCTTTATTCCCTGATCAGGGCAAGGGCCGGATGAAAAAAAGTATGTAATGCTTACTCTGTAACCCTTGAAAAATAAAGATTATTCATTCATTCATTCATTCATTCATTCATTCATTCATTCATTCATTCATTCATTCATTCATTCATTCATTCATTCATTCATTCTCTCTCTCTCTCTGTCTCTCCCTCCCTCTCCTCTCTCTCTCTCTCTCTCTCTCTCTCTCTCTCTCTCTCTCCTCTCTCTTCCTCTCTCTCTCCCCCCCCCCCCTGATTTTCCCCCTTACTTTACCATACCACCTTCCCCCCCCAACTTTCAGGCACAGCCAATGAGAAGGAAAGGCACAAACACGAAGTCTACAGATGTCAGTTTCAGTTTCATTCTCGGTGTTGCCATGGGGTCATCACCGCGTGCAAACCATTCAAGAAACATCGCATCTAACTCCTCCAGCTTTCCCCTCGGTTAATGTAACCCCCTGTACTGGCAGCTGGTTACACGTTGAGTGTTGTACCGTTTTTTTCTCAGCCAGCTGAAACCTGAGATCCTTCTGAGATAAGCTAGTTTAATTTAATGTGCATTTTTCATCTCCTGCTTTTCTCCTTGTGGGAATGCCGGTGGCTTTTCAGTATAAATAGCATTCCTACTTTCTGGAAATTTTGTGTGCTAGCAATTCCTTCTTTTCTATTCCCTCTCTGCCTTGTTCGTTTTTATTCCCATCGCCTCCTTCTTGTCTATTTTCTTTTCTTTTTGGTCCATTCTCTTGCCTTTCTTTCTCTCCAGTAAAGACTTCAAAGATATATATTTCCCCCCCACGTGGAAGTTTGAATGTGCTGAGTCTGACTTGTCAGGTGCTTAAAGGCAGCGCGACTAATTTTCACTTATATGACAGAAAACAAAGAGTTGCTGTCTGTGTGTTTAATGAAGAGAAAAACGAACATCTCAGCAGGGTTTTGAACCTGTGTCCTAATAGCATCAGCTCACAAATTGACACTGTTAACAGCTAAACTCTTTATTCTTTTATTCTATTATTTCAAGGATAATGGAATAAGCACTCATGTGTGTTTTTTACATCAAGTCCGCCTGTGTATGCCTTTTTTGTCAACCTTGTCATCCGTTCCCATCGGCACACAATGGCCTACTCTTCCGAAAAGCGGAAACGGGTTTTAAGGTGTGTCGCGCAAGATATTCTGAGTGCGTTCGCACGCGGGACCTCCATTCATAGTCTCATTCAAAGGACTTCTGGAGGGAATAGAGTCGGCACTGATGTAACTCCAGAGGAAAAAAATCTCTTGAACGAGATTCGAACTCGATTCACCACATCACGAGTGCATCACTCTGACCACCAGGCTGTCCCGTCCCGGCCCCCCCAACTCCCAGGCACGCATTGATACGCACACACAATTACACACAGAAACACAAATACATCACATTTTACACACATGTATGATAGGATCTTGATTCTCTACATGACTGCAGAGATTAATGCACTTTAAAAAAGAAAGAAAAAATACAATCCGGGATTATGCATTTTCTAAAAGCAAAAAAAAAAAAAAAAAAAGCATTCTTAAAAGGCCCC
>CM060320.1:66726679-66730070 GCA_030674155.1 Stramonita haemastoma | reverse complement strand
ACAGACAGACAGACAGACAGACAGACAGAAGAGAGAGAGAGAGAGAGAGGGGAGAGAGAGAGAGAGAGAGAGAGAGAGAGAGAGAGAGGGAGAGAGAGAGAGAGAGAAAAGAGAGAGAGAGAATGACAATGACAATGATTTACTGCGTTAGGTTTTTCAACCCATTCACAAACAGGTAGTTGGGGAAAGGGACCGAAATCGAAGGATCCAACAAAATTGAACACTTTACAATATCAACGAGTCTTCGCGATTGGTAACCAACTTGTGGTTGTTTTTTGTTTTTTTTGTTTTTTGTTTTTTTGTTTTTGAGAGAGAGAGACAGACAGACAGACAGACAGACAGACAGACAGAGACAGACAGACAGACAGACAGACAGACAGACAGACAGACAGACAGACAGACAGACAGAGGCAGAGACAGAGAGAGAGAGAGACAGAGAGATTGAAACAAAGAAACAAACAAACAAAACGGATTTGTCAAATTGTACACGTTAACAAAAACCAGTCTCCTGTCCTAAAAAGAAAGCAACCAAGGCTTAGGACAACAGAAAAGGTTTTAAGGACAGAACAAAGCTTTTGTTCTTTCTCTTAGTTTACCCCCCCCCCCCCCCCCAAAAAAAAAAAAAACAAACACACAAAACCTTTCCCTATAAATAAACAGGAGAACTTTCCCCTGTACAAAAAGAGCAAAGAGATAGCTTACTACTTCCCCTAGTAAGTCTAATCACAACCGTACCACACCACTCCACACCACACCACACCACACCACACCACACCACACCACACCACACCACACCACACCACACCGCTCTGAAGGCCTCCAGCAAAGGTTTAACCACAGAAGCCTTTGTAGACTACTATCTCTAACAGACCTCCCTGCTACTAACGCCCCCTTTTCTAAGGAAGGGTGTGTGTGTGTGGGAGGGGGGAGGGGGGATCTTTTGTGAAAGGGTGCCGAGGTCGTGGGGGCGGGGTGGGGGAGGGGGGTGGGGGGTGGGGGGTGGGGGGGATAGGGAGAAGAGAGATGTGCAGCTGGTGGTCTGAAAAGATTCTTGGTTCAAGAGGCCATGGGTTAAGTCCATCCAGGTTTTGGGACCCTAGGGACACACACACTTTCTTTCAGTAACGAAAGGGAGGTTGAGATAGAACACACACACACACAGTGTACACGGACAGAGTACAGTGCGCGCGCGCGCATGCACACACACAGTACAGTGCACACACAGAGTACAGTGCACACACAGTAAAGTGCACATACACATACACACACACGCACACACGCACGCACTACACACACTCAAACACACACAAACACATCCCCTCCCTCCTCTACACACACGCACACAACACTTGCGTGCAGTACACACACACACACACACACACACACACACACACATACACACACACACACACATACACACACACACACACACACACACACACACACATACACACACACTCAAACACAAACACATCCCCTCCCCCCCTCCACACACACACACACACACACACACACACACACACACACACACACACACACACACACACACACACACACATATACACACACTCAAACACACACAAACACATCCCCTCCCCCCCTCCACACACACACCACACACACACACCACACACCACACACTACACCCCCCCCCCCCCCCCCCCCACATATCCAACCTTCTTTCTCGCCTGTATAACATTCTCTCTCACCTGACAGATTTGCAAGTTCTTTTCCAAGATACACAATTAAAAAGAAGTAAAGAAAAAAAAGACAAAAAAACGATACAAAAAATAAATCCTTCATCGGAATCCCACCCAGTTAACTCTCGACCTCTCAACAATGCAGCATGGTTCTAAATCCACACATTCCTTCTGTGTTCTTTTCAGCACAGAGAGAGAGAGAGAGAGAGAGAGAGAGAGAGAGAGAGAGAGAGAGAGAGAGAGAGAGAGAGAGAGAGAGAGAGAGAGAGAGAGAAAGAGAGAAAGAGAGAAAGAGTAGAAAAGCAGGAGCAGTTTTAGAGTGAGACGGACAGAGACAGAGACAGACAGGCAAAGAGACAGAGAGAGAGAGAAACAGAGAGAGACAGAGACAGAGAGAGACACAGAGAGAGAGAAAATAGAAAAGCAGAAGCAGTTTGAACCCGGCAATCAGTTCACTGCAGGCAGACGTCAGAGCTCACAGCACAGCACAATACAGCACAATACAATACAATGCAATACAATACAATACAATACAATATAGTACAATACAATACAACACAATACAATACAATACAATACAGTACAACACAATACAATACAATACAACACAATACAATACAACACAATACAATACACATGCAATACAATACAATACAGTACACTGCAATACAATACAATACAATATACTGCAATACAATACAATACAATACAATATAACACAATACAATACACTGCAATACAATACAATACAACACAACACAATACAATACAATACAATACAATACAACACAATACAATACAACACAAACACAATACAATACAATACAAAGCCTTCCCTAACATGAACAAAGCTATCCAAGACCTTCTCTAGTTTAAAAAGCTAAAAAGCTAACCGGCCTTAGAAGTAGAGCACAATAGCTTTACAGAATTTCTGTGAACAGAATCCAGGTATGGAAGCTAGTCTTCAGAGGGCACTAGATTTAAAACCGAACCAGTTTTTTGTTGTTGGGGAAAGAGAGTGAAGGATAGACACATCATTTAATTAACACTTGGCATGATATGACTTCTCATGACTTCTCCTTGAAGTAATTAATGAACTCCTTGAGGAGTTGCCAGAGCGCTGCATGGACTGAACTTCTCAGGCAGTGTGTGTGTGTGTTGTGTGTGTGTGTGTGTGTGTGTATGTGTGTGTGTTTGTGCGTGCGTGCGCGTGTGTGTGTATGTGTGTGTATGTGTGTGTATGTGTGTATGTGTGTGTGTGTGTGTGTTTGCGTACGTGTGTGTATGTGCGTGCGTGCGTGCGTGCGCGCGCGTGCGCGCGCTCTTGGGCAAGTCAAACCTGGCAGAGCCCACATCTTTTTCTAGGATGCATGCTGGGTGTATGATGCTTGTCGTCCATCCCTCTATCTAGCCACAGTGGCCAAAAGAAAGATGGCATTTTCACCTGTGTGGAAAATATTCTGCGTGCTTTTCTTACACACGATGCCTCAGCTCAGAGTATCATCCTGCGAGCTTCCAGATCAGAGGGGTGAAATCAGTGCAGGGGTTGGTTGGTAGCTTTCAGAAACAAAAAAAACGCCAAAGAGAAGATAGATATCTCAGCAGCAACTTGAATCTGCGTCTTCTGTTGCAATCGGGTCATGAATACCACTCTTGTACTTAGGCCATCCTGGCCCCCTTCTTGTAATAAC
>CM060320.1:66701679-66706679 GCA_030674155.1 Stramonita haemastoma | reverse complement strand
TAACTGATACTAATTGCTGTACGTCAATTAACTTTTCAAGGATATGGACGTTGTTGTTCATCAGCTGAGGTTAGTTTAATTCCTTTAAACAACGTGTATTCCTGTGTACATCTCTTCCCATCGATACCATAGTGCGATACATACTAGTAGAGTACCTCTGTGGATAGGAACGGGAGCCGCTTTGTCATTTCGTAGGGTCGGGTGTGTGTGTGTGTGTGTGTGTGTGTGTGGGGGGGGTGTTAATGTTAATTGAGTGGAGGCAGACCGACAGACAAACAGACAGGCAGGCGAACAGGCAGGTAGGAAGGCAGACAGGCAGACAGACAGGACAGACAGACAGAAAGACAGACAGACAGACAGACAGACAGCAGACAGGACAGACAGACGGCACACAGCAGATTGACAGGTTAGGTAGGGGTGATAGATAGCATCATATCATATCAGGCGGTGCTAGGCTAGTTGTGTGTGACCTGATGGTGCTGATACTGTCTGCTGCTAATCACCTGTGTCATCACCGCTCTGCATGCGCCCTGCCTCTTTGTGCCACTTTCTGCAACAGTCCCCTCTCCCCCACCTCTTCTCCCCTCTCCCACA
This sequence comes from Stramonita haemastoma, assembly GCA_030674155.1. Classification (NCBI taxonomy): domain Eukaryota; kingdom Metazoa; phylum Mollusca; class Gastropoda; order Neogastropoda; family Muricidae; genus Stramonita; species Stramonita haemastoma. The sequence goes on along the minus strand of CM060320.1, from coordinate 66,706,085 downwards.
CTCTCTGACACCTCCTCCAAAGTCTTCTGTCATCCCCCCTCTCCCCCAACACTCTCGTGTCGACAGGGATCTGCCTTGTCTGAGTCAGTTTGGGAAAATTGTCGACAATTCACTGTCTTAATTCTCTCTCTCTCTCTCTCTCTCTCTCTCTCTCTCTCTCTCTCTCTCTCTCTCTCTCTCTCTCTCTCTCTCTCTCTCTGTGTTGGGGGTTGGGGGTGGGGTGGGGGAGGTAGGGTCTTGCAGTTTATCAGTGTAATTCAGCCTTTCAGCTGCTCCTATCTTTGGCTTTAAGAATTTTGTACTGAAAAAATCTTTGCAGGTTTCCTTAGTTAAAGAACAATGATTCAGATCAATCAACCAGTAGCTCGATTCAGTTACCCTGAACTAAAGCATAACAATGGTGGTGACGGACGAAAACAAGCACCAGCATAAAAAGATGTGATGTCTGGCATTGCAGACTGTGTTGATAACCTACAGAGACAAGTCAGCATCCAAGAAACTCTTGTTAAAAAAACACATCGTAAGATGGCTGCCATGTCTGGAGCGAAGAAGACCTGTAGGCTAGCCAACACTTTAGACATGTGGGAGGTTGACATGATGAACGCAAGATGGCAGATGGCACGAAAAGGCACGTGGCGCTTGCCTCCTTCTCTGATTGGCTTGTCAAGCTTGACGTCACAGGTTTGGGATGCTTGTCTGACGCTGTGGGGCGTGTTTGGCTGGAAACAAACCTCCAGGGTGTGCGGCAGGCACAAGTGTGTTGCTTCTTCGTTCATCATCACCGCACACACTCTTGCTGCACTGCCAGACGTGTAGGGTGGGGGTGGGGTGGGGGAATCAACTCGTCACAGCTTCACCTCACCCCCCCCACCCCTCAAGTTTATGAGACAAGGGACTGACTGGTGTCAACAACATGGAGGGAGAGAGAGAGAGAGAGAGATACAGGGAAATGTGAAGGAGAAAAAAACAAACACTTGCTCTGTAGAGGTTTGTGTTGGCTTGTTGTTTGTTTTCCATTCATTTTGAAGAGCATGGAGCATGGCTTTGTCACAACATGCCATCGTGAGAAGAGCCCTGAAATGACTGACAGTCTGACTGTGCCACCTGCATACCCCCTCCCTCCCCTCCAATCCAACCCCCCTCCTCTCCCTACCACCACCCCTTCTTGACAGCTGTCAGCCATCTCCCTGCCTGACACAGAAATCACTGTGGTGGATGAGGTCTGGCTGCTTCCTGTCAGGATGGCACATGCATTGTTCTGACAGCACTTCGGTTCCACTCTGGTATTATTTTGGGGGTCATGTAGTATCTTTTATAGAGTGTGGGTCAGAATTTTTTTGGGTTGATTTTCACAGATTTCTCTTTAAAGTTTAAAAAAATGCACTGTGCAATTGTTTTTTGGGGATTGAGGACACAGAGCAATGCAGGGAGTCACGAGAAAGTTGGAAATGATCATCAAATGAGGATTGCTTGTGTTCCTACAGTGTTGACCCCGCGCATGCATATTGGGGTTAGGAAGCTAGCTGATGACAAAGGAGTGAGGGGGTACAGTGTTTGCTGGAAAAAAAGTTCAAACCTATCAAATTTGTGCAATGCACGTGAGTTTTGAGTCAGGGGGTAGTCTTTCTTAAAAAGTTATTTTTATTTCTGTGGATGTCCTTAATACATGCAGTGCGGATAGAGGAGTGTGATATATGAAAATAGAAGGAAAAGTAGTCAATATTAATACTGGTGTGTAGCCTTCAGGGTTTCCTCTGGAGTCTGCAAAGTTTACGATGACTGTAGCTACTCTGACAATACAACTAACACAGATGATGGAGAATTGCACCTCCACAGTGTGTGTGTGTGTGTGTGTGTGTGTGTGGTGTGTGTGTGTGTGTGTGTGTGTGTGTGTGAATGTGTTGTGTGTGTGTGTGTGTGGTGTGTGTGTGGTGTGTGTTGTGTGTGTGTGTGTGTGCGCGCCGCGCGCGTGTGTATGTGTGTGTGTTATGTTGGCAAGAGCCAAAAGAACTAAAAGCTTCGTTCGCTCATAACTTTGGTGAAAGCATCACTTATGATTTACTGCAGCCAGTGTTAGTTGGGAGTGGAAAGGAACACAGATGAAGAACTGGTTGTTTGGCAGAAACTGTGTATTCGAATGAAAGCAAAACACTTTTTTACAAAGACTCTACACCATCTGAATGCAGGTTATAAATTCATTCCAAGTTTGATATAAGAAAAAGTATGTGACCCACACATTACAACAACAATAACAATGAAGCTGCAAAACTATGATGTTCCACCCACCCTCCTCACGAATAGTTCAGTCTCTTGTCTGTGAATTTATTTTTTTTTTTTTTAAATGTTTATTCTTTTATATCGAGGATAATGGGAAAACACTCTTGTGCTTTTTTTTTTACATCCAGTCCCCGTGTGTATGCAGTTTTGTAAGTGTAATCTGTTCCTGAATCATAACCTATTCTGGCGTACTGGGATTTGTTGTATGTCCTGATTCAAATACTTCTTTCTAATTCGTCTAATATCACTTTAAGTGCACAGACGTAAAATCAAAGACACGCACACACTTCTTTGTGGCTAGGCTGTCAGCTGCTACATGTTCAACAATGTTCCATGGTAAACTAGAACAGACAGCTAGGGTGAAGCATCATGGTTTTTTTTCCCCTCTATTTCAGTTCTTCTTTGCTCGCGGTAAAGAATCCTTTCTCCCTATACTGTCCCCTCATACTTCCCCTTTGCCTGTGCTGGCACACCATGTGTGTGTTGTTTGTGTTGTGTTGTGTTGTGATGTTGTGTTGTGCTGTGCTGTGTTATGCTGTGATGTGTTGTGCTGTGCTGTGTTGTGTTGTGCTGTGTTGTGTTGTGCTGTGTTGTGTTGTGCTGATGTGCTGTGTTTGTTGTGCTGTGTTGTGTGCTGTGCTGTGTTGCGTTGTGTTGCGTTGTGCTGTGCTGTGCTGTGTTGTGCTGTGATGTGTTGTGCTGTGCTATGTTGTGCTGTGTTGTGTTGGTTGTGCTGTGTTGTGTTGTGCTGTGCTGTGTTGTCTTGTGCTGTGCTGTGCTCTGTACTTGTCAGTCATTATGGGGGTAAAACAAAAGGCATGCTGATTGGTACACTTTTATTTTGGCAAATCTCTCCATGCCAAACTCTTTTTAAATATCAGACAACCCCAATGTCAGAATGCGGCTACCTTAAATTAATGGTGGGCAAAAATGGTTTCATACCAAAATTTTCTTCGCTGGTAAACCTGGAAGCTCTACTAGCCAAGGAGCAAAGAAAGGAAAAGTAAAGAGAAATGGCAACTTTAAAAAAAAAATCATGATTTCTTCTTTTTTCAGTTTGAAATTTCACAAAGGTGGAACTGAAAAAGATGGATTTAACAGACAGTAATCATTTTGCTTTTAATTCATATAATTCCTGTTGACACCTAAAACAGTCAACACCTTGAAACCGTCATTTTGAACTGCTAAACACACAAATGGCAAGCCCTCGTACAGCATAAAAGTATGACCGTGAAAAAATACTTGTCCTCTGTAACTTTACATAACTTTGCTCATTTACACACTGATATGTATGTAGTGTACACATGTCATTGAGTGCACGCACGCACGCACGCACACACACACACACACACACACACACACACACACACACACACACACACACACACTACCTAATATCATGAGAGTGAACAGACGTAATTGAAGACACCACACACACACACACACACATACACACAACACACACACACAACATGGGGTGGCGGGCAGACACAAGGAAGATAGATGGGTAAATAATAATCAGAGAGAGAGAGAGAGAGAGAGAGAGAGAGAGAGAGAGGAGAGAGAGAGAGAGAGTAGATTCAGACCTTTATTGTACAAAGGCTTTAGGCCACAATACAAAAGCAAATTGGGCATGACATGACGTGTTTAAACATACTACTAGCAACATAGTGAAAGTTGAAGTATCACATTGATTATGAACACAAGCATTACATCAGCCATGACCTGAATAGTCACTGTTGACACAAATACACATCACAATATTCTTAGACCACAATGTTTGAGAGAGAGAGAGAGAGAGAGAGGAGAGAGAGAGAGAGAGAGAGAGAGAGAGAGAGAGAGAGAGAGAGAGAGAGAGAGAGAGAGAGAGAGAGAGAGGAGAGAGAGAGAGAGAGAGAGAGAGAGAGAGAGGAGAGAGAGAGAGAGAGGAAAATGTGCACATATAAATGCCAACATCTATTCAACTTGCACCTGGTAGCATAACAGACCTCCACCCCCCTAACCCCCTTAACCCCCTTCAACACCAAAGATGACCGCTAAGTGTTATAGCACTTCTGTCACGAATTCAACAGCAAAAGAAACGAAGATAAAAGAAACCCAAAAAAAACCTGACAAAATCTCCCCATACT
>CM060320.1:66694179-66696679 GCA_030674155.1 Stramonita haemastoma | reverse complement strand
AGTCACAAAGGTAAACACGTACAGTCCATACCTTCACCTCAACCCCATCATCTCCTTATTCAACCTGCACCTGGCAGAATACATCCCCCTCCCTCCCACTCCGCCACCTCCACCCTCTGTCAGTCATGTCAGCACCACAGACCACACTGTGAGCCACAGCATTTTATACCAAGTATTTTATCTGACAGTTTCCATGTCTAGTGTTGACAAGAAATCCCCAAAGGAGAAGAACATCACCACACCCTCAGAATGATTCGCCCTTTTTTTTTCACTCTTCTCTCCTGCTCTCCCATTTTTTCTTGCTACCATAACAGCTGACAAAAAAAGGACATTGATCAAACACATGTCCTGTCGACTGAAGAAATCTTTTGAGCTGCTGAGTGGGGCTATGCCATGAGCACTCAGACGTGGCCAGATTGAATATTCCTGAGTCACAGTGTACCACCCATGAAAACCGCTTTCTCCCCTCTCATGCCTTGGGCAATGAAATGCTTTTGGAGTTCTCGATAATGATATACAAGTTGATGAATTGCTGTGACATTTTCCATAGTTTTTTTTTTTCAAAACGGAGAAGAAGACGTTTTGTGTTCTCCATATCTGAGATAAAAATCAGTGATGACAGTTATAGAAAATAATGAATTATTGATATGGGTTCATTTCATGTGTTGTGAACAGCAAGAAGGTACAAATTTTAATATCGTAAGAGTGCTAAATAATTAGAATATTTTGGGGAAAATTGTTTTTATGTGTGTGTGTGTGTATATGTGTGTGTGTGTGTGTGTGTGTGTGTGTGTGTGTGTGTGTGTGGTGTTGTGCGCGTGCGCACGGGGGTATGCATGCACATACATGCACACCAATATGTGTGTGAGTGTGTATGTGTGTATGTGCGCACATGAGCGTGTTTGTTTGTTTGTGTTGTGTGTGTGTGTGTGTGCGCACGCACATGTGCATGTGCATATGCGTGTGCATGTGCGTGCATGTGTGGTGTGTAAGTCATTTCTTCCCATTTTCTGTATAATGTTATTCCTCCACATCCACAAAGCACAGCATTCATAAAATGTAATTCATGTCCTTTCTTTTCTATTCACGATTCCCTCCTGACACCACACGTCAAACAAGGACAAAAATGTCCAGTGCAGGCCATAAACGAAGACTTGCTACGGCTGGATCCCAGACATCAAAAGCCAGACCCACCACAAAGGTCGGAATGGAAAACTATCAGTCAGACAGTCCTCAAATCACACCATCCGCCCCCCCCCCCCCCCCCCCCCACCTGTCTGTGTCTGATGAGGAGCTATTGTGAGCATTTAGCACCAAGGTGCCACACAGCGGGGAAGACAAGATGGCGGATGGCACGTGACCTCCAGGGAGAGCAAACACTGCGCTCTAATTGGCTTGTCGAGGTGACGTCAGGAGCTTTGATGTATTGTGGAGAAAGAGGAGTTCTTAGTGATGGTTAATAACTGTCACCTTGTCGCCATGCTTGCGTTTCAATTTTTTTTAACAATCTTGCACTCAGGAAGTTACATGGCGTGATTATGTTAACAAGTTGTTGTTGTTGTTGTTGTTTTTTTTGGGGGGGTTATATTTTTTTCATTTCCGTTTTTAGTTTTTCAAGGAAGCATTTCTGCATATGGAGCATTCTTCTTCTTCTTCGTCTTCTTCTTCTTCGTCGTCGTCGTCATCGTGGTTGTCGTTGTTTCTGCCGTTGAATGCTCAGACAGCAAAAACTGTCTGTCATATGAGCGAAAATGTGTTGTGCTGCAGTTAAGTGCCTGACAGGCCCAGGCGCATTAAACTTGAGCATGGGAGATAACTGTTATCTTTTAGGTCTTTCTTGAGAAGAAAGCAAGAGAATGGACCAAGAAAGCAGAAAGTAGACAGGAAGGAGGTGACAGGTAGAAAAGGAACAAGGCAGACACAAAAAGAGTGGTAGAAAAGAATTTCCAAGAGGTATAGATGCTGTCTGTACTGACAGGCCCCCAGCTTTCACAAGGGGTAGTGTAGAACGTTCCAAAAACGTTACATTACATTGGTCCAGATATCCACTGTACAACTTCTTATTTAGTTGCAAAAATCCTTTCAGCTGGTAAAACCTTGATTGCACCCTATGTTTGCATGTTTTTCTGCAACAAGCAGGAGAGTGACTTAAATAGTTAATTCTTGATTTTGAAATGCCGACTGGAGTTTTTAGAATGGATTTATACATGACAAAGGCCAAGAAAATGGCAAGTGTTTACCCAAACTGATTTTAGATACTTTAAAAATCACTGCCCTTAAAATGGCAAGTCTTTAACCAAAACTGATTTGCAAGACTGTAAAAAGAAGGGGGCGGGGTAGCTAAATGGTCAGAGCACTCGCTTTCCCCAGGTCAATTTAAGCAGCATTGAGCATGGTTACCAGTTGGGTGGGTGACTGTTTGCGCACCTTGGCTTCAGTACAGTTTCCCAGTTCACACAGCTGTGAATGGGTACCTGCCCTCTTTAGGGTCAGGGAAGGT
>CM060320.1:66664179-66686679 GCA_030674155.1 Stramonita haemastoma | reverse complement strand
GCGCCAGTTTATCTTTGGGTGAGTGTTCTATGCATCTGTCTGTCTGTCCCTGGGAGTTCGTTCTTTTGGAGAACTTGCCATGGGAAAGTCTGCTGGATGGGATCTGGCCTTTCAGTAGGCCTCCATCCATGTTCTGATTACAGAAAAGAACTAGCGAAAAGCAGAACCTGTGGGGAACTGACACTGCTTCAAAATGTGTAGCGCCTGACTTTCCCACTTCGTTACTTCGTGTTTTGGTAGACACTGTTTTGGATAGGATAATGTGAGGAGTTGGTTATCCTTACTCTTCAGTTATCTGCACATCTATCTGTCAAATTGTTAGCAGATGTGGTTGTACGTTTATGGACCGCTCAGCTCACAGGACACACATCCTTGGGTAAACTGCACTCTAATAAAACTGCTGAGGATCAGGTGACAGGTCAGATGCATGTGATGATAGTTTGTGCCTGAAATCTGGTGCCAGTGTTGTTTCTTTACTGTCATTATGTGCTACAGATACTGCTCACATTTTGCATGGCTCAGATATAGATCCAATGAACGAAAGAAAAGGACAACTGTGCATTACAACGTGGAATTATAAGAAATTACATGGATGTTATTCCACATCTTCAAATAAAAAAGGGGGAAAAATGAACCGTCGAAGTGTCGTCTAACTTGTCATCTCCTTTCCTCTATCTCAAGTTATCTCTCATCCGATCCTCTCTCGTCTGGTTTCTCGATCTCTCTTCCGCCTTCGTTCTCCTCTCTCTCTCTCCCTCTCATTTCACACACACCACAGAGATTTCTGTTTAAAAAGTAACCACCAAAACATGATATCTACCGCAGTCAGTGATGAAGCGATGCAGACGGCAAAGTAGTAATCATGAACGTATCTGTTGGGAGAGTAGGAGAAGAGGTGAGATTTGAGAGAGATGAAAAAAGAGAGATTTATTGCTGTGGTTTTGGAGTTGGTGGTGCCTGTACGCTGGTTTTGGGTGATAGCGTGTTGTGGTGGTGGTGGTGGTAGTTTGTGTGGGTGGTATAGATAGTGATATACCAATGATGATGAGTATGTCTGTCCTCGAACAGCTGCAGACGTTCTGGCTTCAGAAGTTGTATTGTATGTGCTGTACTTACTGTTTTTGTTGTACTGTATCCTATGTATGTACTGTTTTGTTGTATGTCATGTACAATTGAATAGTTTGTATTGTAGATGATTGATTTAATGTACAGCAATTGTAATCATAAAAATCCTGGAAGGTGTAAGCATTTGTGTTTGTTTTCTGCCGCTGTTTATCTGATGGCGGATAGCTAGTGGTCAGAACACTCGCTTTCCCTAAAGTCAAGTTAAGCGCTCGGCGTGTTACCAGTTGGGTGGTGGCCGTTTGCGCGCCTTGGATTGCAGTACAGTTTCCCCAGTTCACCCAGCTGTAAATGGGTCCTGCCCTCTTTAGGTCAGGGAAGGTAAAGCAGCGAGGGAGAGGAGATGGGCGCCGCCCTCAACATGATGGACCTGTAGACAAGCTGAGGTCTTGATGCCTTGCTCCCCTACGACCACATAGGTTATGGGACACCTTTACCTTTAACGGTTTTATCTTTCAAGGTGGCAAAAATATCTGCTCTCATCTTTTTGCAGATTTTCGTCATGTACACTAGCAAAAAAATATTGGATATAGAAATAAGTTTCCAAATGTGTCAAACTACATTATGGTTTGCCGTTATTGGCAGAAAATAATCGGCCTACGTTCTCACAACTTGTGTACATATTCACACATTCTGATGCGTCAGACCGCAGTCATTGTGGCTGTAACTGTTTGTACCGATACATGACTATCTCTGCTGTCTTCTTCAGCACCAAAATCAACTCTTTTTCTTTTCTATTTGAACGCGTTTATCTACTTATTATTTTTTTTTTTAGTTCGAGGATAATGGAATAAGCGCTCATGTCTTTTTTTTTTTAATCCAGTCCCCATGTGTATGCCTTTTCTGTAAACTTTATCACGGTTTCCAACCGGCATACAATAGCCTACTCTTCCGAAAAGCGGGACAGGTTTTAACGTGTGCGCAAGATGTTATGCGTACGTTTGCACACAGGATCTTGGTTTATAGTCCATCCAAAGGAGAAGTAGCTAAACATGAACACAACCTGACGTCTTTCAGCAAAAACCAGCCATCTGCACTGCTGACTGTACTTAAGTGAAGGCGAACCACATCACAAGTCTCTGCTATTGCAGTGTAAAATCCAATGTGTGAAAGAAAATTATATCTATATAAAAAAAGGGAGAGAAATGGCTTTACAAAGTGCTTGCCCTTTAGCTAAATCAGGCCAAGGTAAACACATTTATGCCTTTACATATATGATTTATTATAGGAATGAGGAAAGGTGGGAGTTGGTGAGAAACTGAGAGAGAGAGAGAGAGAGAGAGAGAGAGAGAGAGAGAGAGAGAGAGAGAGAGAGAGAGAGAGAGAGAGAGAGAGAGAGAGAGACAGAGACACAGAGACACAGAGACAGAGACAGAGAGACAGAGAGAGACAGAGAGAGACAGAGAGAGACAGAGGAGACAGAGAGACAGAGACACAGATACAGATACAGACACAGAGAGAGAATCAAATCAAATGAAATCAAACCAAATCAAATCAAATCAAATTCTTTTATTTCGATGATAATGAATAAGTACCCATGTGCTTTATTACATCCAGTCCCCAGAGAGAGAGAGAGGAGAGAGAGAGAGAGAGAGAGAGAGAGAGAGAGAGAGAGAGAGAGAGAGAGAGAGAGAGAGAGAGAGAGAGAGAGAGATTGATTCCGTTGATTTATATTAGTACTTAAAGCTTTTGACTATTGCTTAGAGGAAAAGGCGACAGAGGAAGAGGAGGTGTGTGTGTGTGTGTTGTGTTTTGTGTGTGTGTGTGTGTGTGTGTGTGTGTGTGTGTGTGTGCGTGCACGCGCGCGCGCGCACGCGTGCGTGTGTGTCAAAAAGTCAAAAATCATTTCCAAAAAGTACATTGAGTAAGCAATAAATTTGCAGTTTTTTTTCATCAAGTCATGTGTGTGTGTGTGCTGCTTGCGCGCGTGCGTGCGTGTGTGTTGTGTGTGCGTGTATGTGTGTGTGTGCGTGTGTGCGTGCGTGTGTGTGTATGCGTGCGTGTGTGTGTGTGTGGTGCAATAAATACAGCTTGATTTGACAGCGTGTGATAGGCATGATAGGCTGTATAGTAGGGGGAGGCCTTTTTCATGTCACTCAGTTCAATGCCTGCACTTATTATATATCTATGGGGGCTGACTGACTGACACTGGCAGATTCCTCTGTCATAAGAAACACACATGAGAAACTTTTGTAATATGTATAGGCCAGTGCAAGCAGTTGTGCTGTTATCTTATACACACAGCACACACACACACACACACACACACAACACACACCACACACACACACACACACACACACACACACACACACATATGCACGCGCGTACACACACGCGCGCACGCACGCACAGAGAGAGAGAGAGAGAGGAGAGAGAGAGAGAGGAGGGAGGAGAGAGAGAGGAGAGAGAGAGAGAGAGAGAGAGAGAGGAGAGATGAAGAGAGACAGAAGAAGCAGAGAGAGAGAGAGAGACGAGAAAGAAGACGAGAGAGAGAGAGAGAGAGAGAAGAGAGACAGACAGACAGACAGACAGAGACAGACAGACAGACAGACAGACAGACGAGACAGACAGACAGAACAGAGACAGGAGTTCAGACTTATAATGTACATCGCCTTAGGTCACAATACAAAGAACGGTGGGCATAGAGTGTGGGCAGAGAGAGAAAAGAGAGAGAGAGAAGAGAGAGAGTGAGAGAGTGGAGAGAGAGAGGAGGAGAGAGAGAGAGAGAGAGAGAGAGGAGAGAGAGAGAGGGAGAGAGAGAGAGAGAGAGAGAGAGTAGAGAGAGCAAAATACGTCATCACATATAACGTGCTCCTGTTACTGTTTCACGCCATCATTCGATCTCCCCCTCCTCCCCCCCCCATCCCCTCATCCCCCCAACCACCATTACCACCAACCACAAACTATTTATTCTGTCACACCCAGCTAAACAATCATGACAAACTTCAAAACACGACTGCACTTTTATATAAAGAAATTACACTTTATAGTAGAAGCCTTTCATCATCTTAGGGAAGAATATAAGATAGGAGAGAGAGAAAAAGAGATGGATAGGAAGAAGAGAAGGAGAGAAAAAGAGAGAGACGAAGAGAGAGAGAAAGAGAGAGAGAGAGAGAGAGAGAGAGATATTTAACGACTCGCCGACAGCATGCAATCAAAATGCAACTGGAAAAACAAACAAACAAACAAAGGAAGAAACAGAGAGACGCATTCTCCAAACTTGCTAACTGCTAATGTCTGTCTTATCGGCGAAAAACCGGATTCCGAAGTGAAGAAAAAAAATGGGGTGTGGAGAGGAAATAGTCCCAAATCTGGTGAAAGCGACATTTGGGGGTAAACTGAGGTGGAAGGTTATCTCCCTTGGGGCGCCATGTTTGTGTTACACCCTTCGCCCATCGTCTGTGGTTGAGGTTTTTGCGGGCATCTTTTTTTTTTTTTTTTTTTCTGTCTCTGTTTCTTCTCCTTTTTTTTTGGTGTCCATCTTAATTAGTTGTTTTTTTTTAGTGGGTGTTGAGTTTTTTGTTGTTGTTTTTTTGTTTATTTGTTGGTTTTGTTGTTTGATTGCAGCTTGTTGTTGCTTATTTGTTGGGGGGGGGGGGAGGGGGGTGTTATGTTTTGTTGTTTTTATCGTTGCTACTCCCCCCTTTTTCACCCAGCTGTAATGGGTACCTGCCCTCTTTAGGGTCAGGGAAGGCAAAGCAGCGAGGGAGAGGAGGAGATGGGCGCCGCCCCAATATGCTGGCCCCTAGAGAGAAGCTGAGGTCTCTGAAGCCTCGCTTCCCTATGACCACATTAGGTTATGGGACACCTTTACCTTTAATGTTTTCATTGTTTCATTTCTTGTATTTTCCTGTTTCTCTTTTTACTTTCTTTGCTGTCTTTGTACACTACCTTTTTTTCTTTGTCTTTTCTTGTCTGCATCGTCTGCCTGTTGACATCTTTTTTTTTTCTCTCGCTATTTTCTCCTTCTTCTTTCTTTTTCTTTCTTTCTCTTCCTCTTATTTATTTTTTTTTTAACTTACTACATTTCCTATCCATCCCCCCCCACCCCGCCCCCATTTTAGAAAAAAATCTTGTTTTCAAGTTGAGGGTCGGGGTTCTTGTGCCATTTAATACAGGCGTTTTGTTATCCCCTCATCTCTGTCTGTCTGTCTGTCTGTCTGTTTCTCTGTCTGTCTTCTGTCTGCTCTGTTTTCTCTGTCTTCTCTGTCTCTCTGTCTGTCTGTCTGTCTCTCTTTCTGTCTTCTCTCTCTCTCTTGTCCCTCACTGTCTGTGTCTGTGTTTCTCTGTCTTTTTGTCTTTTCTCCCTGTCCTGTCTGTCTGTCTGTCTCTGTCTTCTCTCTTTCTCTCTCTCTCTGTCTGCCTGTGTCCACCACTGCTGTCTGTTTTTGTCTGTCACTCCCCCCTCCCCACACACACACACAAATAAAGGTCAAAACATTTCAGAGAGAGAGAGATAGAGATAGATAGATAGATAGATAGATAGATAGAGTAGAAGAGATAGATGAGATGAAAGATAGAGAGAGAGACAGACAGACAGACAGACAGACAGACAGACAGACAGACAGACAGACAGACAGACAGACAGACAGACAGAGAAACATAGAGAGAGATCAAGAGACAGAGACATATTACAGGCAGCGTGTTCCATTCACAGGCATGTCCACATACAGGCAATATGTCCCATATATTACAGGCAATGTGTCCCACATATCACAGGCAATATGTCCCACATATTACAGGCAATGTGTCCCCCATATTACAGGCAATGTGTCCAACATATTACAGGCAATTGTCCCCATATTTCAGGAATCTGTCCCTAATTCACAGGCAATGTGTCCCACATATTACAGGCAATGTGTCCCATCATATTACAGGCAATGTGTCCCACATATACAGGTATGTTTCCATATTACAGGCAATCATTACAGTATATTTCACAATGTGTTCCACTATTATCAGGCAATGTGTCTCCACAATATTACAGGCAATGTGTCCCACATAATATTACAATGTGTCCCACATACACAGGCAAGTGTGTCCCCATATTACGGCATGTGTTCCATATTACAGCTAGTGTTTTCCAATGTGTTCCATTACAGGCAATGTTGTTTCATATATTACAGCTAGTTTTTTTCCATGTCTCCCACATATATCACAGACAGTGTGTGTGTTTTCCCTTATATGTTCCAGGAAGCGCCTGCAAGAAGGTGGAATGCCCCAAGTTCAAGGTGTGCGTGGAGAACGTCCAAGGCCTCCCTCTCTGCACCTGCCCTAGCGACTACATCTGCCGCAACCGCAAACGCCTGAAGCCCGTGTGCGGCACGGACGGCATCACCTACGAGTCGCGCTGCCATCTCCGCATCGCCGCTTGCAACAGCGCCGTGAAGATCAAGGTGTCCCGCAAAGGTCCTTGTAGCGGGTTCCACGTGCCGAGACAGCGCGCCGTGCGAAAGCTTCAGCACGTGCCGCAAGCGTAAGAACCAGCACACCGTCTGCGGCACGGATGGGAAATCGTACATCTCCCGCTGCCACATGAAGATCGTGGCTTGTCAGAAAGGCATGAAGATCAAACTGAAGAACGTGGGTATCTGCCCGCCTACCATCAACCACGCGCCCAGTAGCGACCAGCATATCGGCACCAGCGGGTAGCCCGAGACACCAGCAGTCTCGTGGTTCGAACCCGCCGGAGGGACCGCGTCCGCAAGTGGAAGAAGAGCAGCGGAAATGACGTCAGCGGAAGTGACGACAGCAAAAGCAGTCGTCGTCGTCGGCGGCGAGAGAAGCGCCGGAAGCGGAAGGAGCGGAGACGTAAGCGGCGCAAGGCTCGCGGGAAGAGTCGCTCCCGGCGTTTCAAGCACGACAAGAATCTGTTTCACAAAACCTTCGGTCACATCACCTGGAAGTAAAGAGGCTGGGTGAGGAGGGGATGGTTTGTCCTGGAGAGGGTTTTTCACCTTTGGGGGGTTTGCTCTAGCTAGAGAGACTCTCTCTCCCCTGAAGAGTCAGTGAGTGACGTGAAACAGCAGACGTACCTATCTACCTACCTACCTACCTACTTACTTGTGGGCTGAAGAGGCCAGAAATAAACATCAACAACACAACAGTTTGTGATGACGTGACATACATGTTGTGACAATGTAGTTACATTCATCCTTCTCCACTTTTGTAACCCCCCTCCCCCCCACTCCCTTCCTTCTTCCCTGCTCCTCTCTCTCTCTCTCCACCCCCCTCCTCCCTCCCTCGTCCCTGTCCTCTCACCTGATGAATGTCTGTAGCGGCTTCTTCTTGATGGCAAGTACAGTGTTTGTCCTCTCCCTGTGTTGTCCCCCTACCTCCCCATCCTCCTCTCTTTTCTTCTGTGGATGTTTCTGGTACTGGACTGGACTGCCAGAACGATGACCTCATGATACTGGGTAGTGTGAGAGAAAGAGAGAACTGGTTAGTTTTCACATTGTGTTTTGTATGTCACTGGATAATTTAGTAGAGATTTGCCGAGCGCGGCCCGCAGATACTCACACACACACACCCACACACATCCCACACACAACAAACCATACACACGACACAGCCACCCCCCCCCAACACATACAACCACACACACACACACAACACATACACAACACACCACACAACACACACACACACACACACACACACAGAGAGAAGAAAGGACAGATAGCAGATCTGATACACATAATATTAAGTAAAAGACAATGATGCTGATTATTAATGCAAATTACCGGTCAAGTACTTACTTAAACAAAGGCCAGAACTTGGGGAATAGATTTTCTTTTTCTTAAAGTGAAACTTTAGACATTAGATATGTAGCTCGTTTATAAGACACAGTACTGGTTTGTAGCACCACACAATGTTTTTATAAAAGATAGTATTGGTTTTTATCGACACACCATGTTGTATAAACATAATACTGGTTTTTAGGAATAAGCCATGGTTTATAAAAGATAGTGCTGGCTTTTTAGCAACAAGCCATGTTTGATAAAGATTTCAATGAGTTCTAGATTCTAGCAACACTGCACATTTTTTGTTGTGTTTTTCGTTTTAATAGATAAAAGCAGACTACTAGGGTTTATTTTTGGTTTTGTTTAACTGATGCCATGTTTGATAAAAGATGGCACCGGTTTTGTAGCCAGATAAAAACTGGTTGTAGAGCAGCGGGGATAATGCTGACGGTAAGCTGTGATGATCATGACTATTGTCAGACTGGAAACTTGCACTTGGAAAGCTGCATCTAACAAAGACGTCTGTGTTAGCGTTACAAAGGAACTCGATGGTTTGTCGTATGTATATTTTGAAAACCAACTTGTTAAAGCCGTTGTTTTGATTTGTTTGTATATATATATATATGTGTGTGTGGCCTCTCTGTTTGGCTCTTTGTTTTAATTGCAAACAGATGCGCATTTTTTTGTTTGTTTGTGGAAATATATGTATTATGTAGACTTCTGTATGTTCTTACAATTCTGTTTCTGCTTATGTTACATGATCAGCTTGTATTGATTAACTCTGCAGCTTATGTTTGGTTTTTGTTCATTTATGCTTCAGGCAGGCAGTTGGAGAATACCATCATTAAATGTACATATGTGTGACATTATCAAGTATTTATTTGTTAGAAAATTCGTGTGTTAGACCTCATATCTCTGGACCTTTTTCTTTCGCATTTTATTTTTGTTGTGGATAAGTTTTGCTGCAAGGAGACTTCTTAGAGCTTGCTATAGTTCCAGTTTGGTTGACAATGAATGGTTTGCTTTAACTTATTCAGCATAAGAATCAGTTCCATCTGTAAATAGCATAAGTCGTTTCATTACAAGTTGATCTATATATCGTGTAAAGTATGCCGTCTACAGAATGTGATTTTTTATCATTATTTGTCAGTTCAAATATTTAGCGTCACTAGTAGAATGTAGTAATGTTCCACCCTCTCAGAATAAGATCAGTCATTTGTGAAATCATGTCCACTGGTTATGTCCAGGTTAGAAAGAGGTGGAGGGGGTACGTGAGGGATAAAGGTGAAAAATAGAAGATAAGAGGCAAGAGGATTTGCTATCATTTCGTTCTCTGGAGCGAGGTAGGGATGGGGTGTTGTTATGCGACCAAACACGCGTGACTAGATCATTACTTGTGAACTCGACTACAACATTTTTAATGAAGAAGGAATTTGCGTTGTTTAAAAGAGAAGAAAGTGACTTTATCAATCACATCTGTTTAATATAGAACTGTCTATTTGTTTTTTCTGATCGTCATTCGTTTATCTGTTTGATTATTCATTCTTAGTCTCCTCTTTAGTTTTTAGCTTTTATAGTTTTATTTCAACGTGAAGGAAGGTTGTGCCGATACAGTCAGGCCTTCAATCAATCAATCAATCATATTTTTATTTCAAGATGGTACATTGAGTAAGCATCGATTTGCTTTTTTCCAATCAAGCCTTCACTTCATTAGCATCGTTCCGTTTGTAGAACTGCATGCACAGCATTAGTGGTGTGTAGGGAGTGACGGCAAACAAACAAACAAACAAACAAACACACACACAAACAAACACAAACACACACAAAGACACCAAACATACACGTGCACACACTCACGCACACACACACACACATACACACAGACACACACAAATCTCTCTCTCTCACATACACACACAAACAAACACAAAAAGTACCACTGATTTTACCAGTGCACTAAGTCATCAAACCAGTTATTCCTGTACTAAAAGAGGAGCCCTAGTTTACTGTCATCCTATGTGGTCGTAGGGGAGCGAGACATCAGAGACCTCAGCTTCTCTAGGGGCCAGCATTTTGAGGGCGGCGCCCATCTCCTCTCCCTCGCTGCTTTAATTCTCTGGCCCTACAGAGGGCAGGTACCCATTTACAGCTGGGTGAACTGGGGGACGGGACTAAAACCAAGGCGCGCAAATGGTCACCCATCCAATTAGTAACCACTCTCGATACTGCTTAACCTTGGCTGAGGGAAAAAGCGAGTTCTCTGACCACTGAGCTATCCCGATTTTTATAAAGTTACTATTATTAAATAGCAAGATGCTAGGTGTACGTTAACTCTAAGGACCTCAGTGACTATTATAATATAACAAGATGGGCGCAGACACCGCCCTGATGGGCGCTTATTCAGAGGACCTCACTTAATGCCGGCTCAGAGAAAAGAAAAAAAAAACTATCAGGGTACTAGGGTCAGACCCATTGTGACATCCTGGGAAAACGGCTCTCAGCAGGACGGCTCAATCGCCACTAGAGCTATAAGCTGTCTACACCTTTCACATGACGAAAGTGTTAGCTATCTAACCACAACACTATTCCGTCAATCTCCACTCAAGCGCGGCTGTGTTTGCCACCCCATCTCTTCAACGCTGAAAGTGGTTGTTGCAACGAAACTGGACCATGTCCATTCCGGGTAGGCCAAGTCAAGATGTCGTTGATGCCACCTGTGTCCACCCTTTAGTCCTCTCCATGAGTTCTTCATCCCGGGGGCTAATTGCCATCGCGGTCAAGCTGGCTAGCTGCTTTAACAACACCAACACCACCACCACTACCACCCACAAACGCCAAAGCCAACCCTGACTGACCACTAGCACTGACTCATGTGTTGAGTTTTGTAGCTAGCAGGACCTCGGGGGAAAGAAGAAGAAGAAGAAGAAGAAGAAGAAGAAGAAGTCAATGAGAAAGAGAGAGAGAGGTCAAGGCAAGGCAAAGCTGGCTCACTACTAAACAGCTGAGGAGATCTCTTTGAACAACAAATGTCGTTTGTTCCACCTCGGCCCTGCTGACAACTTAAACACTTGCCGGCCTCTCTCGAAAGGCAGATAGCATATCCTTTCAACACCTCCAGCTGAGGACTTGACACATACTCAGCCCCTGGAGTGGTGATTGGAAGTACGAGGGGGGTGGTGGGGTGGGTGGGTGGGGGGTTGGGGGAAGGGGGGTGGGAAGGTCTGTAAGTATCAGGTTTTCTGGCTTGTGTGATAACCTCGTCATTGCTCTTTCTCTGTCTCTCTCTGTCTCTCTGTTTCTGTCTCTGTCTCTCTCTTTATTTGCCTCTCTCTCTCTCTGTGTCTCTGTGTCTGTCTGTCTGTCTGTCTGTCTCTGTCTCTCTCTTTTATTTGACTTCTCTGTCTGTCTTTCTATCTCTGTTTCTCTCTCTCTGTTTCTCTGTATTTCTGTCTATGTCTCTCCCTCTGTCTGTCTGTCTGTCTGTCTGTCTGTCTGTCTCTCTCTCCTCTCTCTCTCTCTCTCTCTCTCTCTCTCTTCTCTCTCTCTCTCTCTCTCTCTCTCTCTCTCTCTCTCTCTCTCTCTCTCTCTCCCCACACCCACCACCACCTGACCCCAGAGGGGGTAGGGGGGCATGTGAAGGTTTGACTGTCACCCTCCCCCACACCTGTGCACATAAATCCTGGCCTGTTTGATAGTGGGCTCTCCCTGTCAGGTAGTAGTAGGCCTAGTAGTAGAGGGCTGACTGTTGGGAGAGAGGGAAGGGGATGGGATATAGTCAGATAGTGCTTGCTAGGTATAGGTGTCAAGTTCATGAACTGGGGGGTAAGAGAAGGCTTTTAGTACTCGTGGGTTTTTTTGGTGGTTTTCTGTGTTTGTCTGTTTTTCTGTAGGTGTCAGTGTGCTTCTCTCTCTATCTGTGTGTGGTGTGTGTGTGTGTGTGTGTGTGTGTGTGTGTGTGTGTGTGTGTGTGTGTGTGTGTGTGTGTGTGTGTGTGTTCTTCTCTCTCTCTCTCTCTTGATAATCTTTCAATTCTGTCTTTTTCTATATCTATTGATATAGATGTAGGGGCCGACTACAAGGTGACCAGTTCAAACAAAGCACAAAGCAACAGGGGAAAATAATGTTGTGTGTAAGTTCTAACCCGCCTGAGACACACACACACTCTCTCTCTCTCTCTCTCTCTCTCTCTCTCTCTCTCTCTCTCTCTCTCTCTCTCTCTCTCTCTCTCTCTCTCTCTCTCTCTCTCTCTCTCTCTCTCTCTCATCTTTTATCCTCTCTCTCTCTCTCTCTCCTCTCTTCTCTCCTCTCCCCTCCTCTCTCTTGTCTGTCTGGTCGTCTGTCTGTCTGTCTGTCTGTCTGTCTCCTCTCTCTTACTCTCTCTCTCTCCTATCTCTCTCTGACTTCTCTCTCTCTCTCTCTTCTCTCTCTCTCTCTCTCTCTCTCTCTCTCTTGTGGTCCATAGTTAAAAAAAAGTAATCACAGTCGAGACCTTTTTAAGGGTGGTGGGGACGAGTAGGCTACCCCAGGTAAGTTAATCCCCCCCCCCTCATTTGAGCCTCAAGAGGCGAAGCTGACAGCACACTCAAGGCAAATACAGTCAACACTATACACATACAAAGCCTGGCCGAACTCCGGTACGCTCAATGGCCATCAGGAACCGTTAATGAGGCTACAGACACTCGACTTTATGATTGCCACTGACCACTGACCAGCACTGACCTACATGTTCAAGTCAACACAGCTTGAACTGTGCTGTGTGTTAATAATGATGGTGGTGATGGTGGCCTACAGAGATCCACTCGTTTGGAAAGCGCTAGGTTCTGGGTTCAAATCTCACGTTGTTCACAGCTAGCTTTGCCTCCTATCTACTAAACTATATTGGGGATTGGGGCTAAAGTGTCCAATAGTTTTAGCTGGAGGGTAAGTTGATAGATTTTCGTCTAAATTCACTTTAAGTGAACAGACGTAAAATCAAAGACACCTAGACTATAGGTGTGTGTGTGGGCTGGGTACTAGTCTTTTAGGCAGGACAAATAAAGAGAGGTCGTGTTTGTGAGGTGTGTGTTCTGAGCAGGTGGGAAAACCCATGGGAAAAAAGAGTTGTCCAGATTGTGGCCAAAGTGTCCAATAGTTTCACAGGAAGGTGTGTAGGGTCTGCCTTGATAGTTTCCCCCCTCTTAATGCCTTTAGCACCATTGTTTCCAAAGACGTTCTTACATATGATATGTTTGCGTGTATGCGTGTCAAAGGGAGTAGTGTTTTTATTCGGTTAAATCTACTTTTTCCCCCCAATATTAATGGGATATCATTCATTTATTCATGAGTTTCTATTCTTTTATCTACTTGTGTCTTTATTATTATTTTTTTTATTATATTTCTCTATCATATTTATTCATTTTTTGCGATCAGGTACGCCGTTATAGATTTGCATAGTATGTTTTGATTTATATACACTTATTTATTGTAAAAGTTGTCCATAATAGTACTCATTTTTCCTCATGTATTATTCGTTCACTTGTATATTCAAAATGACATCGTCTTGTTTTCATAACTACCTAGCACAAGAATAGTGGAAAAAACACACAGATTCAAAAACCTAATCAAAAAGCCAACCAACCAACCAACCAACCAACCAACAACCAACCAACCAGCCAACCAACCAACCAGCCAACCAACCAACAAACCAACCAAAGAAAACAAGAAAAACTCATTGCCTTATGCTGATTGTTAAGTTTTTATAAGGCAAAGGAATGTTTAAAAAATAACATTTTTTCATCTAAGATTTTTATTCTTTTAAGTTCCAGGATGATAGAATAAGTACTCACGCTTTTTTTCCCCCACCCAGTCCTCGTGTGAATGCGGTTTTTAACATTTCACTATCAATTCCCACTAACACAAAATGGTCTACTCTTCTGAAAGGTGAAACAGGTGTGAACAATCGCGCAAAATGCACAAAGGTATGACGACTTCTCCCTTAAACCCTTAAGAAAAAAAATAATGGGTGGTCGCTGCTATTGTGGCGACGCGCTCTCCCCGGGGAGAGCAGCCCGAATTTCACGCAGAGAAATCTGCCGTGACTTAAAGGGGTGTAAAATGTAAAAAAAAATGTTTAAAAAAACAACCTTGGACGAGTCATTTGAAGAGAGGTGGAACAGGTTTATCAACGCGCTGCGTGTGTTCGCACACAGGGCCTCAGTTTATTGTCTCATCCAAAAGGACATTTTTGGGGGAGAGTGGATTCAGTACTGATGGTAACTTCAGCTCAATGGTGGTTTGATCCTGGGCCATCAGATCACGAGAGCAAGGCTCTAACCACTAGGCTACCACCGCCCCCCCACCTCCCTAGAGTATGGCTTTTGATATGTGCATAGAATGTTCTGCATACACTAACACACGAGGTCTTTGGTTTATAACCTCATCATCCCAAGGATTTTCGGTGGAGTGGATTCAGTACCAAGTGATAATTCCAGGGGCGAACCCCCCCCCAAAAAGGACACGTCAGTATCCTCTATCAAAAAGGCATCTTTTCAGTAAGCGCAATGCAAGGGGGACGGGATAGCCTAGTGGTTAGAATATTGCACTTGCAATCTGATGACCCAGGTTCGAATCCCCTTCAAAGGCATTTTTCCCTTGGAGTTAACATCAGTGCTGACTCCACTCTCCCGAAAAGTCCTTTGGAGGAGATTATAAACCGAGGCCCTGTGTGCGAACGCCCGCAGAACATCTTGCGCAGACGTTAAATCCTGTTCCGCTTTTGGAAATAGTAAGCCATCGTGTGCCGGTGGGAACATGTGACACAATTTTCAAACCTACACACACCCGGGGACTCGATGTAAAAAGAGGACCTGAGTGTTTATTCCATTATCCTCGATATAAGACAATAAAGAAAGAAAAGAAATGCTGTTTTGAAGCTCCTGGTGGAGACTTATGTTTCTATTTGGCTGAGAAAGTGGCAAGCCATGTCTGCAAACTGATTCATCACAGTTATGTATGTAATCAGCCCACTGAATATAGCTTTTATATCATGTCAGGGTTATTGTGATTAACTTGTATACTCTGGAATGTTCATCGTTCATGCATTCTGAACTGTATAACATGGTTACTGATGTGTATTTTTCTTTATTGTCTTTCTTTGTTTCTTTGTTTTCGTTCTTTTCTGTCTTTCTTTCTTTTCTTTCAATCGTTCGTTTGTTCGTTTTCTTTTTTTTTTTTTTTTTTTTTTTTTCTTTCTTTCTTTCTTTCTTTCTTTCTTTCTTTCTTTTCTTTCTTTCTTTCTTTCTTTCTTCCTTCCTTCTTCCTTCCTTCCTTCCTTCTCTTCTTTCTTTCTTTCTTTTCTTTCTTTCTTTCTTTCTTTCTTTCTTCTTCTTCTTCTTCTTCCTTCCTTCCTTCCTTCCTTCCTTCCTTCCTTCTTTCTTTCTTTCCATTACCTTCTCCCTGTCTCCTCCCTTTCTACCTTCTCTCCTTTTCCATGCTCCTCCTCCTTTTTCTTTATATCTTGCTTGGTATACATGTTTATTATTTTTTTTAAAAGAAGAAAGAAAATGAAATGTCATAAAGAATGTATGCACTGGTTTCATAGACATTTTAGCTGATCAGTGTCGTTCACAGCATTATTTTAGTATAGATCAGAATATTTATTGATGTAGTTTATACTTGAGTTACAGAGACAGATCCCAGTGTTCTATAGCAGTTTGAGATTATTTTCTAGCTATAATTTTGTGATGAGAAGTTGGACACACACATTATACACTTCATTGTTTTATCAAGTTTTCTCATACATTGATGTCAGCTGTGCTCGTTTTCGTGTTACGTTCATAAATTGCTGGGATGTTTTTTTGTTAATAAAAAGTTCTAGAAAGAACAAGGAGTTGTGTTGTGGTGTGGTGTGGTTGTGGTGTGGTGTGGTGTGGTGGTGGTGTGTGTGTGTGTTTTGTGTGTATTGTTGTGTGTGTGTATGTGTGCGTGTGTGTAGTGTGTTTGTGTGTATGATGTGTGTGTATGTAGTGTGTGTGTGTGTGTGTGTGTGTGTGTGTGTGTGTGTGTGTTGTGTGTGTGTGTGTGTGTGTATGTATGGAGTGTGTGTGTGTGTGTTCCAGTGAATGTTAGCAACCTGATGATTTTGAATGAAACACTTTTTCCACACACACACACACACAACACACACACACACACACACACACACACACACACACACACACACACACACACACACAGAGACGAGAGAGGAGACGAGGAGAGAGAGAGAGGAACGAGAGGAGAGAGAGGAGAGAGCGAAAAGAGAGAGAGCGAAAACTCTGGGTTCGATCCCTGTAAGTAATACAAAGATATGATAGAAACTCTGTATTTATACTGAACAGGAGGCAACACTGAACTAAACTCTCCTAGTTTTTTCATACTATTTTATGTCACAGCAGATTTTTCTGCGTGAAATTCGGGCTGCTATCCCCAGGGAGAGCGCGTCGCCACAAGTCCAGTGCCACCAATTATTTATTTTCTTTTTCCTATCTGCTCTTGTCTACAGAATTTTGCCAGGGACGACCCTCTTGTTGCCGTGGGTTCTTCTACGTGCGCTAAATAATGGTGTGTAACACACGGACATCGGTTTATCGTGTCATCCGAAAGACTAGCATTTAGACCCCCACTTATGGTCTTATATATGGGGGGGGGGGGGGGGGGAGGAGTTTTGGCCAAAGGGGGATTCGAACGCATTACACTCCGACGGATTTTGTTTCTAGCAAGGGACTTAGACACCAATCCACACTAGTTCCTGCCAGAAGACGCTGACTGTTTGCCATTACAAAGGTTGATGTAAACTCGCTAGTTATTTACTTTATGATGAACAGGATGGCAGCAAGATCAACTAAACTCTCTAACCTAGTTCCTGCCTGTACTAAGACTCGACTCTACACAACACAACCACACATTCTAGCTTGAGAGAAGGGAAGAGGAGGAGAAGAACAACCTTAAACAAACACCAGAGAAGAGAGGTAAAGAATTGGAAGAAAGAACAAGAGGAGGAGAGAGGGAAAATAAGAGAGGTCACGTAAGAAAAGGAAGTACGAAGAGAAATGAGAAAAAAATGAAAAAGGAAGAAAAAAATATTTGAGAAAGAGTGAGGAGGAAAATAAATGAGAATACTAAGAAAAGAAGTACGAAGAGAAATGAAGAGAGAAGAGAAGAAAATGAGAAGAGAGAGAAGAGAGAGAAGAGAGAGAAGAGAGAGGAGGAGAGAGAGTAGAGAGGAATGGAGAGAGAGAGAGGAGAGAGAGAGAGAGAGAAGAGAGAGAGAGAGAGAGAGAGAGAGAAGAGAGAGAGAGAGAGAGAGAGAGAAGAAAGACAGACAGACAGAAGACAGACAGACAGACAGACAGACAGACAGACAGACAGAAACAGAACAGGAAACAGGAACAGTCAAGAGAAGACAGACTGAGTCAGGTAAACCGAAATAGATAGAAAAAAGAACAGGAAAAGACGGACAGACTGAGAGACAGACAGACAGACAGACAGACAGACAGACAACACACACACACACACACACACACACACACACACACACACACACACACACACACACACACACACACACACACACACACACACAACACACACAACACACAGGAGCACAGCTATACAAGACAGCACAGGACAAAATGCAGACAGACAAAAGAAAGTTTCATGAAGTAGAATAGAAGCAGGAAGATTGACAAGAAAACAGACAGGAACAGACATGTTTATAGCAGAAAAGACGAATGAGGAAGAGGGTAGCTAGCTAGATAAGTGGAAAGAGAAGAAGAAACAAGAAGAAGAAAACTGCAGGATCAAAAAGAATTGCTGATAAGAAACAGAAAGACGGCTGTAGATAGATAAAGCAAGATGGAAAAAGAAAAAAAAAAAAAGAAAAAAAGAAAATCGACTAGGGCGACGTCGAAAAGTTTAGAGCAAAAAAGAGGAGGAAGAAAGACTACGAAAAAGTAAACTGCAAGAAAAAGAAAAGTGTAAAGATTGTGCAAATTGTAAAGAGGAGAATTCCAAAGTCGAAGAATTGCAAAGGAGAAAAATTGCGTCGAAAAAGAATTGGCAAAAAAAGAAGAAAGAAGAAAAGAAGAAGAATTGCGAAGAATAGCGAAGAATTGACGAAGAAGAATTGCGAAAGAAGAAGAGAATTTAAGAAAAGATTTGAAGAATAAGCGAAGAAGAAGAAGAAGAAAAGAAGAAAAACAAGGATAAAGAAGAAGAACAAGAACAAGAACAAGAAAATTGCGAAGGAGAGGCAGAATGCAGAAAAAGAAGGAAAAAATATACGAAAGAAAAGAATGGAAGAGAAAAATGCATAGAAATTATCATATATATTGCGGCGATGATACAATCTCTATGTCTTTGTCTCTGTCTCATCTGTCTGTCTCTCACCTCTCTCTTTATATCTCTGTGTCTGTCTGTCTGTCTGTCTGTCTGTCTTCTGTCTGTCTGTCTGTCTATCTTCTCTATCTAGCTGCTGCTGCTAGCTCTCTGTCTTCTCGTCTGCTCTGTTCTCCTCTTTTCTCTCTCTCTCTCTCTCCTTTTCTCCTCTCTCTCTCTCTCTCCCCTCCCTCCTCTCTCTCTCTCCCTCCTCTCTCTCTCTCTCTCTCTCTCTCTCTCTTTCTCTCTCTCTCTCTCTCTCCTTCCTCTCTCCCTCCTCCTCTCTCTCTCTCTCTCCTCCTTCCCTCTCTCCCCCCTCTCTCTCTGATAGGGGGAGAGAGGAGAGCGTATGTACTGGCACACATATAACCTTGCAAAAGGTGTCCCCGCAAGGCGTAGGTGTCACTTCAGCCTCTTAGGAATAATGGTGGAACGGACGACAAGATAATCTGTAGGTGGAACATCGCCTTAATCTGACAGACACTGGTTTGGTGTCCAGACGTCTGTAGACATCCTCGGCAGGTCGATTGTGACACTGGCTGCAGACTCTGTCACTGAAGAGGATGAGGATGAGGAGGAGATGGAGGAGGAGGAGGAAGGGGAGGAGGAAGAGGAGGAGGAGGAAAAGGAGGAGGAGGAGGAGGAGTAGGTGGAGGAGAGGAAATGAGCTGAAGAGGAGGAAGAAAGAAGAAGAAGAAGAAAGATTACGAGGAGGAGGAGGAGAAGAAGAATATGATGAAGACAGTGAAGAGAAGAGAATGATGATGATGATGATGAGATGATGATGATGATGAATGATGAGAGATGATGATGATGATGATGAATGACGATGAGAGAGACACGACGATGATGACAAACGACGATGACGACGATGACGACGACACGACGACGACGATGAGATGATGAGATGATGATGATGATGATGATGATGATGATGATGATGATGATGATATGATGATGATAGAAAGACTGCGGAAAAGTGAAAAAGGAGAGGACTACGAAGTAGATCGCAAAGGACAAGACCGCACAGAAAAAGAATGCGAAGAAGAAGAATCATAAAGATTCTCAAGGAGTCTGTAAAGAAAACAAAAGACTGAAAAAACTGTAAAAAAAAGACTGCTAAAAAGAAGACTGCGAAGAAGATGTAAAGAAACTTCGAAGAAGAATACTGAAGAAAAATTGCAAAGAAGAAAAATTGCAAAGAAGAGGAACTGCGAAGTTAAATTGCAAAGAAGAAGATTTGCAAAGAAAAAAGAAGAATTCCCAAAGAACTGCAAATAATTGCAGAAACTGCGAAGAAGAATTGCAAAAGAAAAAGAAGGAAGTAATTAGGAAGAAGAACAAGAACAAGAACAAATGAAACAAACCACGTAAAAAAACAAGAAAAAAGAGACAAGACAGGAAAAGGCAAAAAACAAGAACAGGAAGATGGTCATGCACACATATTTCTTGTTGATACCGGCAGATGATGTCCACAACCACTTCAATGGCTTTGGCCACCTAAACCGTCAGCCCTGGACTCTAGGGGAAATAGCCGAAGAGGGAGAGGGGGGGAGGGAAGGGGCCGGTGGTCAGTGGGGAGAGGGGGTCGGAGGTCAGAGTGGGGGTGGGGGTGGGCTTAGCTACCTGGCTGGTAATCCTGCAGAAAGATCACATGAAGACAGGCCAGGAAATAAGGAGGATACTGTCTGTTATGGATGGAGGGCAATGGAGTGGGTTTTCAGAAAACGCATTCAATGCTACCAATTGCAGCCCAGCCATCAATCGGAGGTTTTGGCTCTATTTGAAAAGGTATTTTCTTTTGGTTTAATTGAAAAACAATAATAGGGTTTGTCCAGAGTCCAATGTCAAACCAACATTAGGAAAAAAAGGAAGTATACCCCCACTATCACTACTATTATCTCATACCCACCACCGCCACCACCATCATCACCACCACCACTAACACCACCACCACCACCACCAACCGCCAACCACCACCACCACTACCACCACCAACCACAACCACCACCAACACCACCACCACCACCACCACCACCACCACCATCACAACCACCACCACCACCACCACCAGGCACTAACCACAACAGCAACAGAACAGAAGCAACAACAACAACAACACACATTTAAACAACAGTTATGACCTGAACCCCAAGAGAGCAAAAAACAAATATATCAATAAATTCATGACCTCCCCCCTCCCCCCCCCTCCCGCCCCCCCCCCCCCCCCCTCAACAACAATAGCCAACGACACTCAGACAGTACAGAGGTCCATTGGCCAGGATTAACCCCACACTTTAGTCTGTCACACCGACATGGGGGCAGATTAGTCAGTCAAGTGTCCTCACCCCCCCCCCCACCCCCCCCACCCCACCCCACCACCCCACCACCACCACACCACCACCACCACACCACCCCACCACCACCCACTCACACCACCACCCACCACGCCACTAATCATACCACCACCCCACACACCACCACCCACAATCATACACCACCACCCAGCACACTCGAATCATCACATCATCACTCCATCATCATCAAACATCACTACCACCCTCATCTCCCTCCCTCTCTGTTCACTTGGTCAAAGTGGGAGAAGGACGGGGGGGAGGTCATGACCCTCAGATGACCTTGACTGCCCTGACCAGTGGTGTCTATAATCATGTGAAGAAAGGAGGGGGGTGGGGGGCGGGGTCAGTCTACTGACCGCTGTTGATATCATGTCTGCCCAATTCAGAATCTTGTTATAGTGCTGTCAGCGATATTATTTTTTTTTTTATTATGTATTTTTTTTCGATCCTCAGCTAGAGCTCTGAGGTTCACCAATGGTGATTTTTTTTGCGTATGCGAACGCTTATTAATTTTCTGTTAAGGTAGCCGCTTTCTGAACTCAGGAATTTTAAACAATATAAGAAAATCAGGGAGTATGTGTGTCGTTTCCAAATGTCCTACTGTGTTATAAAAGGTAAAGGTGTTCCACAACTTACCTGGTAGCAGGGAGCAAGGCAGAGACCTCAGCTTCTCTAGGGGCCAGCATATTGAGGGCGGCGCCATCTCCTCTCCCTCGCTGCTTTACCTTCCCTGATCCTAAAGAGGGCAGGTACCCATTTATAGCTGGGTGAAGAGGGGGGACTGTACTGAGGCCAAGGTGCACAAACAGTCACCCATCCAACTGGTAACCACGCTCGACGTTGCTTAACCTTAGCTTGGGGAAAGCGAGCGCTCTGACCACTGAGCTATCCCGTCCCCCAAAAAAGAAAAAGAAAACGGTAAAAAGAAGAAGAGAAAAGAATCCCGAGAGACAAAGAATCCCTCCCCTCTTGTCATCGTTTTCATCACCCTCCTCTACTCTGCTACTTTTTTCCAGACATATTATGGTCCATAAGCTAGCTTACATTCAGATACATGGAACTAAACAAACACTTCTTTGACTCTGTCATAATATTTTTACATAGAAATTTAGCAGACAGCAATTTTATACTAAGAAAATAAACTTTGAAATGAACCAACAGAGTATTGTTGCTGTGTTGTGCGTTCCCCAGCTTCACACTCTGAGGGGTCACCCAGAATGTGCACTCTTGACTCACTCATCCATTCCCAACTGAGGAATTACTGTGAGATTGAAATTGCGACACTGAATGACAAGTTTGCATGCATGACTGTTTTCAAGTACTTACCTCGCCATATAGGCAGCCATACTCCGACTTCGTAGGAACCAGCAGAGTCACATTACTGACAAGCAGCGCTAGGTACACCCTGTTTTTCTTTCACTTAGATAATCCACGCTTTATAGTAAGTAGGCACCCATCAGTCTCTGAAGGCTATGCAGTTGTGCTCTAGTCTTTAGAAGCGCAAAGCCTGGGTAATATGAGGTCATATACTGTATACTTATCATAGATACACACCCACACATACCATTACACCTTAAATGTAATATCCATTAAAGCAATACATACGAATATCATAGTTTATCTATCTATTATCATATATCATACTATTATTATCATATATATATCATCTTCTATATCTATATATCATATACTATCATACTCATACTTCATATCTTCATACATACATACTACATCTATCTACATACACTACATACTATCATATACATCATCTATCTATATTATATATATATATATATATATTATATATATCATATCTATATACTATATATCATATACATACTATATATATACTTATATATAATATACTATATCATATATCT
>CM060320.1:66633697-66641197 GCA_030674155.1 Stramonita haemastoma | reverse complement strand
GACCAAACCATGTGGGGGATCGTTGGCCAAGAGGACACCACCTGCCTAAGAATTGAGAAGAGCGGGTTCGATTCCTGTTTGCTCCATTCACTAGACTTCGAGTGGTGGTTTGATTTGAAAATGAATCAGTAGCAAAAGACTTCCGATATAATTGGTAACTAACGTATACTTAAACCGGTGGATTTTTATTTTTAAGTAATAATGATTTTTATTTTATTTTCTTGTTCATTCGTAGGTGAGAGTGAACAAACACTGGATATATATATATATATATATATATATATATATATATATATATATATATATATATATATATATATATATATATATATATATATTATATATATATTATATATGTTGTGTGTGTGTTGTGTGTGTGTGTGTGTGTGTGTGTGTGGTGTGTGTGTGTGTGTGCGTGTGTATGTGTGCGTGTGTGTGTGTGCGTGTGTGTGTCTATGTGTCTGTGTGTCTGTGTGTCTGTGTGTGCGTGTGTCTGTATGTGTGTGTGCGTGTATGTGTGTGTGCTTGCATGTGTGCGTGCGTGCATGCTTGTGTGCGTGTGTGCGTGTGTGCATGCGTGCGTGTGTGTGTATGTGTGTGAGTGTTTGTGTCTCTGTGTCTGTATATCTGTGTTTCCACACACATACCCACTCATGCATGCACATGATGAACCCTATCCCCGAATCATGTGTGCAGGTCCACACACCATCTATTGCAACATCAGTGCTTGTATGTATGTATGTATGTATGTATGTATATATATAAATCCTCATCTCCACACACACACACACACACCCTCCTAAGCCCGTAACCCCCCACAGTATGCCTGCTTGCTTCCAAAACATGACGTGTGAGTTCTGCCCAATTTCACCCCAGACTCGCAGATCTGATCATTCCTTGATATATATATTTCTGTTTATGTTGGAATATCATCATTTCTCTTCCTCCTTTACTACCCCCCTCCCCCTCCCCTTCCACCCACTCCCACCCCCCCCCTTCCCCAGCAATATCGTACATTATATCTAAGACATCCTCACAACCTGTCATCTCACAGTTTCAACCCCTCCCCCACCCCCCTACCAAGACCACCCACCCAGTCCATGATGTAGGGAGTAGTGGCTGATGCTTGTCGTGATGGGGAAGTTACAGTGGTTGAGGAATGATAGATGCAATGGTACTGCCGTAGAGCTGAGGCATCAGAGCACACAGAGAACGCTTTGGGTTTTTTGGTTTTTTTTTTCTATCTCAGAGGTCCCAGAGGCTGTTGAAGTCATTGTGGTGTACGTGTCTGTCAGTCAGCTCCTGTGGACGGTACTAAGGTGATTATGTGTCTTGTGGGGTGAGGGTAACTACTGGTAGAGAGTAAATGTAAAAAATCAACAAAAAAATCAGAGAAATGGGAAAAAATAAAGACCCAAACAAAACACACAAACTCACATACATACAGAAAAAGAAATGCCTGTTGTTTCTTGTACGTGAGGATTTTTTTTCCTATTCTAGAGCTATGCCCAATATATATATTATATATATATATAATAATATATATATATAATATATAATATATATATATATATATATATATATATATATATATGAATGTATCTGTCATCTTCTACTATTCTTCTTCTATTTCTGTCATCTATCTATCTATCTATCTATCTATCTATCTATCTATCTATCTATCTATCTATCTATCTATCTATCTATCTATCTATCTATCTATCTTCTATCTATCTATCTATCTATCTATCTATCTATCTGTCTGTCTGTCTTGTCTGTCTGTCTGTCTGTCTGTCTATCTATCTATCTATCTATCTATCTATCTATCTATCTATCTATCTATCTATCTATCTATCTATCTTCTGTCTGTCTTCATGTCTGTCTATCTATCTGTCTGTCTACTTGTCTGTCCTGTCTGTCCTGTCTGTCTTTCTGTCTGTCTGTCTTCTGTCTGTCGTCTGTCTGTCGCTGTCTGTCTAGAGAGAGAGAGAGAGAGAGAGAGAGAGAGAGAGAGAGAGAGAGAGAGAGAGAGAGAGAGAGAGAGAGAGAGAGAGAGAGAGAGAGAGAGAGAGAGAGAGAGAGAGAGAGAGAGAGAGAGAACAGACAGACTGATACACATACACAAACACGCGTGACCGCGCACGTGCGCGCACCACACACACATACACACCAACACACACACATACACGCACGCACACACGTACATGTCTCGTTCTTCCTCCGGCTTTCTCCATATTTCTGGTATCCTGATTCATTTCTCAGCTTTATGTTAGCTCTATCCTACCTCAAATATTTGGTCTGTTTTTGCCTCCAGCTCCTTATCTATACCTCACCTGGAGTAACGTGCCCTTTGGGGCTCAGTTTAACTGTATACAGTCTTGAAGAATGAGGCATTTGGGCCTCATTTTAGCTGTATACGGTCTTGAAGAATGAGACATTAGGGCCTCATTTAGCTTATACAGCCTTGAAGAATGAGGCATTTGGGCCTCATTTTAGCTGTATACAGCCTTGAAGAATGAGGCATTTGGGCCTCATTTAGCTGTATACAGCCTTGAAGAATGAGGCATTTGGGCCTCATTTTAGCTGTGTCCTGCCTTGAAGAATGAGGAAGTTGGGATTCATTTTAGTGTGGCGGGGCGTAATTAGATTACTTCCCATGCGATCGGAACTGCCAATCGCAGTCGTGGATCTAAATTTAGATCTACACCTGAGAATTGTGCGACGTTCTGTATCGTTGGGGGTGGTCGAAAGCCGTCCTCTGCATGCACTTTTCCCGTAGCGGTAAAATGTATTCATGCAGCTTCTATTTAGTGGCTACAATCTGACTGTCTGACCGTGCTGTCGTCGCCGAGAAGTTGTACAGAGACGCGGCAGATCAAATATCTGCACTCTGTTACATTAGCTAATACTCCTGAAAGAATGGGCATTTGGGCCTCATTGTAGCTATGTCCCGCCTTGAAGAATGGGGCATTTGGGCCTCATTGTAGCTATGTCCCGCCTTGAAGAATGGGGCATTTGGGCCTCATTGTAGCTATGTCCCGCCTTGAAGAATGGGGCATTTGGGCCTCATTGTAGCTATGTCCCGCCTTGAAGAATGGGCATTTGGGCCTCATTGTAGCTATGTCCCGCCTTGAAGAATGGGGCATTTGGGCCTCATTGTAGCTATGTCCCGCCTTGAAGAATGGGGCATTTGGGCCTCATTGTAGCTATGTCCCGCCTTGAAGAATGGGCATTTGGGCCTCATTGTAGCTATGTCCCGCCTTGAAGAATGGGGCATTTGGGCCTCATTGTAGCTATGTCCCGCCTTGAAGAATGGTGCATTTGGGCCTCATTGTAGCTATGTCCCGCCTTGAAGAATGGGCATTTGGGCCTCATTGTAGCTATGTCCCGCCTTGAAGAATGGGGCATTTGGGCCTCATTGTAGCTATGTCCCGCCTTGAAGAATGGGGCATTTGGGCCTCATTGTAGCTATGTCCCGCCTTGAAGAATGGGCATTTGGGCCTCATTGTAGCTATGTCCCGCCTTGAAGAATGGGGCATTTGGGCCTCATTGTAGCTATGTCCCGCCTTGAAGAATGGGGCATTTGGACCTCATTGTAGCTATGTCCCGCCTTGAAGAATGGGGCATTTGGACCTCATTGTAGCTATGTCCCGCCTTGAAGAATGGGGCATTTGGACCTCATTGTAGCTATGTCCCGCCTTGAAGAATGGGGCATTTGGACCTCATTGTAGCTATGTCCCGCCTTGAAGAATGGGGCATTTGGACCTCATTGTAGCTATGTCCCGCCTTGAAGAATGGGGCATTTGGGCCTCATTGTAGCTATGTCCCGCCTTGAAGAATGGGGCATTTGGACCTCATTGTAGCTATGTCCCGCCTTGAAGAATGGGACATTTGGACCTCATTGTAGCTATGTACCGCCTTGAAGAATGGGACATTTGGACCTCATTGTAGCTATGTACCGCCTTGAAGAATGGGACATTTGGACCTCATTGTAGCTATGTACCGCCTTGAAGAATAAGACATTTGGGCCCTAGCTTAATTAAGTCTATCCCAACATTAGTAATGTGTTAATTTGTCCTTATTTTTTTACCTAAAACCTGCTGTGCTTTTTTTGACATTTTTGGTATCTTAGTTTAGCTGCGTTCTACTTGAAACACTGCGTCCGTTTCACCTTCCTCTCTCGCCATATCTCGCTATAAATGTAATATTTCGTTTGTGGCTCATTTCTTGCCATTTTCGGCATTTATAAGTGAATGATTTAAACCTATAGTTTTAACCCATATTCCGCCGTGAGTAATGAGACCTTTTGGCCCCTGTTTTTAGTCATAGCCTGTCATGCCACAAGTACTGGGTTATTTGACATTCATTTACTGCCATATTCTGCCTGGACTTAGCGTGACCTTTGCACTTCTTCTTGAACCCAATTCCGTTATAACTACGGGGTCATTTGGCCATGCTATGGGCACGGGATAGCTCAGTGGTATGAGAATTAATTTTGCTTTCCCCCAGCCAATGTTAAGCAGCATTGAGCGTGGCTACATTATTGGATGGGTGACTGTGCGCCTTGGCTTCAGTACAGCCCCCCAGTTCACCCAGCTGTAAATGGGTACCTGCCCTCTTTAGGGTCAGGGAAGGTAAAGCAGCTAGGGAGAGGAGATGGGCGCCGCCCTCAGTATGCTGACCCCTAGTGAAACTGAGGTCCCTAATGCCTCGCTCCCCTACGACCGCATAGGTTATGGGACACCTTTACCTTTTTTTTTTTATACAGTCATACAATTATCTGGTCTTTACGAATGGGTTACTTGAGTTTCTTTTCAAGCTGAAGTCTGTCATGGATAACAGCTTGTTTGGACCTTATGTGTAGCCATAAATGCCGATAAATAATTGTTTTGGGAGGCATCTTTTTGTGTGATGTCCCCACCATAAATGATTAATAATTATCATCCTCATTCCATTTATATTATGTCATAAGTAATGATTTTTGGTCCTGGATATTGATGAGTTACTTAGCCTGATTTGTAGATATATGCATCTGTAAATTATGAATCGTTTAAAAGGCATTTACAAATCATAATGTGTGACGAGTAATGACACACAACGCACAGACACACAGACACAGACACAGACACAGACACAGACACAGACACACACACACACACACACACACACACACACACACACACACACACACACACACACACACACACACACACACACACACACTCACACACACACACACACACACACGGGCACGCACATGAACACACACACGCACGCACTCACGCAGGCATGCATGCATGCGCAAACACACACACGCACGCATGCACGCACGCACGCATGCATGCATGCACACATACACACACACACACAGTAATATGATTAAAGATAGTGAGGGTGTCAGCTGTTTGCTTTACCCAAACAAACAACTTCGTCGTTTGAAAGATTTATAAGGAAAAACACAGAAAAAATTATGTATAGTAGTCTGATCAGATTATGTCAAAAGCTAAACTAAT
The DNA here is from genome assembly GCA_030674155.1 of Stramonita haemastoma. Classification (NCBI taxonomy): domain Eukaryota; kingdom Metazoa; phylum Mollusca; class Gastropoda; order Neogastropoda; family Muricidae; genus Stramonita; species Stramonita haemastoma. The sequence continues at coordinate 66,635,684 of CM060320.1, read as the reverse complement.
CGATGAAACATAAGTTTTCTGCAATAATTCAGAGGAATATATCTGTCTCTCGGGTCATCTAAAACAGAACAACGTAATACAAAATAAATCTCGTCTTCCTTAGCTGAGAGAGAGAGAGAGAGAGAGAGAGAGAGAGAGAGAGAGAGAGAGAGAGAGAGAGAGAGAGAGAGAGAGAGAGAGAGAGAGAGAGAGAGAGAGACAGACAGACAGACAGACAGACAGACAGACAGACAGACAGACAGACAGACAGACAGACAGACAGACAGACAGACAGGCAGACAGACAGACAGACAGACAGACAGACAGACAGACAGACAGACACAGACAGACACAGACAGACAGACAGACACAGACAGAAACAACAGAGCTAGAGAGAGACAGAGATACAGATAGGAAAGATTGAGAGAGAAATAGGAGGGGGGGGGGGGGGAGGCAGACATAAGCAGACAACAAGACTTAACATAAATGTTATAATTGTGAAAGAGGTTCATGTAATCTTAAAGAGGATATTTGTTAAGTCTGCGCTGTCTCCAAAAACCCTGATACACTTGAAAAAACAAAAAAACCTACAGTTCCTGCCTTCACCCTTCCTGAAACCTCTCTTCTTCTTCTTCTTTTCTCCATGTCTTGAAACGCTTTGTAGACGAGACGTTTGTTTCACGAACATCACTGGATACCTTCCTCTTCAGATGGATGGAAGACAGAAGCAGAGCAGAACAATCAGTTTGTTATCGTTTGGCCCTCCCCTCCCCCCCACCCCCCTCCCCCCCAATCTCCCCATCCACCTCTCTTCATCGCCAAACCATCCGCAGAAAGCCTCTGTGGTAGTGAAGATGATGATCCATCATAGTCTTAAATGACTCACCATGATCCTAAATGTCATAGGTTCGAATCTCGGTGTGGTCTGGTGAATTAAGGGTAAGATTTTTTTTTTTTACGACCTCCCAGGTAAATTCCGAGTGCAGACCTGCCAGTGCCTACATTCTCTTCGGGCACATACCCAGGCAGACGATCAAATATGCATGCTAAAGATCTCGTAATTCATGTCATCGTCCGGAATTCCGTGGGTTACGGAAACACGAACATACCCAGCATACATCCCCGAAGTCGGAATGTGGCTACCGTCTTGGTGGACAGAAACGGTCGCATGCTCCAAGTCTCACCTTGATGAAGCTCAGCTGTAGTAGAGGAACGACGGTGGAAGGACGGTGGCAGAATGGTTAAGACGTTCGCCTGCCAATATGTAAATCGTGAGTTTCTGGGTTCGAACCCAGCCTCGCCCTTTCTTCCCAGTTTGACGAAAAAATCGAACTGAATGTCAAAGTCATTCGGATGAGACTCGAAACCGAGGCCCCGTGTGCGAATGCACGCAGAAACATCTTGCGCACACGTTAAAAGCCCGTTCCACCTTTCGGAAGAGTAGGCCATCGTGTGCCGGTAGGAGCGGATGACAAAATTATAACAAACCAGCATGCACACAGGTGTCGTGTTTAGACACCATCCCTGAAGAAAAATCGGGAGTTGGAGTTGGGGATCTTTGCGCCTGGTGGCAGCATGATCTGTGGCTCTGTAGGTCAAATGCAAGCGCTTTGATTTGTCTTTACAAGAGATAGCGCTATACAAATTCCATGTATTATTAAATTAATTATTAACGAAAAAATACAAACAAACCAACACTCAGGTCTTAAATGGTCCACCCTGGCCTTAAATGAGCCATCCTGATCTTAAACGATCCACCCTGGTCTTCAATGGTCCATCCTTCTCTTAAATGGCCCATCCTGCTCTTAAACGGTCCACTTAAATTGTCTACCCTGATCTAAAATGGTCTGCCCTGATCTTACATGGTACACCCTGGCATTAAATGGTCCCACCCCGATCTTAAATACTCCACCCTGATCTTCAGTAGTCCACCCTGATCTTAAACACTCTACTCTGGTCTTAAATGGCCCACCCTCACTTTCGACAGCCCTCAGCTTCACACTGCCTG
>CM060320.1:66599408-66606908 GCA_030674155.1 Stramonita haemastoma | reverse complement strand
CTGAGTGAGACCGTATTTTTGTATTTTGTATTTTGTACCACTTTATGTCACGGCAGATTTCTCTGCGTGAAATTCGGGCTGCTCTCGCCGGGGAGAGCGCGTCGCCACATGTGCAGCGCCTACCCCTTTTTTTTTCCTGCATGCAAGTGTATTTGTTTCCCTATCAGAGTGGCTTTTTTCTACAGAATTTTGCCAGGGACAACCCCCTTGTTGCCGTGGGTTCTTTTACGTGCGCTAAATAGTGATATGTAACACACGGGACCTCGGTTTATCGTCTCATCCGAAAGACTAGCGCCCAGACCACCACTCATGGTCTAATGGATGGGGAAAAAGTTTTGGGTCCAAACACATTCCGACCCGGACTTTTTGCTTTCTAGGCAAGGCGCGTGACCACCTAGACCACCGATCCACTAAGGAGGAGGTGATGAGGTGTGATACACACATAGCTCGCTTCGGTGTGTGTGTGTGTGTGTGTGTGTGTGTGTGTGTGTGTGTGTGTGTGTGTGTGTGTGTGTGTGTGTGTGTGTGTGTGTGTGTGTGCGCGCGCGCGCGCGCGCTGTGTGTGTGTGTGCGTGTGTGTGTGTGTGTGTGTGTGTGTGTGTGTGTGTGTGTGGTGCGTGCGTGTATGTGTGTGTGTGTATGTGTGTGTGTATTTTATTCTCCCTTTTTTATTTTAATCTTTTATTTTGAGAACAATGGAATGAGCACTTATGTGCTATTTTTTGGTCATATTTTTAAATGTTCAAAGCAAGTAATTTTTTTTTCAAATTACGAGAAAGACGAGAAAAAAAGGAGAGGAGGAGGAGGAGGAAGATTGATTGATTTATTCTTTTATATCGAGGATAATGGAATAAGCACTCTTGTGCTTTTTTCATCCAGTCCCCGTGTGTATGCAGTTTTGCAAATGTCATCTGTTCCCACCGGCACGCGATGGCTACTCTTACGAAAAGCGGAACAGGATTTAACGTGTGCGCAAAATGTACTGCGTGCGTTCGCACACGGGGCCTCGGTTTAAAGTCTCATCCGAAGGACTTTTGGGAGAATGGAGTCAGCACTGATGTTAACTCCAGGAGAAAAATCTCCTCAACCGGACTCGAACCGGGTCGTCAAATTGCCAGCGCAATGTTCTGACCACTAGGCTATCCGTCCCCCGAGAGAGAGAGAGAGAGAGAGAGAGAGAGAGAGAGAGGAGAGAGAGAGAGAGAGAAGAGAGAGAGAGAGAGAGAGAAGAGAGAGAGAGAGAGAGAGAAGAAGGAGACAGACAGACAGACAGACAGACAGAGACAGACAGACAGACAGACGACAGACAGACAGACAGACAGATAGACAGATAGACAGACGAAGACAGAGAAGAGAGAGTCAGAGACAGTGTTTAGGTGAAATAAGAGACGGACCCGCCCCTTTTCTCCACCCTCCCCCATACCCGTCCCCCCCTTCCCCCCACCTCTCCCCCCCCCCCCCCAGCCGGTTCAGGAAGACGACGAGTTCCGTTGTTTATGTCTTTTGCACATGCCATCTCTCTCTCACTCTCACTCCACAGTCCTGTGTGTCAGTATAACTGCTACAACATCACAGCAACTCAACAACTCACATCACATCACATCCAAAGATGTTTTGTTTTTTTACATTTGAAAAATCTTCAGAAAATACCGTATTATCTTTTGTTCAAAGACCTGAAACCCTTTAGAATCTTTTGAATGGTTCATAAATCCTGCTGTTATTGTCTTTCAGTCGAGACTTTTGAAATTCTGGAAGCTTTTGAAGTTTTTTTTAGACTTTGAAAAACAAACAAGAATATGGTACAAGAAAAAAAGAAAGAAAGAAAGAACGAAAGGAAAGAAAGAAAGAAAGAAAGAAAAGAAAAGAAAGAAAGAAAGAAAGAAAAGAAAGAAAGAAAGAAAGAAAGAATATAAAGAAAGGAAAGAAAGAAAGAAAAGACAGAAAAAAGTAAGAAAAAATAAAAGAAAGAAAGAAAGTAAATGATGGAAATAAACATGTATGCACCTGGATGGATTCTTTCAAGATCCGAGTTGTGTGTTGTGTGTGTGTGTGTGTGTGTGTGTGTGTGTGGTGTGGTGTGTGTGTGTGTGGTGTGTGTGTGTGTGTGTGTGTGTGTGTGTGTGTGTGTGTGTGTGTGTGTGTGTGTGTGTGTATGGTTGCGTGTTTGTTTTGTGTGTGTGTGTGTGTGTTGTGTGTCTGTGTCTGTGTGTCTGTGTGTCTGTGTGTCTGTCGTGTGGTGTGCGTGTGAGTGTGCGTGTGTGTGCGTGTGCGTGTGCACGCGCGCGAGCGCGAGCGCGAACGCTACTGAACAATTTCAAAAGAAAAAAAAAACCTGTAAAAAGTAGAATCTCTCAAAAAATGTAGCTGTTACCCTCAGTGCCATAAACACAAACATCAACACAAACCTACACTGCAGAAGAGATCTTTTTTTTAACAGAACAGTGTCAACATCTTGACACACATAAACGCACCCCTCTTCTCCCCCCCTCTCCCCACTCCCCCTGCCCTCCTTCTCTCCTTTTCTCCTCCCCCTCCTCCTGTCCACAACCAGCATCCTTCTTGCAGACTTTTTTTTTTGGTGTCGCAGACTCCCTTCACAATCTCTTTGGCGTCCTTCTGCCCTCTTCAACCTTCTTCAGTCTCCTTCTACCTTCAACAGCCTTCTTCAGTCTCCTTCTACCTTCTTCAGCCTTCTTCAGTCTCCTTCTACCTTCTTCAGCCTTCTTCAGTCTCCTTCTACCTTCCTTCATTCTTCTCCTTCTACCTTCTTCAGTCTCCTTCTACCTTCTTCAGTCTCCTTCTACCTCCTTCAACCTTCTTCAGTCTCCTTCACTTCAACCTTCTTCAGTCTCCTTCTACCTTCTTCAGTCTCCTTCTCTCCTTCCACCTTCTTCAGTCTCCTTCTACCTTCTTCCACCTTCTTCAGTCTCCTTCTACCTTCTTCAGCCTTCTTGGGACGCAGGGTGAGACAGCAGAGATGGGCTGTGTAGGAAGGAGCACTATGACGAATGTGCCAACAGCTCTTTTCCTGGCTGAGGAGCTCTTTGGGTTCTTGAAGCTGAGCATATTCCCTCCTTTCCACTCCCTGGCCCTTTTAGGAAGTTTCCGAGAGGGATGGCGTCTTTGGTTTGAAGGGGGGTACCAGAGGATTTGCCTAGCATTTCTGGTAGTATAGCGAGAGGATCCGGGGTTACAGTTTGGTGTGGGTTTTTTTGAGTGTACTGGTAGTGAGTATTTGTTTTATTTTAGCTTTTTTTCAGAATGAACGGTAGTTTGTATGTGGAGTCAAGTCAAGTAACATTTTATTTTCAGATGGTACATGAAAGAACCCCTGTTTTCAAGACAGCTATTTGTCTATTTTATTTTAATATTACCTTTTAATGTCACAGCAGATTTCTCTGCGAGAAATTCGGGCTGCTCTCCCCGGGAAAAGCGCGTCGCCACAAGTGCAGCGCCACCCATTTTTTTTTCTTTTTCTGTATGCAACTGTATTTGTTTTCTCTATCACAGTGGCTTTTTTTTCTACAGAAATTTGCCAGGAAGCAACCCTCTTGTTGCCGTGAGGTATTTTACGTGCGCTAAATAATGATGTGTAACACATGGGGGCCTCGGTTTATCGTCTCATCCAAAAGACTCAGAACCAGACCACCACTCATGGTCAAATGGATGGGGGGAAAGTTTGGGGCCGAAACAGGATTCGAACCACCGCACACTCCGACCCAGACTTTTCGCTTTCTAGGCAGGCTCGTTACCTCTAGACTATAGATCCACTCCAGCTATCCCAAGCAATTCATAGTCAAAAACACAAAAAAGCCTCTCCGCTGCCAAATGAGTGATGTGGTGTTGATATCATTCATACCATTGACCATGGCTGGCCTACTTTTCCATGACAAGTGGAGAGTTTTACCCAGAGCACAAGATAATTTCCTATGTGTGCACTGCATCATGGCAACTCGAGGTGAAAATCTCCTTCGATGGACACCTCTACAGTGATTACACCCATCTCCCTACAAACACGGTTAGACCAAGAATCTGACACTGTAACTTTTAGAGGACGGGGACAGGAGGTTGAGGGAGGAGAAAGGGGAGGGGGTAAAAATTAGACGGAAAGAGAGATGAAGAGCAAAAGGAGACTAACAGAAAGAACACAAGCCGGATGAACGAGAAGACAACACCTTGTTTGTTTGTCTCTCTTTTCATCTCATTGAATACAGTTGTGGTCAGTTTCACTCCAACATCACAACAACTGAAGAAATCTTCACATATAAAATTCTCCGAAATTCTAAAATTCTTCGAACACGCCATGTCTTTTGTTCCGAAAACAGAACCTTCAGAATCCTAGCAAAGATCATAAATCCTGTTTTTAAGTCTCCTTCTTGCTTTCGTGGTTTGGAAATTCTGGACTCTTTTGAAGTTTGCAGGATAAAAGAAAGAGAGGAAAAGAACCCTAAGAAAACAAGAGAATACCAAAGACGAAGTGTGTGCATTCAGAATTCTTCTTCCAAAGAACTGGTTGTTTGCGCAGACTCCTGTTTGCTCATATCGGCTCATATTGCTTCCCCACAACAAAACCTGCATAAACAAACAGAAAAAACAGGCACACAAGCAGACAGACAGAAACACAGGCAGATCAGAAGACCGACAGATATTCAAACACAACACAACACACAAAACATTGATTTTCTTCTCTCATTTCCGAATCGAAGGAAATGCACACATCAATCTTTCAAAAGAAATGTAAATGTTGTTTTCCTTCTCGACAAGAGCTTCGAGGTCCATCAATGGTGAGATTTTGCGTATGCAACAGGGGTTTTTTTTGCCCACCATTAAGGCAGCTGTATTCCGACTTCGGCAATGATGTCTAAAGACCACACTTATATGCATGCACTTTAAAAAGATTTTGTTATTCATTCCTACCAGCTCGCAATGGCCCATTCTTCCGAAAGGCAGAACAGGTTTTAACATGTGCGGAAGATGTGCTGCGTGTTTTAGCACACAACACGGGACCTTGATATAATTACCAAAGTCTCATCCGACAGACTTTCCGGGAAAGGGACTCAGTACAGATGTTAACTCCGTAGAAAATCCACTCGAATGGCTGCCTCGGTAGTGGCTTGAAACCCAGGCCTTCAGATCACGAGCACACTGCACAAACCACCAGACTACTTTCCTACCCCTTCCTCCTCCTGTAAATGAAAATTAGATACCCGACCAGAAGAAAAAAACAATGTGTCAGAAGAGCGCAAAACCGTGTATTACTGAAATAGAACACAATCCTGAATTGTGCGAGGCTGTATGATGTTTGTTACCTTGGGTAGTAAGTAGCTGAGACTGTTCTCTCTGTGTCCATTTGGCCGTCACAGTGTCTGTAACTCTGCCAAGAGATTTCACCTCCTACTGTTCTGATCCTTCTCTCTTGCTCCAGAGATGTGAGCTGATCTGTCTCTTCTTTAATAGAAATGGCGCTATGAGCAGGATTGCTACACACCACAATCCCTTAAAAGTGGGCGTTGGAACGCAAGCAGTGGTAGGCTGTCATCAGAGGCTACAGGTTGTGCTTAAAATGGTCATTCAGTTTTGATGGAAAAGTAGGATTTGAGATGTCGGAGATATTCTGGGGTGGTTGTAGTTGTCTTCCTTGTGGAAGAATCAAGAGCGCAACGCCATGTATTACTAAAAATAGAACACACCAGCCAATCGTGTGAAGCTCTGCTACCTTTAGTGGAAGTCCTCACAACTCCCATCGTAAACATCTTCTATCTTTTTCTCCTCTTCAGCTGACTTTTGATGGTAAGATGTAAGCTAGTGCACTTCTATCTATGGACAGGGACATGCGTGTATGTCCAAAAGAGAGACATGGAAAGCAAGGTTGGAAAAGTTTACAAGGCTTTGGTGTAAAGCAAACGACAGTTTTATTAATGAGCATCGAATTCGTGTCTTTTGAGGATTGTACGTGCTGAATCTAGTATGTACCAATAAATCTGATCTTCTTACTGCACAATCATACTCTATGCCGCAATCGAAGGGTGAAATAGCTGGATTTATGATTCTAGGCAAACTGAATCATTTCTTTTTACATACATTTTTAAATCATTTTATTTCGAGGAAATGGAATAATCACTCGTGTGCTTTTTATATCCAATAACCGTGTGTATGCAGTTTTGTCAATTTAGTCATCCATGTTCCCACATGCATACAATGGCCTACTCTTCCGAAAAGCGGAAAGGGTTTTAACGTGTACGCAATATTTTTTTTGCGTGCGTTCGCACATGGGAACGCGGTTTATAGTCCCATCAAAGGACTTAGGGGGGGGGGGGGGGGAGGGAGGAGTGGAGTCGGCACTGATGTTAACAAAGCTTTCATTCATATTAAACAGAATATGACTGTCATAGCTGTAGGCTACGTTTTTATTGACTCTTCCTCATGTTCTTTGCACCTAGAACTGAATCTATCCATTAATAATAACACACACATCACTCCTTAACGTAATAGCTTTTTTTGATAGCAGTTTGGGAAGTTGTGTCTACTCCAAGACTGCAACAGCAAAGAATGATGGTCCCCTGCCGACCGGCAACAGCAACACACGAGAGGAAGGGGTAGGGAAGGGTGTATGTAATGTGGTGTGTGGAGGTGTGTGGTGTGTGGTGTGTGAGTGAATTTGTATGGGTGTGATGTGTGTCGTTTGTGTGTGTTAGAGAGAGAGAGAGAGAGAGAGAGAGAGAGAGGAGAGAGAGAGAGAGAGAAGAGAGAGAGAGAGAGAGAGAGAGAGAGAGAGAGAGAGAGAGAGAGGCCAATTTCTTTATTTCGAGGATAATGAATAAGCACCCGTGTGCTTTTTTTTTACATCCAGTCCATGCTTTTTACACACACACACACACACACACACACACACACACACACACACACCACACACACACACACACACAGAGAGAGAGGAGAGAGAGAGAGAGAAGAGAGAGAGAGAGAAGAGAGAGAGAGAGAGAGAGAGAGAGAGAGAGACAGAGACAGAGACAGAGACAGAGACAGAGACAGAGAGACAGAGAGACAGAGACAGAGAGACAGAGACAGAGACAAAGACAGAGAGACAGAGACAGAGACACAGAAGCCAGGGGGCACTGACTCCTGAAGGGCAGAATTTCAACCCCCTACCAGCTCACCCCACCCAAAACCCTCCTCATGCATCTTCCCTCCTCCCCTTTCCCTTTCCTCCAACCCTCCCCCCCCCCCCCCCCCCCCCCCCCCCATCCAAAGCAATTAACTGCCCTCACTCACTGATACAGAGGCTAACTGCAGAGATCGCTTTTTCTGCTCCATTGGTGACCGAAACTGATGGACAGTCACGTGACCAGGGGCAAGGTCAGGGTCGTGCTGGGGACTCTGAGGGCTCGCCTCTTATCTGATGCTGGTCACCGTTGATGACACCCCCTCCCCTCCCTCCCAGCTCCCCCTCCCTCCCCCCCCCCCCTCGCCACTACCACCACTACCCGTCTTTTCTTCTGT
>CM060320.1:66586908-66589408 GCA_030674155.1 Stramonita haemastoma | reverse complement strand
ATTTAGTTTATGAGCATGGTAAGGTCATGAATATCCCATAAGGAAGACGTGGAAGATGGTAGGGGGAGAGAAGAGAGAGTGAGGGGAGGAGACGGAGGAGAAGAATCCCTACAAACAGCAGCCTATAAAGAAAAGAATAGGAGAGAGAGGAGAGAGAGGAGAGACGAAGAGCAGAAGGAGAACACTACCCTAAACACCAACAACCATAACAAAGAAGAGTAGGAGAGAGGGGGAGGTAAAAGTAATGAAATAAGAGAGATGAGCAGTGTCTAAGAAATAGGAGAAAAGGAGAGAAAAAGAGACAAAAATGATTAAAAAAGAGCATGAGGAGACTTTCTTCTAAAACAAACAAAAAAAAGGAAAAAAAATACCAAATAATTTACCATGTAACAACGAAACAAGAATCACCCATCCCCTTCCAACCTTGCCTCCCTCCTCCCCCCTCCCCTGCTCCCTCCCCCCCCCTGCCCCCCCCCCCCCCCCCCCACCCCACACACACACACATACATGAAGTCTTTCAGAAGGAAGGGTCACTGACACTCAACTGTGAAAAACGCAGAGCGGAACATGCATCAGACATCAGATCTGAACACAGTCCACACCTCAGATCTGTAATAGTTCAAGAATTATGTCAATACTCTTTGCATGTCAACATCTCCCCTCCCTCCCTCCCTCCCTCCCTCCCTCCTTCCTTCCCCTGGATTCCCTTTTTCTCCTCCCTCTTCATCATCCTTCGTTATTAACATCTCTTACCCTCCTTCTCAGCAACAAAATCCTGAGAAAGGCAGACCAGAAAGAAGAGTGGGGGCACATAGTTGTCAAGTCTTCTGCAGGGGTGCCCCCACAGTCGCCAGACTAAGGGATAGAAATAGATAGATAGATAGATAGATAGATAGATAGATAGATAGATAGATAGATAGATAGGTAGATAGATATGATAGATGGATAGATAGATAGATAGAGATAGATAGAATAGATAGATAGATAGATAGATAGATAGATAGGTAGATAGGTAGATAGATAGATAGATAGGTAGATAGATAGATAGATAGATAGATAGATAGATAGATAGATGGATAGATGGATAGATGATAGATAGATAGATAGATAGATAGATAGATAGATAAAAGAAGAGAGATAGAGATAGATGATAGATAGAGATAGATAGATAGATAGATAGATAGATTAGATAGATAGATAGATTAGAGTAGATAGATAGAAATTTTATGATAGATAGATAGATAGAGTAGATTAGGATAATAGATAGATAGATAGATAGATAGTAGATAGATGTAGATAGATTAGAAGATAGATAGATAAAAAATAGATAGAGATAGATAGATAGATAGATAGAGATAATAGATAGATAGATAGAAGTAGATAGATAGATAGATAGATAGATAGATAGGATAAGATAGATAGATAGATAGATAGATAGATAGTAGATAGATAGATAGATAGAAAAGATAGATAGATAGAAGATAGATAGATAGATAGATAGACAGATAGATAGATAGACAGATGATGTACAGATAATAATAGTCACAGATGAGATAGATAGATAGATCTAATGATGATTAGATACATACGATAGATGTAGTAGATAGTGTATTAGATATCTAAGTATTTATATAGAACTATAGTAGATTGTCATGAGATATAGGAAGTTTGCTTTTTAGAAGCTTAGAAGAGATAGTATTGAGATAATGCATTTGGAATATCCAGAAGAAGATAATGTATCATATAACTGTTCGTCATTGTAAGATAGTACAATCATAAAACAGAAACCAAACTCACTGACCTCTGTTGCTAATCCACCGAAACTCTCACTCGACTGAGAGTGTCGGTCTTCTCTGCTACATATCCAATTCCTGCTTTCGAGATCCCTTCTTATTCAACTCTGTAGCTGTCACTTATTTCTACGTCTTTTTATTGACTCTATTTCTCTTTGTTTGTTTTGCCAGCAAAGCAATTTGGTTTTTGGGATGGGACAAGCAATGTCTCATATTCTTAAGAGCACACTACTGACTTTTTTTTTTTTTTTTTTTTTTTTTTTTTTTTTTTTTTTTTTTTTTTTTTTTTTTTTTTTTTTTTTTTTTTTTTTTTTTTTTTTTTTTTTTTTTTTTTTTTTTTTTTTTTTTTTTTTTTTTTTTGCATGGCCACCTGTCTGGAACAACTCTGCAGGAAAACAGGCCACACACCGGTATTATTTTGACTACTTTGCCCTCTAATATCATATATCCCTTTTGCATTCGCACTGCACGTACTAAGGAATCCAAGAAATAAAAACCACTTTTTTTCTCCAAAAAGACTAGCCCCTGACTCAAAACTCGTGTGATTTTGCACAAATTTGGTAGGTTTGAACTTTTAACATTTTCAGCAAACACTGTACCCCTTCAGTCCTTTGCCGTCTGCTGCTCCCAACCCCAATATGCATGCCACGGCGGTCAACGCTGTAGGAACACAAGCAATCCTCATTTGACGATCATTTCCAACTTTC
>CM060320.1:66564408-66576908 GCA_030674155.1 Stramonita haemastoma | reverse complement strand
CTCTCTCTCCCTCTCTCTCTCTATTCCACACCATTTAACACTGCGTCTGTAGGTGTCAGGCTGTCTGTCACAGTGCAGGCTATCTGACAATCACAGATGCACACAACTGGAGACTGCTATCTGATGTTAGCCACCTGACATGTGTAAACCATTCCATTCCCTCTCTCTCTTCTTCTTCCTCATAGCCTAGCTCAACGCTCAGTGGGTTACTGGGGCTGTGGTAACCAATGGCAGATGTTTTGTCTGTTTGTCTGTCTGCCTGTCTATCTGTCTGTGTGTCTGTCTGTGTGTCTGTCTGTCTGTCTGTTTGTTCCTTCTTTTTTCTTCTTCCCCTGTAACATGATTTCATCTGCCTGTCCGTCTTCCATCTGTGTTTCTGTCTGCATGCTGTCGTCTGTCTACTGCTGTCTGTATACCTGTCTGTCTTGTCTGTCTACTGTCTGTCTGTCTGTGTTTAGCTCTTTTCCTTCTTGCTGTACAGATTTCAGTCTGTCTGTCTGTCTGTCTGTCTGTCTTCCGTCTGTCTGTCTGTTTACCTGTCTGTCTCGTCTGTCATGTTACCTTCTGTCTTTTACCTGTCCTGTATTCTGTCTGTCTGTCTCTGTCTGTCTGTCTATCTGTCTGTCTATCGTCTGTCTATCTGCCTGCCTGTCTGCCTGTCTGTCTGCCTCTCTGCATGCCTACCTACCTGCTGCCTGTCTGTCTGTCTACCTGTCTGTCTGTCTGTCTGTTATTCCTTCTTTTTTTCTTCCTTCCCCTGTAACAGATTTCAGTCAATGGGTGGGTTACTGAAGTGATTGCTGTGGTGCGTTCCTGTTTCTCGCGCTCTGCAAACACCCACCCAGGTTGTGTTTTTCATTTTCATTTTTTAGGAAGTAAATGTTAAAGTTTCTCTCTTGATGGATGGATCAGTCATCAGCCTTCTTTACCTCTGCCGTTTGTCTGTCTTTCTCCTTTCTCTCCTTTCACTTTCTTTCAATTTTGTATCACTTTCTCTCGATCTACCGCCGCTGTTAGTCTAGTGGTTAGGCGTTGGACTCGTAATCTAAGGTTTCGGGTTCGATCCTAGCTTTCGGCTATGGCGTTGTGCCTTGGAAAAGGCACTTTATGGCTATTTTCTCACCCACCAGTTTAGGTCCAACCTTGTGTTGGATTAACCCTGCGATGACTGGCATCCTATCCCGGGGAGAGTCTATGACTCTCATCACTTTACGCCACAGAACCGGTATAAGCTCTCGCCTGATGAGCTTAGCTCGGGACAAAACTTTAACTTTTTTATAAAATTTTTCTCGATCTGTACTTTCTTCTTCTTCTTGATCCTCACTTCTCTTCTTCTCAGTATCGAAGACTGGATGAAAATTTAAAACCTGTTATCTATTACCTTGTAATATTTTTGTGTGTTCTGTTCTGTTCTATTGTTTTCTGTCTTTTGTCTGATTTCTGTCTTCCCCAAATTTCTGCTTCTGTGTTGCTGCTGCTTATTGCTGCTGCTTTGTTGCTGCTTATTTTTTGTTGTTGTTGTTTTCTTGTTGTTGTTGTTCTTGTTCTTCTTCTTCTTTCTTCTTCTTCTTCTTCTTCTTTCTTCTTCTTCTTCTTCTTCTTCTTCTTCTTCTTCTTCTTCTTCTTCTTCTTCTTCTTCTTCTTCTTCGCAATTCTTCTTCTTCGCAATTCTTCTTCTTCGCAATTCTTCTTCTTCGCAATTCTTCTTCTTCGCAATTCTTCTTCGTCATTTCTTCTTCTTCTTCTCTTCTTCTTCTTCTTCTGCTCTGCTTGCTGCTGCTTGCTGCTGCTGCTGCTGCTGCTGCTGCTGCTGCTGCTACTACTACTACTACTACTACTTCTACTATTACTGCTGCTGCTGATGATGTTGCTGCTGCTGCTGCTGCTCTATTCTATTCTGATTCTGTCCACCTCCTCACCACAGCCATAATAAATCTCTTGTATCCTCCTCACATCTTCCTCCTATCTCTGTTCTCCTTTCCCTGTCTCCATGTTATTTAGCGCCTCAGCTGACCCTTCATCACAGTGTATCTGACAAACACAGATGCCCACAATCAGGGAGACTGCTATCTGATGTGCCGCTACACCTGACATGTGTAAAATCTCCATTCCCCCTTTTTTTCCCATCATAGCTTGGCATGCACACACAGTGGGTTACCAGAACACGTCATGTAGTGTAGTGTCTTTATGTAGTTTTCTTGTCGTTATTTGGAGCGAAACGTTTAACTCCGCAAAACCATGTCAAAATAAATCTATACTTAATTCAATTTTTTAAATCCTGGGTACATACGTTTACAACCAACACAGATATAAAACAAACCCTCTTAAATAAAAGGTAAAAGGTATAATAGTGTCCCATAACCTATGTGGTCGTAGGGGGAGCGAGGCATCAAGAGACCTCAGCTGCTCTAGGGGGACCAGCATATTGAGGTCGGTGCTTGTTCCATTATCCTCGATATAAAAGATTAAATAATAAATAAAAAAATAAATAAAATATCATCTTCCTTGCTGCTTTACTTCCCTGATCCTAAAGAGGGCAGGTACCTATTTTCAGTGGGTAACTGGGGGAACTTTACTGAGCCAAGTGCGCTAAAAGTCACCCATCCAACTGGTAACCACGCTCGATGCTGCTTAACTTTGACTTCGGGAAAGCGAGCACTCTGACCACTTAGCTACCCCTCCCCCAAATAAATCTCCTTTAGAAAACAACATCAAGGACATTAAAAACGTCTTGAAGATATTAACACAAAAAACAAAAAGAACAAGAAGAACTCAGTCAAAACTGTAAACGTAAAACAAACACTCCTTAACTTTTCTGGGGAAAATGGTTAATTTATCGATTTGCACGCTCACAGAGACAATAAAAATTGTCCAAATTAGAATTGTTAGTCTTGCAATTTGCAGTCTGTGCAGTTTGCAGCCTACCTGAGAAAGAAAGAAGAAGGGTATGTTTTTTTTTTTACACAGAAAGTTTCTGGATCGGAGCAGAAGTTCTCATCTGGGTTAAGCCTGTCTCCTTAAAGACTGCAGCCACTTTACGACACATGAGACGTGTTAACAAAATGGCAGATTGTTTTCTGTTTTTTTTCCCTTTCGCCATCCTCCTTCACCCCAAAAGAAAAAAAACAAACAGTTTTTTGCCAGTGGGTTACTGTGTGGCTTTGTCATGTTTTTTTGTTCTGTTTAGGTTTGTTAACATTAATTTTAAGAAAACTTGTCTTTTATGTTTCTCTCACAAAACTACGTATTGAGGTTATTCTCTCCGGCTTCAGACGTTCTTTATGGATTCTTTCTGTCCCTGTCTCTGTTTGTATGTCTGTCTGTCTGTTTGGCTATATGTCTGTCAGTATATCTGTCCTTCAGTCTGTTTGTCTTTATATCTGCATGTATATAAATGTGTCTGTATGTCTATCTACTGTCTCTCTGTCTGTCTGTCTCTCATCTGTGCTTTCAGCACAAACTTACGGTTTGGTTGATGTATTGATTGATTAGTTGGTTAGTTGATTGATTGACTGATCGACTGACTGACTAACTGACTGATTGACTGACTAACAGATTGATAAACTGGCTTGCTCATTCATTAGCCGATACTTTCATACACAACCATTCCCAAAGCAAGCCTTCTGACAGCTGTGTGCTAGAGTGTCAACACCACACACACACACACACACCACACACACACACCACACACACACACACACACAACACACACACACACACACATACACACACACACACACACACAACACAACACACACACACAACACACACACCACACACACACAAACACACAACAACACACACAGCACACACACACACACACACACACACACACCACACAAATTCACTCAGCAGGGTGCAGCCACACAACACAACAGTGGCCACACACCTTCAACACTCTGCACGCCACAACACTCACCAGCACAGCACACAAATGTGTTCTATATAGCCGCCGCTGTAGTTAGTGGTTAGGCTTGGACTCGTATCTAAAGGTTGCAGGTTCGATCCCAGCTTTCAGGCATTGCGTTGTGCCTTGGAAAAGGCACTTTACGCTATTTCTCACCCACACCAGGTGTAAAAGGTGTACCAGCCTTGTGTTGGGGGTTAACCCTGCGATAGACTGGCGTCCTATCCAGGGGGGAGTCAGACTCCAGTCGCTTAACACCACAGAAACCGGGTAAGCACCGGCTGATGGCCTTAGGCTCGGGACAGACTTAACTTTTAACCATCTAATAGTTGTGGAAACTGCTTGCGTGTAAATGACTGACGCAAGCGCTTCCATTTGTTTGCTTTACAGATTTAGAACTATATAAATTCCATATATCATTATCATTAATATATTGGGGACAGGATAGCTCAGTGGCCAGAACGCTGCTTTCCCCCAGCCAATGTTAAGCAGCGTCGAGCGGGGTTACCAGTTGGATGGGTAACCGTTTGCGGCCTTGGCTTCAGTACAGTTCCCCAGCTGTAAATGGGCCTGCCCTCTTTAGGGTCAGGAAGGTAAAGCAGCGAGGGAGAGGAGATGGGCGCCGCCCTCAACATGCTGGCCCTTAGAGAAGCTGAGATCTCTGACGCCTCGCTCCCTACGGCCACACAGGTTATGGGACACCTACCTAATATTATTACTAGTACTTCACAGTGCGTATTCTGCAGATAATAAGAACAACCAGAAGAGAAGCCAGCAGCTAACACATCTGTGTGCCGCGTACGTAGGCACCACAGCTCTATTTTGTGTCAGCGTGGAAGTGTAGTTGTGTCAAATAATTCAGCGGGGGAAGCAAGAAACAAGCTGGGGTCTCCAGTTCCAGAAATAGTGCTGACTTCTTCTCCCTCTCTTCTGTTCTGTTCTGTTCTGTTCTGTTCTCTCTCTCTCTCTCTCTCTCTCTCTCTCTCTCTCTCTCTCCTCTCTCTCTCTCTCTCTCTCTCTCTCTCTCTCTCTCTCTCTCTCTCTCTCTCTCTCTCTGCGTCTGTGCTTGTGTGTTGACTGCTGCATTTGTCATGTACTCTGCTACACTGCAGAGATAAATTAGGGGAGGTGGTGGGCTGTGGAGAGAATGATGGCATCACACGTTGATCACAGATTTCGTCGACACTGAGCTCTCTCAGATGGATTTTAGGCTGAAAGACAGACGGCAGCAAAATAGTAATGGAAAAGAAGAAGAAAAAGGAGGAGAAAAAGTTGAAACATAAGAAATAGCAATAGTAACAATTGTCGTAGAAATAAATAGTAGCAGCAACAGCAACAGGAACAGTACCAGCAACGGCAACAGCAGCAGCAGCGCAGCAGCAGCAGCAGCAGAAGCAGTAGCAGAAACAGCAACATAAACAGCAGCAGAAGCAATAAAAATAATAGCAACAACAACTATAATCATCATCATCATCATCATCATAATCATAATGATAATGATAATAATGATAACAATATCTGGGATTTATATACAGTAGCAGAAACAGCAGCAAAAACAGAAGCAGCAGCAGAAACAGTAACAGCAACACAAGCAGAAGCAGCATCAGCAGCAGAAGCAGTAGCAGAAGCAGCACAGCAGCAGAAGCAGTAGCAGAAGCAGCACAGCAGCAGAAGCAGTAGCAGAAACAGCACACAAGCAGAAGCAGTAGCAGAAACAGCACAGCAAGCAGAAGCAGTAGCAGAAAACCAGCACAGAACTAGTAGCAGAAACAGCAGCAGCAGCAGCAGTAGTAGTTGTCATAGTACAAGAAGCAGTAATATTATAAATAGTAGTAGAAGTAATAGTAAACAATAAAAAGGAAACAATAGTAATAGTAAACAATGAAAAGGAAAAATGAACCACGCTGCTGCTGCTGCTGCTGCTGCTGCTGCTGCTGCTGCATGCATGCTGCTGCTAGCTGCGGGATCTGCTGATGATCATGATAAAAGGACAGGGATCATCATCATCATCATCATCATCATCATCATCATCATCATCATCATCATACATCATCATCATGGTGGCAGTGAGAAATGGCAATAGTAGATATAATGTTGTCAGTGATGACAGATTGATGATGATGATGATGATGATGATGATGATGATGATGATGATGATGATGATGATGATGATGATGATGATGATGTGATGTTGCCATAACAACAGCTAAACACATGCAGCAGACTGCTAGAAGCATTGCTGAGAAACTGATACTCATACCATGCACATGCTCGTGTGTGTGTGTGTGTGTGTGTGTGTGTGTGTGTGTGCGTGCGTGCGTGCGTGCGTGCGTGTGTGTGTGTGTGCGTGTGTGGTGTGTGTGGTGTGTGCTGTGTCGTGTCTGTGCTGTGTGTCTGTGTGTGTCTGTGTGTATTTGCGTTGTATGTGTGTAGTGTGCATGTCTGTATGATGTGTTTTCTGTGTATCTGTGTATCTGTGTATCTGTGTATCTGTGTATCTGTGTATCTGTGTGTCTGTATGTATTGTTGTATGTATGTATGTATGTATGTATGTATGTATGTATGTATGTATGATGTTGTATGTATGATGTATATGTATGTATGTGTGTTTATGATGTATCTGTGATGCATGCATGTGATGCATGCATGCATGTATGCTGTATGTATGTATGTATGTATGTATGTATGTATGTATATGTATGTATGTATGTATGTATGTATGTATGTTGTATGTATGTATGTATGTATGTATGTATGTATGTATGCTGTACCGTCCCTGACCTAAGAGGCAGGTACATTACAGCTGGGTGAACTGGGGAACTGTACCGAAGCCAAGGCGCGCAAACGGTCACCCATGATGATGACAGACATGTTGTTAAATGCTCACCACCGTGAGTCAACACTGCCCTGTCAACACAGTGCTTGGTAAAGCTGTAGAGTAGGAGAGGGGAGGGGAGAGGGGAGTCCTACTCCCCCCCCCCCCACCCCTCCCTTCTAGTTCAGATCTTTGTACACATCTTCGGCACATCATGGGGGAACCCATCAAAGCATAACAGTGTCTCGTTGTAGTTACGCACTTGACTGAATTTTCAACTTGTTTCTTGACTTTAAATCTGGTTATGGTTGTATAGCTAGATAGAGATTTTTTCCCCCCAGCTTTCGTCTAGCTTTTTTCTTTGCAAGAAGTGTCACTGAGTGCAGGACATTCCGTACAGGCTGTACCAACTTTTAAAGAGCAACAAGTGCGCCACTGCACCAATCTACTGTATCGTTCATATACAAGATCTCTGATTTAGTCGAACATAAGCATTCAAATGTGGCCCAAGAGCCTTGCTCCACCTAAGAGAGAAAGCTGATGTTGGTCACCCACAAGACACTACACCTAGCAAAACATTAAGGCTCGCAAAAGAGAGCGCAAAATTTTGGTTGACACATCATGACTGACTGCCACTCTGCAACTCTATGCACAGATTGAAGCATGAAAAAAATCT
This sequence comes from Stramonita haemastoma, assembly GCA_030674155.1. Classification (NCBI taxonomy): domain Eukaryota; kingdom Metazoa; phylum Mollusca; class Gastropoda; order Neogastropoda; family Muricidae; genus Stramonita; species Stramonita haemastoma. The sequence continues at coordinate 66,569,510 of CM060320.1, read as the reverse complement.
GTTGGTTCTCTAGCCCACGTCTTTGGGACATGGGACTGATTTAGGATGAGTGATAAGCATTTGCGTTGTATAATATTGGTATTTGAATTATGAGGAGGTTGCAGATTGATGACCAGTGCATGAAAAAAAAGAGAAGGAAGAAAATAACACAATTTCTTTATTTTGGGGGGTGGGTGGGGGCTCAAAATGAACTTCCGACAATCCGAAAGAGAAGTGGAGGGAAGAGGTGTGCCAGTGTAAAGTCTGTTCCATGTAGAGAAATCTGCCATCATTATACGCTGTTTACTTTACTCCAGTCATCAGTCCAGTCCAGTCCACTACACTATACTGCACTGCACTGCACTGCACTGCACTGCACTCCAATCCAGTTAAATCCAGTCCAGTCCATTCCAGTCGGCGCCAGTCCACTACGCTGCGCTGCACTGCACTGCACTGCATTACCTACACTCACACATACGCTATATTGCACTTCACCATAGCATGCTCCATACCGCACTATTCCACTGCATACCACTCCAGGCTACGTTGTACTGCACTGTACTGTGCTACACTAAAATCAATTCCTGTATTTAAAAAACAACAACATACATTCAGTGGTATACACATAGAGAAACAAGGCATAACATATACAAGAATATCGCTATGTAAATTCTATCTATTGCTAGTATTAAACAAAACAAATATAATTTTGTTTTATTATGTTCAGTCATCGGTCTTTAATCTTTTTTTCAAAAATAAAACAAAGTGTATAACGTTCGCCAACGTTTATGTGAAACGTGTGAACGTCACTCGACGAGAGGAAGTTGATTTCCCTAACAAAAAAAACAAAGAAACCGAGAAATGAGAAACAAAGAAACACACAAAAACTGCTGAAAGAGACTGAGGGGTGAAATGAAGATAAAGAGAGAGGAGGAGGGGGAGAGGAAGAAGGGAGTAAGAGAGGAAGAGAGAGAGAGAGAGAGGAGAGAGAGAGAGAGAGAGAGAGAGAGAGAGAGGAGAGAGAGAGAGAGAGAGAGAGAGGAGAGAGAGAGAGAGAGGGAGAAGATAGAAGAGAGAGGAGATAGAAGAAGACAGAGAGAGAGAGAGAGACAGAGAAGAGAGAAGACAGAGAAGAGGTGAATGAAGATAGTAGACGGACGACGACAGAATTGATGCACAACTTCAACCTTTGAGGCACAGTGAGAGAGAACAGAGACGAACAGAGACAAAGAATGATCGGAGAAATGAAGATTAAGTGAGCGGGGATTTAAATGTGGTCAACTTAACTTATTGATTGGCAGGAAAATGAACAGAGACGAAAGAGAAATGATGATCTGGAGAAAGAGGAGAGGAGAGAGAGAGAGAGAGAGAGGAAGAGAGAGGAGAGAGAGAGAGGAGAGGAGAGAGAGAGAGAGAGTGAGAGAGGAGAGAGAGAGATGAGAGGAGATGATGAGAGGAGAGAGAGAGATGATGAGAGAGCATGAGATGAGAGATGCGAGAGAGAGAGAGAGAGAGATGAGGAGAGAGAGATGTGTGTGTGTTAGTCTGTGTATGTGTGTTAGGTGGTGTGTGTGTGTGTGTGTTGTGTGTGTGTTGTTGTTGTTGTGTGTGTATGTTGTTGTTGTGTGTTGCGTGCGTGCGTGCGTGGTGCGTGCGTGCGTGTTGTTGTGTATGTTTGTGTTGTTGTGTGCGTGTGCGTGCTGTGCGTGTGTTATGTGTGTGTCAGGGGAAGATAGGAGGCGGATAGAGAGAGGCAGACTATGGAAGGGGGGGGGGGGGAGGTGACAAGGCTTAAAACTCCGGGCATACAATGATAAATGATGACACTTGCAATAATAAATGAATGTAACCAAAACATAACAATCATTCATTTTGCCGTGGGGTGCTGGAGGTTTGTCAGTATGAGTAGTCCTCCACGCTCTGAAAATTCTACACATGGAATTTCCTCTTTTCTATCCTTCTCTGTTTCTGTATTGCCTCTTTTCTTACTTTCACTTCCTTCTTGTTTATTTTCTGCCTCTTTGGTCCATTCTCCTGCCATTTTTTTTTAAAACCAGAAAGTCTTAAAATATAGCAATTCTCTCCCACACGGAAGTCAAATGTGCTGGGTCTGACTTGTCAGGCGCTTAACGGCAGCACAACGAATTTTTGCTCATGTGACAGCACAACATAAACTACTGTCTGTGCGTTCGACGAAGAAGAACAGAAATCCTTCAGAAAATTAATGGAAGGTAATAATACTCACAATCAGACTGGGAGATAGGACCTGTATCATTGGAACGTAGGCAAACATCAATATCACCAGGACTGTGACGGAACCATAGTGATGACGTAACGATGTTCATGATGACATCAATGATTGTAGTACTGGTGACGTAATTGTGTCAGTAACAACACTACATTATTGTGGTGGTGGTAGTGGTGACGGTAACGATGTTAATGACGAGAGTAATAATGTTTGGTGTGGTTGGTGGTGGAGGCGGCGGTGGTGTGGTGGTGGTAGTGGTAGTGGCGGTGGTGATGGTAGTGGTGGTAGTGGTGACATAATGGTGTTAATGACGACAGAAATTATATAGTTGTGACGGTGGTGACGTAACTGTATTAACGACGACAGAAATGATGCGGTTGGGGTGGTGATGACGTAACTATGTTTATGACGACAGTAGGGATGTGGTGGTGATGAGGCGGTAGTGGTGGGGTGGTGGTGGATGAGGTGATGATGGTGGTGGTTGTAAAAGGGTATGGTATGAGCTCCACAAGAAGAAGACGAAGGTGATAACGAAAATGTGGGGCACATACCCATAACCCAAACATAAGATATTTATTTGCGTACGTATGTACGTATTGTATATCATCTGTCTGTCTGTCATTCGTGAACCAGAGAGCGTGTGTGTGTGTGTTGTGTGGTGTGTGTGTGTGTGTGTGTGTGTGTGTGTGTGTGTGTGTGTGTGTGTGTGATGTGTGTGGTGTGTGTGTGTGTTGTGTGTTGTGTGTGTGTGTGTGTGTGTGCGGTACGTACATATGTATGAAGGAAACATATCCGAAAAAACATCACAAGCCCAGATGTGGCGATATTGAAGGCCACGTTGTGAAACACTTGAGCCCCTGACGACATATGGGGCTGTCAGCAAAAGTCCTGGTATAGTTGTGGACAGTTTTCCCTGTGCAGGGATGTCTTCGTGTGGATCCCAGTGTTGTGGCTCTGATCATTCTTTCTTTATTTATTCTTTTATTTCGAGGAAAATGGAACAAGCACTACTGTACTTTTATTTTCATTCATTCCTCGTGTATATACGATTTGTTCAATTTTTTCATCCGTTCCCATCGCACAAAATGGGGGTCTAGTCTTCTGTACTGTTTAAGGTTGAGAAGAGCTGGGCGAAGAAATTGTACAGTTTAACGGCTTGCAAAGGAATAGAAGGCGAATTGAGAAAAAAAGGGTAATGCATGTTTTGGTACACCAATTGAGAGTGAAGAGGAATGAGTATAAGTACGAATTATTCAAAGTCAAAATCCTGCAATTTTAGAGAAATAACATCTTTTGACTGGAAGACGGTATGGTCAGATAAAAAAAATTTAAAAAATTTAAAAAAAACAGAGAGACAGACGTTTTTGAAAACTATTATGACTCTCAGTGAGGATGCCAGGGGCCTGTCCGTATAAAAATGAGCATCACCACCTTCTGTAAATTCTGTGCTAGGACTTTCCTCTTTTTTAAAGACTAAAATAAGAAGGTGGTAGAAGGAGAAGAAGAACAATAAAAACAAGAAGTAAAAGAAAAAGAAGATGAAACAGAAGAAGAATTAAGAATTAAGAAGAAGAAGAAGAAGAAGAAGAAGAAGAAGAAGAGAAGAAGAAGAAGAAGAAGAAGAAGAAGAAGAAGAAGAAGAAGAAGAAGAAGAAGAAGAGGAACAACAACAACAACAACAACATCAAAAGAAGAAGAACAAGAAGAACGTATAGTCCATTTCGAAATGACGTGCAGTACAAATGAAAGAGCGATAATTATAGGAAAATGCAAGAAACGGTGGCAAAACCTAAACTCTGTAGGCAGCCTAAGTGACAATTTCGTGTATAGTCCATTTTTCAGAATCCTAGCCCAACTTCAGCAGCCGCTGTTCATGGCTAATTGCTCGATGTTTCTTTTCACAGTGTCTTTTTTCAGGACAGACTTTCCTTCTTCTGGCTTCTTGTATCCGATTTCTTTAATGTGAAAACATTTCCTTTCTGGGGAAGGGTTTATTTCTCTCTCTCTCTCTCTCTCTCTCTCTCCTCTCTCTCTCTCTCTCTCTCTCTCTCTCTCTCTCTCTCTCTCTCTCTCTCTTCTCTCTCTCTCTCCAAGAACCATTCATGGGGAATCATTTTCACAGCTGCGAGCCTGAAAGTCAACACAGCCATCTCTGCAGTAGGATGCAGCATGGGAAAAGACTGGTTGGCCACACACCCTGAATATACCACACACCTACAACTGCAGCACGCAGCTGTGCTTATTCGTCCCGGAGTTGCTATTTTTTCAATATCAGCCAATCAGAGGCACAGCTCACCAATGGCACAGCTGTGTGCTGAGAACGTGTTAGAATGATATTCCAGCAGGGGAAGTGTTGTTGTGTGAAATAATTTTACAGGGAAAGCAGAAATACTCGATCGTAGCCACAAGGTTCCAGAAATAGTAGCAGCCTCTCTCCTCTGTTCTGTGTCTGTGTGTGTTGGCAGGGGAGAGTATCCAGTGTCGGCGTTCCGCACTTGTGACTGCAGATGGCTGAGAAAGGGAGATAACCACTGATCAGATCACAGCGTAAGAACTGGTGAAGAAAGAAAAGAAACTGTGCATTTGCATAATTTACGCCTGTATACATACAAAGTAAATGGTAAGTTTCCAAACTACTCATGACAACAACTAATTTTGGTTTCGTAACGTGTTGTATTGTATTTATATATTGTGTTGTGTTGTGTTGTGTTGTATTGCATTGTATTGTATTGTGTTGTGTTTGTATTGTGTTGTGTTGTATTGTGTTGTGTTTGTGTTTGTTTTGTGTCGGATTGCCTTGTACTCTATTGCATTGTATTGCATTGTATACCCCATTAAGTTATGACAAATTCCTCTGCGTGAAATTGGGCTGCTC
>CM060320.1:66536908-66549408 GCA_030674155.1 Stramonita haemastoma | reverse complement strand
TGGTATTTGGATCATTATAATTGTTGTTGTGTAGTTGTGGCTATTATTTTTATTTTTTTCTATCTTAATGTTATCCCTGAAAAGGGCGGGGACTGGATGTAAAAAAGCACACGAGTGCTTATCTATTATCCTCGAGTAAAGAATTTTGCCTTGCCTTGCCTTGCCTTGCCTTGCCTTGCCTTGCCTTCTCTCTCTCCTCTCTCTCTCTCCTCTCTCTCTCTTCTCTCTCTCTTCTCTCTCTCTTCTCTCTCTCTCTCTCTGGGGAGAGAGCTTCGCCACAAGTGCAACGCCTACCCAATTTTTTTGTCTTTTTTCTGTCTGCAGCTGTATTTATGACTGTGATTGTAATTTGCAACTGATCATGCCTGGGCTCTCATGTAGGTTATATCACTGTCTAAAAAAAAAAAAGACGCTTTGAAAAGGTTTGAAAAGCACTGTCTTTATGTGGGATCAGTATATATGGCTTGTCTTACCAGTTGAGAACACTAGCTAGGCCAGTATGAGATGACACACTTGCTCTATGTGGAGAGAAACTTCTTTGTGATGGGTAGATAGATGGAGAGTTCAGTCTGTCTCCTGAAGGCAGCAAGCAGCATTACTGCACCAGTTTCTGGAAGCTGATACACCAGCCCCTATGGAATTGTGAACAGCGCCAGAACCTGTATTGGAAAAACAGGCTACATTGAACATACAACATACACTGCAAACAGCGTCAGAACGTGTGTTACAAAAGCATGTTACATTGAGCATACAGCATGCGCTGCGAACAGCCCCAGAACCTATGTTTCAATTCCAGCCCCTACCATGGAATTGTGAGCAGCTGATGTCTGCACTCAGGTACAGGAAGGAAACCCCCTCACATTTCTCTACACTATCCAATCTCTTCCCCTGTGAACCTGCAGCCCACACCCCCCTACGATGTGGCCCCACTCACAGCAGCAACTATCAAGAAAAAAAAAGATTTGGGGAAGGGGGGATGCAAGACATGGAAAACATCGTTTCTCCATCTGCAGGCACTCTCTCTCACTCACTCAGTAGTAAGGGTACTAGCCTAGAGGGTTGCTGATGGGGGACTGGCCCTGCCTCCCTTCCTTTACCTCCCTCTTTCCCTGTACACTAGCTAGCTGGTCACATCACGGGGTAAGTGGTCTTTGTTTGGAGAACAAACAACATGGCGGAGAGGAATGCACAGACTGGTTTGAACTTTGGGAACCGGTTCCACGTGCTGTGGTCTGTTGATGCCACCTGTTAGACATACATATACACATAAATACACGCACGTAGAAAAAAAATATGTAAGTATGTATGTATGTATGTGTGTATGTATGTATGTATGTATGTATGTATGTGTGTATGTATGTAGGTATGTACGTACGTATGTGTAACAGAGTGCAGATATTTGATCTGCCGCGACTCTGTACAACTTCTCGGCAACGACAGCACGGTCAGACAGTGGGAATGTGACCTCTAAAAAGAGGCTGCATAAATACTACATTTTACCGCTACGGGCAAAGTGCATGCAGAGGACGGCTTTCGACCACCCCCCAACGATACAGAACATCGCACAATTCACAGGTGTGGATCCCAACGTTGTACCCACGACGCTGCGATTGGCAGTTCCGATCGCAAGGGAAGTAATCTAATTACCGCCCTGCCACATCCACCACCGCTGACTTTGTGCCGCGTCCCGAGGCACAGTGGGTACTGACCAGCGTATTTGACGCTCTGATCAGTAGTCCCAAGTTCTTTCCATCCTGCTCGCAGCGCCACTTTGTAACAGAGCGCAGATATTTGATCTGCCGCGACTCTGTACAACTTCTCGGCGACGACAGCACGGTCAGACAGTGGGAATGTGGCCTCTAAAAAGAGGCCGCATAAATACTACATTTTACCGCTATGGGCAAAGTGCATGCAGAGGACGGCTTTCGACCACCCCCCAACGATACAGAACATCGCACAATTCACAGGTGTGGATCCCAACGTTGTACCCACGACGCTGCGATTGGCAGTTCCGATCGCAAGGGAAGTAATCTAATTACCGCCCTGCCACATATGTATGTATGTATGTATACATAAATATAAATTATATATTATATTTTATATATATATATGTATATATATATATATATACACACACACAAACATAATTTATATACATACACAGTGCATGACTGTGTGCACGTGAGGGTATTTCCATAGATATCAGCTGGGGTACTGGTAAAAGCAACAAGCACACAACGTCTTCATCATCCTTGTTCTGTTTTGCTCTGACACATGTTGCTTTTTCCTCCTCTCAAGCAAGGACTTTTGTGTAATGTCAGTCCTTTCTCTGTTTTTGATCATGTTTACAACTTATTTGAATGACTACCATACTGACAATATAAAATTTTGTTCTCTCCTGCTTCTGTGCAACAAAATCGTTAGCTGGCAAAAGCTGGTCCCTTAGAATGCCATCGTGGCCATGTTCTGTTTAGAGCTTCACGGAGTAAGCTTTTGACACACTTGTAACCAACAGTACCTAGCCAAACTTCACCAGGAATAGTCCTGTTGAAAAAAAGAAAAATCTGATCAAACAGGCTTTGGTTTAAAGCTACATATTGTGGCAATGTGTCGGGACTGGGAGCTGCCTTGAAACCAGAAACAGGTTGCTTGAATTACTTACTCCCACACACAACTTTTCTATCCTTTTTCTTCCTCTTCCTCCCACACTTCCTCTTTTTCACCTGTTACTTCCTTTTCTTCCTCTTCCTCTTCCTCCCTCTTTTCATTTCCAGGCTTTCCTCTCTCTGTCTCTCTGTCTCTCTGTCTCTCTGTCTCTGTCTGTCTGTCTGTCTGTCTGTCTGTCTCTGTCTGTCTGTCTGTCTGTCTGTCTGTCTGTCTGTCTGTCTGTCTGTCTGTCTGTCTGTCTGTCTCTCTCTCTCTCTCTCTCTCTCTCTCTCTCTCTCTCTCTCTCTCTCTCTCTCTCTCTCTCTCTCTCTCTCTCTCTCCCTTCACTGGTCTGCATCAGAATCAGCAACATGCAGGTCCTTGGACAGGATATAGCCTAGTGGTCAGAACATTGTGCTCGCAATTTGACGACCTGGGTTCGATTCCCGGTCAAGGGGATTTTTCCTCTGGAGTTAACATCAGTGCTGACTCCACACTCCCCAAAATTCTTTCAGATACGACTATAAACCGAGGCCCCGTGTGACAACGAACGCAGAACATCTTGCGCACACGTTAAAATCCTGTTCCGCTTTTCGTAAGAGTAGGCCATCGTGTGCCGGTTGGGAACAGATGACATTTACAAAACTGCATACATACGGGGACTGGATGTAAAAAAAACAGCATATGATTGCTTATTCCGTTATCCTCGATATAAAAGAATAAAATAAAATAAATAAATAGATAAAATAAACCCCTTTATGTTCTGAGGTGTTCGGGCAGTGAGGATTAAACCACAGCTCCTAAATCCAACATAACTCAGTCAAGGGTCCAGGCCCCAGTGCTATAATTAGCCCCTTCTTTCTACTTATTCCAGGTGCGGCCAGTTTCTACTATGATTAGCACCAGCTGGGATGAAACAGATAGCAGCTGAGAGTCTTAGCTGAAAGTGCGGGGGAAACTGACAGCTGTGTATAACATCAACACCAACAGCAGCAGCAGCAGGACCAATCCTGTGGTGACTGCTTCAGCTAAACGTTTCTTTTTTTTCTTTTTTCATCCTATAGTCCCCCACCCACACCTTCACACCCAACAACAACACTACCATGGCTGATGGTTGACATCTGCAGAGCTTTTATTTGTTGTTGTTACAATGCTAGTCCTTCCTGCAATTCTGCAGTGCTTTTGATGGTGTACCCTGGATTTCCTTTTCACCCTGTGTCTGTTTTGTTTTCTGTCGATTGGTGATGGAGTAAAAGGCGAATGGTACCAGTTTTGGAGAGACGTGTGTGTAAACTTTCTTTTTTAATCTGTGTAAATGTGTTTATAGAACGGGTTCCAAACAACCTTTAGCCAGCCTTCTGAATATATATATTATATATGTATATATATATATATATATATATATATATATGTATATATATATATACATATGTATGTATGTATGTTATATATATATGTATGTATGTATGTATGTATGTATGTATGTATGTATGTATGTATGTATGTATGTATGTATGTATGTATGTATGTATGTATGTATATTTGTGTGTGAGAGTGAGGAAAAAAAACAGAAAGAAAGAAAGAAGGAAAATAGAAAGAAAGGGAGAAAACAGAAGAAAGAAAGAAAGAAAGAAAGAAAGAAAGAAAAGAAAAAGAAGAAAGAAAGAAAGAAAGAAAGAAAGAAAGAAAGAAAGAAAGAAAGAAGTAAAAAAAAGAAAGAAAGAAAAAACACATATTGTACTATCTTTTTACATTTTCATTTATATTTCTTCCCTCATATTCATAGGCAAAACAAAACAAACAACAACAAAATAAAGCAAACAAAACCTAATACCTAAACATCCTCAAAGAAATCGACACAAAAACACAATTTGAAAGATGCGAGTGTGGATATTTTGAAAGAAGCTTTCACCCTTTGCCACTGTGTTTGTTTTCAAAGCCCACAGTCTGCTGACATTGAGTGACGCGGCTCACTCCTCCAATTTGCAAGTTTCAAAACACCCTGTACAGAACAAAGCTTCTTGCAGAAACTACACTGAAAACAAACAGCGCCAGAACCTGTATAGGAATAACAGGCTACATTGAAAATACAACATACATTGCAAACAGCCCACAGAACGTGTGTTACAAAAGCATGTTACATTGAACATACAACATACACTGCAAACAGTGCCCAGAATGTGTGTTACAAAAGCATTTACCGTTGAACATACAACATACACTGCAAACAGCGCCCAGAATGTGTGTTACAAAAGCATGTTGACGTTGAACATACAAGATACACTGAAAACAGCGCCCAGAACGTGTGTTACAAAAGCATTTAACGTTGAACATACACATACACTGCAAACAGCGCCAGAATGTGTGTTACAAAAGCATTTAACGTTGAACATACAGCATACACTGCAAACAGCGCCCAGAATGTGTGTTACAAAAGCATTTACGTTGAACATACAACATACACTGCGAAACATTGCCAGAATTGTGTTACAATAACAGTTAATTGAACATACAAATACATGAAAACAATGGCCTAATGCTTACGTAAAACGCAGACAATTGTTGCCAGACAGCTTGTGAACAAGTCCAAAAGTTAGTGATTACTAATCCAGCCTTATACTGTTTGACTGACCAGCCATAAGCCGGCTTTGTCGTGAACAAATACCTTTCTTTTGGCGCGAATTACTATAGTCGAACACCGATTGACGAGGCCTATCTCTACAATATGCTTTCACCAGGTTTTGAATATACGTAGTTTTCTTTGTCCTTCTAAAATCAAAATAAGACCCCACAAAAAACAACAACAACAACAACAACAAAACACACCCTTGCCTTATTCCTCAGTTTGTTGATCAGTCGAACAGCGGTCCTGCCATCACTATTCAGTATCTGATTTCAGTTTTCAGTTTCAGCTTTTAGATCCAGGAGGAAACTATGACTCCAACCTGTGCCTTTAGTGACCATGGGATCGTTAATTTAATACTCTAACCACTAGACTATTGCTCCCAGTAAAACATAAAACTTTTAAAATATTTTTTACGTGATATAAAAACATAAAGAAACAACGAAGGCTGCGGCACCATGGAACATTCCTTAAGCTGCATGCTGGCAGGGCTGAAAGGGTTAATGACCCCCTCCCTTCCTGGCAGGATACACACACACACACACAATACACACAACACACACACCCACACACACACAACACACACACACACACACACACACCACACATACCACACACACAACACACACACACACACACAACCACACAACACACACACACACCACACACATAAAACCAAACACACCCCACAACAAAAACACACAGCACACACCACAACACACACACACACAACACACACAACACACACACACACACACAACCACAACACACACACACACACACACACACCACACATACACACACACACACACACACAACCACACAAACACACACACCAACACCCCACACACACACTTTCCTCTATCTCATCCATTGCTCTCTTTTGAAATCAGAGACACGTCATGGGGAGAGAACTGTGGTGGGCCTACAGGTGTGTTACTCGATACGGTTGTCTGCCCCTTTCTGGTCGTGTGAGACGTAAAGTGGTTATCTTTTCCTTTCATGAAGGTTCGCTTTTGAAATCCGAGAGAAATTTAAAGTGCTATAAATAATTTAACTTGTTTACAGTTTTTGAGAATTTCTGTGTATTTTTCTCTAAACTGAACTAAATATTGCTATGTGTCTTCTTTGAATCAAACTTCATTCAAATTTCAAAAACGCGAAAACATTTATTTAAAAGTATATTCATAAATTTGATATTTATAATTGTATATATAAATAAAGCGCTTTTTGAATTTGCTTACAAGTTTCAGCGCAGTATAAATCATATATATTATAAAGTATTATTATCATTATCATCATTATTATATTGTTGTTGTTGTTGTGTTTATTGTCATCATCATCAGCATCATTTTCTTCTTCTTCTGTCGTGTGTCTTGTTATCGTGTTGTTGTGTTATTATTATTATTATTATTATTATTATTATTATTTATTTTATATTATTATTATTATTATTATTGTTATTATTATTACATTATTACCATTATTATTATTATTATTATTATTATTATTATTATTATTATATATAAAGATCCACCTAATACTAACATACTGCTAATGACTAACGTAGATATTATGACCACACGCATTACCAGGGAGCGCGGAGGGGGGGGGGGAGGGAGCCATAGAAAGGGATGGGACCAGGTGGGAAGTGGGTGGGGGAGGTGCAAGAGAAAGGGGGGGAGGGGGTAGGAGGTGAGTAGGTAGGAGCAGTGGTTCAGTGGTCAAGGCGTCAGACTCCAGTTTCAGGTTAACCTGATGCCGTGGGTTTGGGTTTCTACTCGGAGGTCATCTTGATGTGACTTTTTTCTGAAGTCAAGTCCGGTTCTCTTGATGTGACTTTTCTTGGGTTTTTTGGTGTAACTTTTTCTGACGTCAGCCTGGGTTCTTTTGGTGTAACCCTTTTTTCTGACGTCAGCCTGGGTTCTTTTGGTGTAACTTTTCTGACGTCAGCCTGGGTTCTTTTGGTGTAACCTTTTCTGACGTCAGCCTGGGTTCTTTTGGTGTAACTTTATCTGACGTCAGCCTGGGTTCTTTTGGTGTAACTTTTTCTGACGTCAGCCTAGGTTCTTTTGATGTAACTTTTTCTGACGTCAGCCTGGGTTCTTTTGATGTAACTTTTTCTGACGTCAGCCTGGGTTCTTTTGATGTAACTTTTTTCTGACGTCAGCCTAGGTTCTTTTGATGTGTAACTTTTTCTGACGTCAGCCTAGGTTCTTTTGGTGTGGACTTTTTCTGACGTCAGCCTGGGTTCTTTTGGTGTGACTTTTTCTGACGTCAACCTGGGTTCTTTTGTGTGACTTTTTCTGACGTCAATCTGGGTTCTTTTGGTGTGACTTTTTCTGACGTCAACCTGGGTTCTTTTGGTGTGACTTTTTCTGACGTCAACCTGGGTTCTTTTGGTAGTGATCTTTTCCTGGAGTCTACGAGAGCTCTCTTGAAGGAGTGTATTTTTCATGGAGTCAACTTGGGCTCTCACTCTACTTTCTGACAAGATTTTTGAAGGAGACTTGACTATGAATTGATCCAAGTCCCAGATGGGAACGGAAACAAATACCATCTTCACACGTTAAAGAACCTTCGGTTTTGATGGCAGAGTACGCCAGCTATGACCATTTTACATCCATAGCACACACTTATCCAACATGCCTCTGTACATCAGCAGTAGTTTAAATAAGATTCAAAACTTTTATTTGAATTAAAGAATCCAAGAGAGCTCTCGTAGACTCCACTTTCCCCAAAAGTCTTTCGGATGAGACTGTAAACCGAGGCCCCGTGTGCGAATGCGCGCAGAACACCTTGCGCACACGTTAAATCCTGTTCCGCTTGTCGTAAGAGAAGGCCATTGTGTGCCGGTGGGAACAGATGACAAGATTTACAAAAATGCATACACACGGGGACTGGATGTAAAAAGCACTAAGTGCTTATTCCATTATCCTCGATATAAAAGAATAAAATAAAAAGAAAAAAGAAAAAAGAAAAAAGAAACCCCCCCCCCCCCCACCCACGTCACTTTGGGGGTACAATTATAATATGTAACAATATCACAACTTGCAGACGTGGGAGTGTGAAAATACTCACCACATAAGCTGTTCATCACACAATGCTATCCACAAACCACTGAGTCCTGATTTAGTGTACCTATACTCCTCACTAAAACATGACCCAGATTGGGTTTTGTGTGGTTTGTGTGGTGTGGTGGGCGCGCGCAACACACACACATACACACACACACACACATATATGTACATACTACTACACACACAAGCATCACATATATTATATATTAAATATATAACATTATATATATATTCACACACACAAAACACACACACATATGTGACTCCACACATAATGAGACAGTGCACATGAGGTCAATTTTATATTGACATGTATTAAGTGCAATACGTACAATACAAAACAGATGAACAATCGACAATCCTGGACATTACAATTGAATGATAGATGAGGATGTGACAAATGAAAGGCAAGTTTATTTTAGTAAAGTGTCAGATGATGCTTTGGTTTTGAACACATTTAAGCATAAGATAAATGATACCTTGAATTTATTATAGTAATAAACAATTATTTAATAATCAAACAAATCACAAATGGACAACTTGACCCCCTGCTTAAGGCTCTAGCGCAAATTGTGGGATGTGCTAGCGACTCTTTCGTGGTGGAGTGCCATATATATTATATATATATATATATATATATATATATTATATATATATAATAATATATATATATAATATATATATAATATCTCACCTTTAAAGGAACAGAAATAAAACTGGAACTGACAGCAATGCCAGAACAAGCCATGGCACCTGAGTCACTTTAAAGACAGCAACATCCTGAAACACTCCAGGCATTGACTGCTAAGGTGTTCACTGTCACAATAAACATTTGGCTTTTGACAGCAGCACCACTCTGAAACCATTTTCTGAGGTGTGAAAGTCGGTCTGCCTTTGTCTCTGTTTTGATGTCTGAGGCCCTCTCTGTCTCTGTTTGTCTCTGTCTCTCGCTCTCTCTCTGTGTCTCTGTCTCTTCTCTCTCTGAACAATTTAACACATTTTTATTTATTCTATTACCCTCTATAAATAAAATTTGTTCATTGTTCTGTCCTGCCTTCTGTCTGTCTGTCTTGTCTGCCTGTCTGTCGGGTCTCTGTCTGTCTGTCTTTCTGTCATCTGTCTCTGTCTTGCTCCCTTCTCTCTCTCTCTCTCATTGTCGGTATTCGTCACTGTTTCTGTCTTTCCCCTCTCTGTGTGTCTATCTGTCTGTCTACGGTGTATCTGTGTAGCTGTGTCGTGTGTGTGTGTGTGTGGTGTGTGTGTGTGTGTGTGGTGGTGTGTGTGTGTGTGTGGTGTGTGTGTGTGTGTGTGTGTGTGTGTGTGATGTTGTTTTGTCTGTCTGTCTGTCGCGCCTGTGTGTCTGTCTGTCTGTCCTGTCTCTTTTCGTCTCTTGTCCCTGTCTCTGTCTGTCTGTTCTGTCTGTCTGTCTGTCTTCTCTCTCTCTCTCTCTCTCAACACACACACACACACACACACACACACACACACACACCCCACACACACACACACACACACACACACACACACACACACACACACACACACATTGTCTGTTGCTATCCTATCTCGTAAATGTTTCTGATTTTCCCCCTAACTCTCTGTCTGTCTGCTTGTCTACCTGTTTGTCTGTCTGTCTGTCTGTCTGTCTGTATGCTTGTACCTGTCTGTCTGTCTATTCCTCTCTCTCTCTCTCTCTCTCTCTTCTCTCTCTCTCTCTCTCTCTCTCTCTCTCTCTCTCTCTCTCTCTCTCTCTCTCTCTCTCTCTCTTCATCTCACTCTCTCTTATCATCACCATCATAATTTCAATGGCAAGAAAATCAGCTGTTGCTAAACAGAGACTGAAACCACCACCACCAGCAGCAGCAGCAGCAGCAGACGCAGCAGCAGCAGCAGCAGAAATAGAAACGGCTGATTACCCCCCACTGCTCTCAACGCCTCGCCAACAAAGCCAAGACATTCCACGTCATTCCATTCCTATTCCGCTGCAGTAACATGTAACGTCAGAAATCATCTGGGCCATGTGCACTGGATAGAGAAAAACAAGGCACACGTACAGTGAGTGAGCAGCGCAACACCTGCCTGTCAGAACAGTGCCAGGTAACAGGTATAATTATTATTTATAGTACAAAGGAATTTCCCCTCCTCCCATTATGCTGAAATCGTAAATATGAGGTGGGGTAGGGGAGGGAGGGGGGAGGGGGTGGGTAAGGGAGGCAATCGCAGGTCTGCATGTGAGTTAACCTGGTCAGTTGTATCAATTACCCACCCTGACTCTTGTTTACCCCCGAATTCAGGGAGGCAATGGCTGGTCTGCATGTGAGTTGACTTGGTCAGTTGCATCAGTACCCCCCACCTTGACTCTTTACTCCCGATTTATAGAATACAGCTGTGTTAATTAATGATGGGCAAAAACGGTGGCATATGCAAAAATCTTACTATTAATTTGTGAATCTCGGAGTTCTTAGCTGAGGAACGAAATATAAAAAGCCTCCAATTAGACAACACTGAGATTTGAACCCTGATCTGTGACTTCACGATCTCTAGAATTCAGCTGCCTTTCTTAACAGGATTTTTGTTTTTTGGGGGAAAGCTTGTATAGGATGTGACAGGTCGAGATAAAATGGACGAGGAAGGAAGGAAAAAAATGAATGAATGAATTAATTAATGAATGAATGAAGAAAGAAAGAAATAGAATAGAAAATAAATAACGAGATATAAAAAATGAAATACGGGGGACGGGATAGCCTAGTGGTCAGAACATTGCACTCGCAATTTAACGACTCGGGTTCGATTCCCGTTCGAGGGGATTTTTCCCCTGGAGTTAACAACAGTGCTAACTCCACTCTCCCCGCAAGTCCTTTTGATGAAACTATAAAGCCGAGGCCCCATGTGCGAACGCGCGCAGAACATCTTGCGCACATGTTAAATCTTGTTCCACTTTTCGTAGGAGTAGGCCATTGTGTGCCGGTGGAAACAATGACAAGATTTACAAAACTGCATGCACACGGGCATTGGATGTAAAAAAAAAAAAAAAAAAGCACATGGGTGATTATTCCATTATCCTCGATATAAAAGAATAAAAAATTTTTTTTTTTAATAAAATAGAGTACATATTTAGATGCCTCTCTCAGTCTTGTACACTTGTTTTGAACTCGTTCAGTTAGGTAGTGTGACTTATCTATCCAGGAACACAAACTTGTTTATTCATTACTGTTATCTCCCTTGCTTTCCCCCCCCCTCCCCCTTTAACTAGAACCTTAACAAAACTGGGACAGTACGATATAATCAACAAACATTGCAGCCCCATTTCTTCAACACTGTGACTTTTTTTTTTTTTTTTAAAGATAATAAATATTTGCATTTTATCTATTATTCAACTCTTCAAATAATCACAGATAACCGCCGTGACAGGAACTCTCTCAAAAGTCTGGAACTTTCCGAGGAAGGGGGAGGCTAATCTGAGATGGATCGGAATTTCTCTCCCTTTTCTATCTGCTGTGGGTCAAGGCAAGAAGAGGAACACGGTGAGGTAAGTTGTGAGGGGGGGGGAGAGGAGAGGAGAGAGAGAGAGAGAGAGAGAGAGAGAGAGAGAGAGAGAGAGAGAGAGAGAGAGAGAGAGAGAGAGAGAGAGACGAAGAGACAGAGACAGAGAGACAGACGAGAGAGACAGAGACAGAGACACAGAGACAGAGACACAGAGACACAGAGAACAGAGACGGGAGAGACACAGAGACAGAGACAGGGAGAGACACGAGAGAGAGAGACACTGAGAACAGTGACAGAGCACAGGGAGGACAGAGACACAGAGACAGGAGGAGAGACAGGAGACAGAGACAGAACACATGAGAAGAAAGAGAGTGGAGAGCCAGGCAGAGAGAGAGAGAGAGACAGAGACAGAGACAGAGAGAGACAGAGACAGAGAGAAAGAGAGAGACAGAGACACAGAGAGAGAGAGAGAAAGAGAGAGAGAGAGAGAGAGAGAGAGAGAGAGAGAGAGAGAGAGAGAGAGAGAGAGAGAGAGAGAGAGACAGACAGACAGACAGACAGACAGACAGACAGACAGACAGACAGACAGACAGACACAGAGAGAGAGAGAGTGGGGGGGGGGGTTGTTTGGTGGTTTTGGCTGGGACAGAAAAAGAATAAATAGG
>CM060320.1:66521908-66531908 GCA_030674155.1 Stramonita haemastoma | reverse complement strand
GGCCATCGTGTGCCGGTGGGAACAGATGACAAGATTTACAAAACTGCATACAC
Organism: Stramonita haemastoma; assembly: GCA_030674155.1. NCBI lineage: Eukaryota > Metazoa > Mollusca > Gastropoda > Neogastropoda > Muricidae > Stramonita > Stramonita haemastoma. Next base: position 66,531,855 of record CM060320.1, on the reverse strand, counting down.
ACGGGGACCGGATGAAAAAAAAAGCACATGATTGCTTATTCTGTTATCCTCGATATAAAAGAATAAATAAATAAATAAATAAATAAATAAATACATAGCTAGATTTATAGATTTTATCGTGCTTTAGACTAGTTAGCCTAACACCACGTAGGATAAAGGAAAAATTGTTCCATTTAATTACAATTATCTTGAGGATTTCTAGGCCTACCTTGAAACCCAGAGACCAGATCAGTGTTCTCCGTTTATTATTGAAACCGTTAAACATCCATAAAAAATATCTGATTCAGTGTAAATACGCAATATTGCGTGTGACACCAATTCTTTACAGTAGACCATTTCACTAAAACATCAGTTTTATATAATTAATATAATTTTATAATTATAATTATAAATATAATTTTTTATATACACACACACACACACACACATATATATATATATATATATATGTGTGTGTGTGTGTGTGTGTGTGTGTGTGTGTGTGTGTGTGTGTGTGTGTACGTATTGGTACAGCAATATTTCTCTTACTGTGGTGTCTACAAAGAGGACAGATCAAAGATCAGAAGCTAAAATAAATATACTGTGTGTAGTTCCACCATGTCAAGTCTGGAAAACTGGATTTGAAAAAAAAAACCCCTTCACTATGCCTATCATTCTGTGAATAATGATAGGTTACTTGCGATATATAGCCAAAGGAAAAAAAAAAAAAAAAAAAAAAAAATATATATATATATATAGTAGTAGGCACCCATCAGTCTCGGAAGACTATGGAGTTGCGCTCTAGTCTTTAGAGCGCAAAGCCTGGGTAAGTAAGTATGGAGGGCAAGCTGTTACCCATGCAGCAGACCCCCCCCCCCCTCTCCACGCCACTGGAATGGTCCATTGGAAAGGCAATGACCGATAGGAATGGTTCCAGTACCGTCGCAGGAGCCACCAGAACGTTGCCATATATAGCCCCGAATATATATGTATATGTATATATATATATATATATATATATATATATATATATATATATATATATATATATATATATATATATATATATATATATTCCTGTTCATATCGGCGCCAGCTCCAAGGCTCACCAATGGTGAGATTTTGCGTCTGCGACCATTTTTTGCCTACCATTAACTAGATGCTTTCCGACTTTGGAGAAGATATCTAGATACGACACCACTGTGCATATGTTGTCCTCTTTTTTTCAATTGTGTTATTCTTTCATACAGGCTTCGAATGGTCTACTCTTCCGAAAGGCGGAATGGGCTTAAAACGTAAGGTACCCTGTGTGTGTTTGCACTCGAGAGTGGCAACAGTGGCCTACGGATGTGATCTCCAGGGGGAAATTCTCTTCAATCGGGTGTCTCGGTGGTGGCTCAAATATGATATATAATATTATATGTATGACTGTATGACTGTATGACTGTATGTATGTATGTATGTATGTATGTATGTATGTATGTATGTATGTATGTATGTATGTGTGTGTGTATGTGTGTATGTGTGTGTGTATGTATGTATGTATGTATGTATGTATGTATGTATGTATGTATGTATGTATGTCTGTATGTCTGTATGTCTGTATGTCTGTATGTATATATCGAGGGTTACCTGCCAGAAGCGGCTATCGCGGTTCGACGTAGTTTCGAGAAAATGGCGTTTGAAAGTTTCACATCGCTGTGGGCTTTGTGCCTTTTATGCTGTATCCTTTAGCCTGCGAGAATTATTTTGTCACATATATTCGCTTTTCATATCTGAAGTTTCGATTGCAACAAGTATTGTTTTTATTGAATAACACCTTCTTGTTCAACCGCAGTAGGAGCCAGCCAGGTTGGAGAGATAAGTGAAACGAAACTAGCCCACCCGCACACACACACACACACACACACACACACACACACACACACACACACACACACACACACACACACACACACACACTCCTCCGGATGAGACTATAAACCGAGGTCACGTGTGTGAACGCACGCAGAACATCTTCCGCACACATTTAAACCCGTTCTGCTTTTCGGAAGAATAGGCCATTGTGTGTCAGTGGGAGCAGATGACAAAAATTTTCGAAACTGCATAAACACGGGGGCTGGATGCAAAAAAGCACACGAGTGCTTATTTCATTATCTTCGAAATAAAACCCCACACACCACACACACGCACACGCACACACACACACACACACACACACATATATATTTATTATTATTTATTTTTATTTTTAATTTTAAGGCCTCAGTTGCATGCAGATCATGGAGCACCATCTTTTTCATATCTTTTTGGTGAGCGCTTCACACGTCTCTTTTCATTGGCAAAAAAACAACTCAAAAAAGCAACAACAAAAAAGGAAAAATGTGCCCCTTTCCCTTCCCTTCTTTTCCCTGTCATCCATGAACCCGAATCAGCACTTCTCTTACCTACCTACGTCCAGAGCACTAACTGCCCCAGTGTGAATTGCTGCCGGTGTCTATTCATGTTCAGCGGCAGTGAACAGTCGGCTGGGTTTATTGTTGCTCTAGTGTGTGCTGCTGCTGCATGCGTTTCTACACGTGTAAACGAGTGATATACATTTGTCTGGGTTTATGTTTGCTCTAGTGTGTTTGTGGTAGTGTTCAGTTTTTATCCTTTAATTCTTTTTTCTGGCTTTTGCTGCATGCTTTCCTGACACTTTTGTGCCTTTGTGTTTCCTGGGCCTAGAAATTCATTCAGCGGGTATTGCAGCGTGGTCACTACAAATAAAGATGACTATTTCCTGACCTAACATCAGTTGTGACAGAACTATACCAGACTTCATTTTTAAACAGATCATCTGAATGCATTCAGGGAAAATAGAGCTAGAGATGACCTGATATCAGGGACTGTATAACAAGGTTCACAATGGGACTATGAATTAAATGCATATGGACAAATACTTCATTTGAATTCACAAAACAGCGCCAAAAAATCCCTCTGGAGTTTTGCAAACACTAAAAAAAATCATTTCAAAGTCATTATCCAATCAGAAAATTGGGGAAACAAGCCCTCAAATAATCTCTAGCCCAGCTTATATCAAACCATCTAAGGATTTTAAAAAAATTATACAGCTTTATAATCATACTACCAGAATAAAACGAGAGGAAACTCGTAATTTATAACTAATAAACCTAACAAAACTATCAGGGCACCCAAGCACTTTTCAACGGATTGATGAAATAGAAAAAAGGAAAACTTTTTTTTTTTTTTTTTTTTTTTTTTAGCAATGATCATTTATAGGATTATGAAAATTTTTGGAATTGAAAAAAGAAATCTGTTTATATCAATCATTATTATAAGAGTATCTTTCATATTTTTTCAACATCTTTATAAGAAAAAAATCTTGAAAGAAACCTATGTATAAACAAAGTCAATAGAAAATTTTGGAACATTACATGGTGATCAACTCTTCAGTATAAAGGGAGGAACCTTATTTCATGACACCAACTCAATAGGAATGAAAGTTAATACTTCATCATACCAACTAGTTCAGTAGGAAGGGAATAGCTTCATACACCAACTTACTACACAGGGAAGAACTGTAAACCTTGAAAAGAACTAGGTTAATCTGAATCAAAATCTACACGTGGAAAGTGACACAGATGAAACAGGGCATGGACTCCATACACTACAGCAGGCCCTTTTCACCAGTACTATAACTGTCAAGAGTTAGCTTTAGCTTTAAACTAACATTTGTCTAAAAAAATAATAACAAAAATAATAATATAATTTTTTTTTTAAAAACAACAAAAACATTCCTCTGCATGTCTTTTCTCTTGCACAAATAGAAACACTAATAATGATGATGATATATGGGATTTATATAGCGCTTATACCGTTTTCTGAGGAATGAAGTATTTTCCGCTAGCCAGTAAGTCAAACCCCTCTTTCCCTTTAGTGTTGTTCTCTCATGCAACTGTTGTTCCAAGCAATGCAATCAATGTAAAGGTAACTAGGTTGGCAACAACTCAATATGAAGGGAAGAGTTTTATACCTAATAACAACTAGAATAAAGGAAATAACTTCTTTGGTATCAACCAACTTATTCCAAGGAACAATTTTACTTTTTTTGACACCAATCCATATTAAGAAAATAACCTTTTACACGTGTACCAGCGAACTCAACCTGAAGGAAAGAACTTTTTGCTTTGATAGAACTAACTCAATATAAAGGGAAGAGCCTGCTAACACCAACTAAATGAATATGGAGGGGAAAACTTTATACTCTGATACAAAAAACAAAGAAATATGAAAGGGGGAGCTCTATACTTTTGTAATAACTGAATCTGAAGAAAAAAGTTTACAGTTTGATAATTATCTTGATACCAAGCTTGGAACTTGATTCTTTGAGCCAACTTGTTCAATAGCAAGGGGATAATTCTATTCTATGACACCAACTTATTTCATGGAATGAAAAAAAAAACCCCAAACTTAGTGACAACTCAAGAGGAAGGAAAGATATCTACACTAACCAACCAAGTGACTTAATGTAAAAGAAAAAAAACCCTTATACTTGATAACCAGTAGAATTTGAAGTCAAAACTACGTGTCAAGCTATTGAGGTAAAACCGTGTAACTCTCATACATTAAGCACTTTTTCAGTATTGCCGTTATTTTCAAAGGTTATCAGAACACTGTTTTTTTCTGTTGTTATATAGCTCCAGCGAAGATATCCGATTTATGGACTGTGGTCGCAAGCCATCCTACTTTGGTCCTGCAGAAAACTAAAAATAGAATAATTCTTGAAGCATCAGTGCTATGCAAGCATAAAGATGCATAATCATTATTTTTCTGCATATCATCTCTTTTGCAAATCATGTCTCTATCACGGTATTCTCCGAATAAAATATTTCCAAGCGGTCAGTAACCCCCAAACCCCTCTTTCCCTGTGCTGCTGTTCCCTTATACAGCTGTTTCCCCATACCGCAGAACTGAGTCAGAGTTAAGAAATCTGTGTCAAAGAGTTAATAGTTAGGATCAAACTGGTGAAGTGTTAGGGTTTGCGGCATGGGGCAAGAACTAGGGTTAGAGTGGAGTGTTGACAGCTCCAGGGAACAGCACTACAGGGAAAAAGGAGTATCGGGAAAAGTACTGCTCTTTCTTCAAACATCCTGCACTCAGCTTGTGCATAGTTTTCTCTCTTAAGCTGATCCTGCAAAGTCGAGGTAAAATGATTTGTTTCTGTGAAATTGGCGATGCTATACCAGTAATGACTATGGCAAAGATTTGCATCACAACAAACGTCTGAAGCCGAGTGTACATTTCCAGGAGTTTTCATTTCGTCTCTGTTTTGTACAAGTACTTCTGATCCGAAATCATATTTAGAATTTTGAGCATGTTTTGGCGCCAAAACAAAACGACGTTGTAAGCCAGTAAAAGCTTTACAATGTTCTTTCAAAAGCAATCAAAATAGAAAATTGAGCTCGCGCCTGTGTGTGTGTGTGTGTGTGTGTGTGTGTTGTTGTGTGTGTGTGTGTGTGTGTGTGTGTGTGTGTGTGTGTGTGTGTGTGTGTGTGTGTGTGTGTGTGTGTGTGCCTATTGTGTTGGGATGTAAATCCTCGCCCTATCTCATTTTAAGAAAAACGTCCTCATATTACCACAAGCTGGGATATGAAGAAAATGACCTTTTACTTTGGAACCCAAAAATTAAATAGAAAGAAAAATATTATAATACATGTAGTAGCAAAATATTCAAGAAAGAAAATACTTAGGAACTATTCAACATGGAGGAAGATGTTTATACTTCGACACCTTTGGTACCAACTAAAAAGGTAAAAAAAAAAAAAACCTTTATAGTTTGATAGCAATAACTCAATACAAAAGGTTTTTTCCCCTAATTTTGACACGAACTAATTCAATATACAAGAAAGAATGTTATAAATTGATACCAGCTAACTTATTATGAACGAAAGAAACTTTATGCTTGGACACCAAATAACTCTTCCAAAAAACTTACTTTATGATTTGAATCTAACAATCACTATGAAGGGGAGACTATCATACCTTTACACAAAACTGAATAGGAAGGGGAAAAACACAAAATTTAAAACTACCTCAATATAAAAGAAAAGGCTTTGGACTTTGATGCCAACTTAATACAAATGACGGAATTTTATACTCCCATACCAAATAACTCAACATGTAGAAAAATATTCAATGAAAAGAAAACTTGGATACAAAATAAATGTGAAAGACAGATGTTTATATTTTGATACCAACTACTCAAATGTAAGCTAAATAAAAGTTTTATGAAAAATGATGGAACAAAAATAAAAGACCTTCATGCATATGGTAAGCAGCTAACTGGATATTGGGGAAAGAGCTTTACACCTTGATATCACCTAACTAGACAAGGAGTAAGGAACTCTACACTCTGACAGTAATTAAACAATGTGAAATAAATGTATACTTCGTAATATGCTTATTTGACATGGAGGAAACAGCTTTTGCTTTAATTCTAACAAACCTGATAAAAAAAATTAACTTTAATATTATGGGGAAAAAAACTTGTACTTTGATACCAGTTAACTGAAGAAATGGCCTCTTCCTTGAATAAAAACTCACTCACCATATAGGAAAGAAGTTTATACTTACATACAATCTAGCCCGATGGGGGGAAGAAAACTTTACACTGATGCCAACTCACTCGATATGAAGGAAATATTTTTATGCCTTGAAGCCATCTAACCAAAAATGAAGGAAAGATTTCTATACTTTCATACCCCCTGGTTCAATATGAAGGGAAGAGGGTATAGTTTTAATACAAACTCAGTATGAAGGAAATAACATTGATACTAGATTATGTATTAGGGGGATTTTTTTACCTTGATTCCAGCAAGCTAAATACCATAAAAACACTTTATACTTTGATTCCAACTGACCCAACATGAAGGAAAGGAACGAGACTTCATCCTTTGTTTACTACTAGTTCAATATGAAGAAAAAAATTAAAATGCGGACACAAGCTATGAGGTCTGACATTAAGTAATTACAGCAGAAACAGAAAGACTACAAAATATCGGCGAACTTTGATATGGAAGGGAAAATACATTTTGATTAATAGTATGCTTCACAAACTAACACATTTCTAAAATGTCACGAACTTGAATTAATTTTTTTCTTTTACTTGTCCTTGCAACTAACTAGTGTGTGATAAAATGTAGGGAAGAAAACTGACAGAGCTGAGTGATTTGAGGGCTATGTTTCTCCTCACAGTTTAAAACACACCAAAACCATTTCAGTGTAGGTAGGGAGAGGGACGGGACAGCCTGATTGGTTAGAGCGCTGTGCATTGTGCTCATGATATGCTGACCCGGGTTCGAATGCCGTTCAAGGGGATGTTTTCCTCTGGAGTTAACATCAGAGCCGACTCCACAACCCCCCCCCCCCCCCAGTTCTTCGGATGAGACTATAAAACCCAATTACAGAGTGCGAACGCACGCAGAATATCATGCACACACGTTAAAACCCGTTTCGCTTTTCGGAAGAGCAGGCTATTGTGTGCCTGAGGAGAATGGATGGCAAAATTTGACAAAACTGCACACACACAGGGACAGGATATAAAAAAGGACACGAGTGTCATTCCATTATCCTCAAAATAAAAGAAGAAACAAAATTGCGCGTGGGTGCGAGCACACTCACTTCCCCCCCCCCCCTACCCTGCTTCCATTTGTTAGTGCCGCGTCCTCAGGCATTGAAGTACCTAGGACGGGAACAGTCTTGATGACGGAAGGATTCTGCACCAGAAAAATGAAAAGTTTTCAAATTAAACGCCTGACAGGAGTGCCTACACAGCCACCCACCCACGTTGGGGAGAGAGAGAGGAGAGAGAGAGAGAGAGAGAGAGAGAGAGAGAGAGAGAGAGAGAGAGAGAGAGAGAGAGAGAGGAGAGAGAGGAGAGAAGAGAGAAAATATGTGTGTATAACTTTTTTATCTCAAAGAAAACAGACACCTGGGTAAAATGTTACTTAGAATACCCTTTGTCTGAAAAAAAATCCCTCGATACACTATGGCAAGACACTAAGCACCATTCCCCGCATTTGTATCATGACCAAAAGGTGTGTAACTCCTCTTCCGTGTAGGCCACATTGGATTGTCACCCCCTTCACTTAAAAAAAAAAAGAGAAAAACTCTTGAGCTCAACACCCACTTCTAGTTTTAACTCAACACAGATTGATCCTATGAAAGTATAAAACATCGTCATTTTTGTCAAAGAAACATTCTAGCAATAACAGTCATGGCCCAGGCCAATAGTTGTGGGGATTATTGATGTCAGCAAAGTGCAAAATCTAATACCGATATTGTAATGTTCTGCTTTGAACTATGTTGGGATTGAAATGTTATATGCTTTAAACTATGTTGATGTTGAAATGCTATGCTTTAAACTATGTTGGTATTGAAATGTTATGCTTTATGTTGATATTGAAATGTTCTGCTTTGAAATGCTCTGCTTTACACTATGTTGAAATTGAAATGTTCTGCTTTACACTATGTTGAGATTGAAATGTTCTGCATTAAACTATGTTGAAATTGAAATGTTCTGCTTTACACTATGTTGAGATTGAAATGTTCTGCTTTAAACTATGTTGAGATTGAAATGTTCTGCTTTACACTATGTTGAGATTGAAAGGTTCTGCTTACACTATGTTGAGATTGAAAGGTTCTGCTTTACACTATGTTGAGATTGTCTCCATCCATAACAACCTCTAAGGATGAGCTGTGCTCTCCCTGAAAGTAAAAAAAATATTCGGAATCCAGACTACAGCTGCCTATATAGAAAGGGAGATGAAAAACAAAACGGCCATAATTTCCTTTTTTTCAGTGAAATCGTAAGTATGATGTGCGAGACAGAGTGCATTTTACACAGCACTCTCAGAATGTTCACCTGTGGAATGCCCAAGGGAACAGCCTTGATGACGGAAGGATTCTGCACAGAAAAAACTGACATTCAAGATTAAATGCGTGCATATATATATATATATATATATATATATATATATATATATATATATATATATATATAATATATATATAGATAGATAGATAGATAGATAGATAGATAGATAGATAGATAGATAGATAGAGAGAGATAGAGATAGAGATAGAGATAGATATAAATATATAGATATATAGATATATATGGAGAGAGAGAGAGAGAGAGAGAGAGAGAGAGAGAGAGAGAGAGAGAGAGAGAGAGAGAGAGAGAGAGAGAGAGAGAGAGAGAGAGAAGTTAAAGTTAGTCTTTTTTTATATCGAGGATAATGGAATAAGCATTCATGTGCTTTTTTTCATCCAGTCCCCGTGTGTATGCAGTTTTGTAAATCTTGTCATCTGTCCTACTGGCACACAATGGCCTACCTAACGAAAAGCGGAACAGGATTTAACGTGTGTCCAAGATGTTCTGCATGCGTTCGCACACGGGGCCTCGGTTTAAAGTCTCATCGGAAGGACTTTTGGTGAGAGAGAGAAGAGAGAGAGAGAGAGAGAGAGAGAGAGAGAGAGAGAGAGAGAGAGAGAGAGAGAGAGAGAGTCACATTTATAGGGAAACAAATGCACATGCAGAAAGTAATTATCTTTTAAGTAATGGGAGGTAATGCTCTGGTGGCGATGTGCTCTCCCTTTGGAGGTCAGCTTGAATTTCGCACAGAAAAATTTACCATATCAAACTGGCACGCCACGCATGCACCCGACCCGGACTGTCTCGACCCGACCCGACCCGACACGACGCGACGCGACGCGACCAGACATGGCAAGCGACCTGACCCGACCCGACACGACGCGACGCTACACGACGCGACCCAACCCGACACGGCGCGGCAAGGCACGGCACAAACACGACACACCACAACGGTAAGACGGAAAAAATAATAGGCCTACTTACTGGAGTTGTGTAGTTCCATTCCTGACATGCAAGAATGTGGCAGAAA
>CM060320.1:66511908-66516908 GCA_030674155.1 Stramonita haemastoma | reverse complement strand
ATGCACGAAGGCATAGACAGGTTGTACTGAATGCAAAGTAGCCCTTTCATGGAAGGAGGCTTTGCAATTCTTACCTTTCACATGCTGCTGCATGTCGAATGTCTTTTGACCACAGAGACCCCAGTCCTCAATGCTCTCATCGCATTTGATCCCTGAATTGTTTCAGAGATACGAGGTCATGCAGACATGATGCGAAAGCCCCCAAACTTCTGTCAACTTTGCTCTTCAGCTTAGTGGGATCTGATCCTAGATCCCTGGCAACTATGCTAGGCCTGCACTGGATTCGCCCTTGAGGGGCTGGTCTTTCAGGAGTTTGCCCTTGAGGTGCTGGTCTTTCAGGAGTTTGCCCTTGAGGGGTTGGTCTTTCAGGAGTTTGCCCTTGAGGGGCTGGTCTTTCAGGAGTTTGCCCTTGAGGGGCTGGTCTTTTAGGAGTGTGCCCTTCAGGGCTGGTCTTTCAGGAGTGTGCCCTTCAGGGCTGGTCTTTCAGGAGTGTGCCCTTCAGGGGCTGGTCTTTCAGGAGTTTGCCCTTCAGGGGCTGGTCTTTCAGGAGTTTGCCCTTGAGGGGCTGGTCTTTCAGGAGTGTGCCCTTCAGGAGTTGGTCTTTAGGAGTTCGCCCTTGAGGGGCAGATCTTTCGGGATTTGCCCTTCAGGGGCCTGTTTTGCATGCAGGATTTTGCCCTTCAGGGCTTATTTTGCATGTTGCCCCTTCAGGGGTCTGTTTTGCATGGAGGATTTTGCCCTTCAGGGGCCTGTTTTGCATGCAGGATTTTGCCCTTCAGGGGCCTGTTTTGCATGGAGGATTTTGCCCTTCAGGGGCCTGTTTTGCATACGGGATTTGTCCTTCAGGGGCTTGTCTTGCAGGGTGCTGCCATTCAGGGGCTTGTCTTGCATGAAGCAGCCCTTTAGTTAAAATCTGTCACGAGCCTAAGGCTCATCAGGCCGGTGCTTATCCCGGTTTCTGTGGCGTTAAGCGACTGAGAGTCATAGACTCCCCCCTGGATAGGACGCCAGTCTATCGCAGGGTTAACCCCCAACACAAGGTTGGTACCCCCTTTTACACCTGGGTGGGGTGAGAAAATAGCCGTAAAGTGCCTTTTCCAAGGGCACAACGCCATAGCCGAAAGCTGGGATCGAACCCGCAATCTTTAGATTACGAATCCAACGCCCTAACCACTAGACTACAGCGGCGGCAATGCAGCCCTTTAGGGACTCGTTTTTCCAGACTTTGCCCTTCAGAAGCTCAACCCTTCAGTGCTGTGTTCAAGCATTGCTCCTTGTCTACGGTTGTTACCCGTCCTCCCTATCGGTCTTACATAGGTCAAGTCAAGTCATGTGGGTGAGGACAAGCCCACTGGGCCCTGTGCTCCAGCATCATGCTGCTGGTGTCTTCACAACCTGCAGTGGACAGACAGATCCAGGAGAGTGGAGATGACCTGGGGAAAGAAACCATGAGCAACTGGCTGCAACAGGTCCATATCACAATATCCATGGCAAAACTTTTGAGAGGTCGCTGAAATGTTGTTGTTGTTTTTTTTAATGATTGTTTTTTTTTTATTATCTACACTTAGTTCCATGATCCTGTCTTTTTATTGTCTATTTTGGCAGATCCTTTGGAAATATGAAAAAAGTCTTCTGACGTGAGTGCAAGATATCCTACCCAAAGGTCTTTTGACATGTGTGTTCGTAAGATAATCCAGGTTTTTTTTTATCAATCTGACGTATGTGTAAGATGTTCTATGAAAAGGTCTTCTGGCGTGTGTGCAAGATAAATAAAATGAAAATAGAATAAAATTAAATAGAAAACCAGTATGGTACAGATCATAGACTACAGCCATGAGCACCTCATTGCCTTCTATCTAGGAATGTGGTTTTAGCGTTAAAAATTAAATTCTACGAACAGAAATATTGCGCTCGCAAACCCCGTTCGATTCCTGGTCAGAGGGATTTTCCCCCTGGAGTTAACATCAGTGCTGACTCCACCCTCCCCAAAAGTCCTTCCGATGAGACTATAAACCGAGGCCCCGTGTGGGAACGCACGCAGATATCTTGCGCACACGTTTAAATCATGTTCCGCTTTTTGCAAGAGTAGGCCATCGTGTGCCGGCGGTAACAGATGACAAGATTTACAAAACAGCATACACACGGGGACTGGATGTAAAAAAGCACACGAGTGCTTAATCCATTATCCTCGATATTAAAGAATAAATAAAATTTAAAAAATACATTAGCATGCATTATAGATATCCCTCCCTCAGTTGAAACAATTTTTTTTCTTCAAAAAATGTTTTTGATCTCTACATTTCCCAGTACTCATTTTCGACAGAAAGATACTTACGTTAGCTTTCAGACATTTTTTTCGTAACGAACAAGTAGAGTACTGGTTTCAGGGATTCATTGTTAGGACATAGTGTCTTAACACGATTTTCAAAGACAACTTACAACTGTGGGAAATCTAACCAATAGTTATACTTGTGGTAGTAAATAAACAACAGCACTCCTCTGATGTAAAAGTTAGGTCATGCAGTACTGTTATCACAACCAAAACAAAATGAAAAAATGGTTTACATTAAAAATTTATGAGATTGCCCAGATTGTTTCTTTACCATTTTAAAATAATTCTCAGCTACTCTTTACTTATTTTTTTCTTTTATGTCAAGGATAATGAAATAAGCACTCGTACTTTTTTTTACATCCAGTCGCCGTGTGTATGCAGTTTTTGTAAATTTTCTTCGGCACTGTCTGCTGAAGAAATACGTGTACCTTTTTAAATGCTGTTTCAGAAACACATCCAGTAACTGAAATAAAACTACAAGTAACCATTTTTTTCCGTAAGCTACACCACGTTGTTTTACATACCTTTTCTCTGGAATCTGTGGCCATGATGATGGTAGGGAAGGGAGACTGAAGAGCAGAGTGCTGATCTTCCTCCCTCAGGGGATGCTGCTGCAGGCATTTCATGAGGTTTGTGTGGCCCTTGATGTTGAGGTTTGTCTGTTCCGTGTTGAGGTTTGTGTGGTCCTTGATGTTGAGGTTTGTGTGGTCCTTGATGTTGAGGTTTGTGTGGTCTATGTTGAGGTTTGTGTGGTCTATGTTGAGGTTTATGTGGTCCTTGATGTTGAGGTTTGTGTGGTCCTTGATGTTGAGGTTTGTGTGGTCTATGTTGAAGTTTGTGTGGTCCTTGATGTTGAAGTTTGTGTGGTCTATGTTGAGGTTTGTGTGGTCCTTGATGTTGAGGTTTGTCTGGTCCTTCTTGTTGCAAACCCAACTCTTCCTCTAGTGTCTGTGATGTCAGCCTGCCTCAGGTTAGGACAGGTTGCCATGGCAGGTCGCCTGGCCACCCAGTTTTACCTGAACAAAAAAAAAACACGTAAGTTCATAAGGTAGGTGAAAAATTATACAGCAATATATATTTTTTTAATCTCAAAGTATGAAAATTGACACCCATGTTATGACAACGACAGTTTTACTCGTTTCTATTCTAAAGCAGGGTAAAATAACTTCACAACTGAACTGAATTCAAATAAATTGAAAATTGAATTGAATACCACTTCCAGTCACAGCATATTTATCTGCGGGCAATTTGGGCTTCTCTCTCAGGGGTGAGTGCGTTGCCACAAGAGCAGTACCACTCCAAAAAAATGTCCTTTTTTTAAAGTGTATTAGTTTCCCTATGAGAAGGGCTTTATTCTACAGAATTTTGCTGGAGATCTCTTTCTTGGTGTCGTGGGTTCTTTTACGTGCGCTGAATGTGTGCTGCATGCAGGACCTTCTTCACCATCCGTTCCGAAAGACTTGTATGCAGGCCACCACTCACAGTCTAGTGGACAGGATAAAGTTTCGGGCAATAAACGGGGATCAATCTCTTGACCATCATCCTCCCAATTACCAGTAATGTACAACATTAATGACATCATTGATAGGAGCTGTAGTACAAGATTCATATCCTCCAGTCTCTTTAACACACGAATAATGACATGCAACGTTTTTATATTCAGATATCAAATTATTTACGTATTTACTTATTGTCCATATTTTTCTGTCAAGATAAAGCCAAACCCAACTCATAAATGTAGAGTCAAGCAAACTTAACTGCGCTGACAAAAATGTTTACTATCAGCAATCCAATCCAATCCAATGATGGTGCTTATAGCCCCGCGGACCACATAGGCCATATCAGGGCTATCGCCTCGTCACATTTTAAAACTCGTATTAAAAGTGTGCGACTATGTACAGTTTAAAACGAGGTATAAAACCAACTCAACCGTCCTTGCCTGTATCGACGTCCCCGTCGACCATAAGGGTCAGCCCAGGATGGCCCCGCGTCGTGGGAAAACCCACATCGATCACACTTAAAACGAGATAAAACCAAAACCGGGTTCCTTAAAACAACCTTGTCCTTAGAGACCAACCATACCACTTTCGCTCATATCAGACGAAAAAAGCTGGATTCTCTCAGGAAGTTAAAAATGGTGTCCGGCGGAACATCCCGAAAGAGGATCTTTAGGGAGTCCGCGGTAAAATGCTTGTGCCTAATATCCTGAACATCCCGACACTCCAGGAGCAGATGCCTGACGGTCACCCGCACGTCGCAAGTCACGCACCACGGGGTTCCCTCGCCTTTCAGCAAGTGAACGTGAGTGATGTGAGAATGACCCGTGTGTATCCTGGTGAGCACTGTCGCCTCCCTTCGGTTTTTCACACCCAGAGGGAAAACCTCTTTCAGGTTGGGACGAATCCGAAAAAGCGTGTTGTCCGTCTGAGCGTTCCACTCCTCCTGCCAGAGGGAATGCACGTATTGCTCGCTCCTAGGTTTCAGATCCGTGAACGGCACCGTGGACCCGGAAACCTCCTGCTTCGTGGCGCGCCTGGCGAGTCGGTCAACCGTCTCGTTGCCCCGAATGCCCGCGTGCCCCGGGACCCACACCAAAACCACGTCACACCCGTCCCGTCTCAAGGAAGTATGCAGCTCGTAGAACTCCTGAAGCCTAGGGTGGTTTACG
>CM060320.1:66491847-66496808 GCA_030674155.1 Stramonita haemastoma | reverse complement strand
CCCCCCCCCCCCCCCCCCCCCCCCCCCCCCCCTTTCCCGTCTAATATCACAATTTGTAAAAAGAGTTAAATGAATTTAAACCCACACACACACACACAAAACCAACCTGCCTCCGGAGAATCCTTCGAATTTTTTTGGCCAAAAAAGATTTCCAATGAAGATCTACAAAGGGGAAATGAAAACCAAAAACTGACATGGGCACCATCATTGGGCAAACAAAGATGGAGATGGATTGGACTTTACTCCGGAGAGCCCTTTTATCGCAAAAAACAGCACTGCACTGGACCCCAGAGGGCCCAAGAGAAAGAGGGAAGACCAAGAACAACATGGAGGAGGACAGTGGAATGTGAGATGGACGCCATGCAGCATCTTGGAGTTCTTTTGGCCAGGCGGGCCCCAGGAAAGGCAGGGGTGGAAAGTCTTTGTTGCTCCCCTACAAAACCACGGGGTGTAAAGGGGGTGTTTGATGATGATGATGATGATGACGAACAAAACACAGACACACAGACAGACAGACAGACAGAAACAGACAGGCAGACAGACAGACACAGAGTTAGAAACAGATAGAGACAGACAGAAACAGATAGAGACAGACAGACACAGACAGACAGACAGACAGAGACAGACAGACAGACAGACAGACAGACAGACACAGACAGACACAGACACAGACACACACACACACACACACACACACACACACACACACACACACACACACACACACACACACACACACACACACACACACACACTGTGTGTTAGTTGTTTGTTGTTGTTTTTTTTAATTTTTTAAATTTACTTAGCAAGTATTGACTCCCTGAAATTCTTTATCCCATACATTGCCAAACACACCCTCTTTTTCTGACACTCAACACCCCCCCACCCACCCCCCCCCCCCCCCCCCCCCCCCTTCCCGTCTAATATCACAATTTGTGAAAAGACGTTAAATGAATTTGAACACACACACACACCACAACACAACCTGCCTCCGGAGAATCCTTCGAATCTTTTGGCCAGAAAAGATTTCCAATGAAGATCTACTAAGGAAATGCAACCAAACTGACATGGGCACCATCATTAGCAAACGAAGATGGAGATGGATTGGACATATACTCCGGAGAGACACTATCGCAAGAACAGCACTGCACTGGACCCCAGACGGCAAGAGAAAGAGAGGAAGACCAAGAACAACATGGAGGAGGACAGTGGAATGTGAGATGGACGCCATGCAGCACTCTTGGAGTTCATTGGCCAGGCTGGCCCAGGATAGGCAGGGGTGGAAAGTCTTTGTTGCTGCCCTACACACCACTGGGTGTAAAGGATGGTGATGATGATGATGATGATGATGACGACACACACACAGACACACAGACAGACGGACAGACAGACAGACAGAGACAGACAGACAGACAGAGAGCGTCACGACAGGAACAGGTTTATCAAGGCTGTCAGTCAAATAAATTCGGCGTGGGAGAGAATCGTTATAATTATTGTAAGTCTTTCTGGGGGAAAAAGCAGGAGAGCGGATACGGATTCATGTTTTCATGGGAGAGAATAAACATTTTGATGATGAGAAAGTTCAGAAAACAAATGAGCATTAAAAAGTTGTCTCCCTTCCCTCAAGTTCTCTGTTCTTCACGAGAGCGATTCTGCTGATGACTATACTTTTGTTTTGGGGAGTGGGGTTTTTGATCTGGTGGACTACAGAAACCATGCCTTTGAATGCAGTGGATGGGTCAGACCCTTTTACATCATTGACTCCTCTTACATGTAGAACAATGCAGTCCACAGTGTCTTCAAGACAGATATTATTTTCAAATTCCGATCTGCGGTCTGCAGTTTTAAAAAAGCCATTGATTTGTGACTTTAAGGCCGTAGGAATAACTCAGGCGTTTTGCGTTGACCTTTGACATAAATTGAGTCACGTTAAAAACTTTAAGGAAAGAACTAAAATTGGGATTTTTGACGTCACAAAATTGCGTGAAAATGTAGCCTGTGTCATTCTTCAGGCGACTGTTGATTTTCAGATGGAAATTATTTTGGGGGGCCGGTTGGACACAACTCTTGTAAGTATTTTGGTGGATGGGGCGGGCGGATGCTGTGACCTCTGCCAGTTTCTTGAACATTGATACAGAACATCTTGCGCACACGTTAAATCCGGTTCCGCTTTTCGTAAGAGTAGGCCATCGTGTGCCGGTGGGAACAGATGACATTTACAAAACTGCATACACACGGGGACTGGATGCAAAAAGAAAAGCACAATAGTGCTTATCCCATTATCCTCGATATAAAAGATAAGATAGATAGATAGATAGATACACAGTGATGGTGTTGGTGTTTCTGTCACTGTGTGCCAGACAAGGTTTACAGTCACTCGTAGACCGTTAATACTCTGATAATTTCTCCACTGTCTTTTCTAAAGTAAAAACTAAAAGTAGCCTAAACCGTAAAGGTGTTCCTTAATTAACCTACATGGTCGTAGGGGAGCGAGGCATCAGAGACCTCAGCTTCTCTAGGGGCCAGCATGTTGAGGGCGGCACCCATCTTCTCTCCCTCGCTGCTTTACCTTCCCTGACCCTAAAGAGGGCAGGAACCCATTTACAGCTGGGGGAACTGTACCGAAGCCAAGGCGCGTAAACGGTCACCTATCCACGTGGTAACCACGCTCGATGCTGCTTAAACCTTAGCTTGGGAAAGCGAGCGATCTGACCATACCACTGAGCCACCTCGTCCCCAAAGTAAAACTTGAGATCACATAAACGATTGATTAATTGTCCTCTTCAAGGCTTCCATCGTCTCGCTGCTCCGTTAATCAATTAATTTATTTTATTTTATACCACTTTATGTCACAGCAGATTTCTCTGCGTGAAATTCCCCGGGCTGCTTTCCCTGATGAGAGCAAGCGCGTCGCGTCGCGTCGCCACAAGTGCAGCGCCTACGTACCCATTATTTTATTTTTTTGGTTCTTTTGCATGTCTGCAACTATATTTGTTAAATTTCGTGTGGTATGTGGATAGACTCAGCGGCTGACAGGGTTAGTGTGTGGCTGAATGAAGGTTCCTGGCTCCATACATCAAGTCTCTCATCCTGACGCTTTCCCCCCTAAACCGCCTCTCTATATAGCTCCACAATAAACAGCCCTAATGAGGGTGATGAGAGTCTCCAGGAAGATGTACGTACAGCCCCTTCTGCCACTCACCACACTCACTTCAAAAACAAAAAGCCAAACAAAAAAGAAGAAGAGATTAAAACAAACCAAACAAAAAAAAAGCCTCTTACTTACCTATCTACCTACCACACGCGCGTTCCATTGAGGTTGGTCAGCCAAGTTTAGCAATCTGTAGGGTGTAAACACAATCCTCTGTAATAATATAGCCATGCCAACAGGTTGATGGAGAGATTAAACACGTTGAAGGAGGAGAAGAAGAGGGGTGGGGTGGTTGGGTGGGGGTGGGGTGGGGTGTGGATTAGACACACTGAAGACAAGGCATTCATGACTTTCATAGACTATAGTAAGGCTTTTTGACAGTGTCAAACATCACTATGTTTATTACAGTGTTTTAAAAAAAAAATGAATAGGCTTTCGACAGCATCTAGTTTCGTTCTCTGCAAGTTTGTTTATTCTTTATTTCTTTTATATTTATCTATTCATTCATTTGTTTATTTATTCTTCTGTTCTTTGATTTCGAGGAAAATAGACTAAGCACTCATATATTAAGATCAGAAGGCGATTAGATAGAATAGCGAGCACTGGGAGTTTTTTTGATAAAATAAAGAAGTCTGTTAAGAGTTGCATATCATCCCTGCATCTATCTTTACAGCATATATTATACAGAAATGATCATAAGAAAGGCTGGCATATAATTATGATATAGGCATTGATATAGAAGGCAGAAACATTGCTAATCTCTGACCCCAAAGAACATCTGTTCCGCTTTTCGTCAGAGTAGGCCATCGTGTGCCGGTGGGAACAAAAAATGACATTTACAAAACTGCATACACACGGGGACTGGATGTAAAAAAAAGAAAAAAGCACACGAGTGCTTATCCCATTATTCTCGATATAAAAGAATAAAATAAAAAATAAATACAATAAATCTCAGGTAGCCTATGCTGGTGAAAGACCAGTCACGCACAACGATGCTATCACACGCTAAAGGAAAATTCTCTACAGAGTCGATGCAGAGGTCAACACTTCTTGCCTGAAGCTAAAATTAATGCCAAAAAAAGACCAAAGTGATACACATCAATGGCAAAGATACTCCTCAAAATATCAAAATCAGTGGAACACATTTGGAATAAATTATGTGAAAAAATGAATAATTTATTATCTATTTTAATTAGGCTCAGTAAAAGAGCTAGTGCTAAAAGCTAGAATCGGTGTTGCCAAGCAAAAGATGATTCGATTTGACACACAATACTTGTAGAGACAGAGGCATATCCAAATATCTTAACATTATTGTCAAAACAGGAAGGAAGGTGGCAGAATGGTTAAGACGTTCGCCTGCCAACAAGTAAACCGTGAAGTTCTGGGTTCGTACCCGGCCTCGCCCTTTCTTCTCAGTTTCACGAAAAAATCGAACTGAATGTCAAAGTCATTCGGATGAAACTCAAAACCGAGGCCCCGTGTGCGAACGCACGCAGAACATCTTGCACACACATTTAAACCCCGTTCCGCCTTTCGGAAGAGCAGGCCATCGTGTGCCGGTAGGAGCGGATGACAAAATTAAAAAAAAAAAACACAGCATGCACACAGGTGTCCTGTTTAGACGCCATCCCTGAGGAAAAATTGGGGAGTTGGAGTCCCCAGGGCGGCTCAGGGCTGTATATGGCAATGTTCTGGTGCCTCCTGCAACGGTACTGGAACCATTCGTATCGGTCATTGCCTTTCCAATGGATCATTCCAGTGGCGTGGAGAGGGGGGGGGGGGGGTCTGCTGCATGGGTAACAGTTTGCCC
>CM060320.1:66476847-66481847 GCA_030674155.1 Stramonita haemastoma | reverse complement strand
CCCCACACACACACATACACACAACACCCCTACAACCCCCCCCCCCCCCCCACACACACACACAGAAAGAAAGAGACGTCGACACGTGCTAACAAGGACAAACAAACAGCTAAGGTGACGACAATAATTATTATGACAATGATAACGACGAGCACCCAGACACCACTTATAAGTGACCTGACGAGGGTCGGCATAGTCTAGCTAAGCGAAGCGAGCTGAAAACGATAACATGACCCACAGGGAGTGACGATAATGAATGAAGCGATAACAAACCTCCCTTATCATCATCGTCCGAGCGTGGTGAGGTAGGTAGGTAGGTAGGTAGGTAGGTAGGTAGGTAGGTAGGTGGGTAGGCAGGTAGGTGGGTAGGTAGGTAAGGTAGGTAGGTAGGTAGGTAAGGTGGATAGGTAGGTAAGGTGGATAGGTAGGTAGGTAGGTAGGTAGGTAGGTAGGTAGGTAGGTAGTTAGGTAGGTAAGGTAGAACAAGTCAAGGCAAGGCAAAGTCTTTTATTCGAGGATAATAGATAAGCCTTCGTGTGCTTTTTTTTACATCCAGTCTTCGCCCTTTTCAGGGATACATCAAGATGAAAATATACTAAACAGTAAAACTTTACGCAGTACCAAACAACACACAAGAATAAGGACACTATATATATGATAAGGTAATAAAAAGATAGGTAGATAGGTAGGTAAGGTAGGTAGGTAAGGTAGGTAGGTAGGTAGGTAGGTAGGTAGGTAGGTAGGTAGGTAGGTGTCTGTCACCTTATCCCTATCGAGCTCGACCCCAAATGACAGCCCCTAGACAAGTCAATACAGAGGACAGACAAGACAGACAGACAGACAGACAGACAAGCTTGGAATTCCTAAGCAAACGATCAAGTGACCAGGGGAAGAAAATCAATACTGTACAGGACTGATAATAAAAGAATAAGAAGATGGTGGACTCAGTGGTTGCTTCTGTTCTGTTCCCTTTTTTGGCTGAGGAATGAATGAATGAATGAATAAATGAATGAATGAATGAGGGGTGGAGGGTAGGGTTTCGGGGGGAGAGGTGGGGGGGGGGGGCGAACTTGACTGCATGCTGTGTTTTTGGATTCCCTTGCTGTTTTTTTTCTTTATCTTCACCTTTCGTTTCTCTGTGTGTCTGTCTGTTCTGTCTCTGTGTTTCTGTATAGATCTCTGTTTTTGTGTGTGTTTCGGTCTCTGTGTCTGTGTTTCTGTGAGTCTTTCTGTTTGTCTGTTTGTCTCTGTCTGTCTGTTTGTCTGTGTCTTTGTGTGTGTGTGTGTGTGTGTGTGTGTGTGTGTGTGTGTGTGTGTGTGTGTGTGTGTGTGTGTGTGTGTGTGTGTGTCTCTCTCTCTCTCTCTCCTCTCTCTCTCTCTCTCTCTCTCTCTCTCCTGCCTCTGTGTGTGTGTGTGTGTGTGTGTGTGTGTGTGTGTGTGTGTGTGTGTGTGTGTGTGTGTGTGTGTGGTCTGTCTCTCTCTCTCTGTCTCTCTCTCTCTCTCTGTCTCTGTCTGTCTGTCTGTCTGTCTGTCTGTCTGTCTGTCTGTCTGTCTGTCTGTCTGTCTGTCTGTCTCTCTCTCTCTCTCTCTCTCTCTCTCTCTCTCCTCTCTCTCTCTCTCTCTCTCTCTCTCTCTCTCTCTCTCTCTCTCTCTTCTTTCTCTCTCTTTCTCTCTTTGTTTTCATTGAGTGAAGATCTGCCGATGTGGACGATTATTTCTTTGCCATCATTCTGGCTGCGGTACTCATAGATCCACAGAGCAGTTGAGGAGGATAGTGATGGTGATGGCGAGTGCTGCCGCTAACTAATGCTACTGGGTCCCTCACTGCACTACACAGCTAGACCAATGACGGCAGAAGGGTTGCTTCTCCTCAACAGCCTTGACAATGGTAGGTGTTCCATTACCCATCGGCAGATACTTTGTCTTTAAGAATACCCAGATTCAACCTATCTACCGTTGGCCGCCGCTCTTTCTCTGTTTCTGGTCCATCGATCTGGAACGACCTTCCTCTCTCCTCCGGCAAAAGCCTACTTATGACACTTTTAAATCCAACCTCAAGACACACTTATTTCAAACCTAAGTTTTTCTCCTTCCGCTTCCATCTCTTACCTGTCCCTGCCTTCAACATCCACCTGCCAAAGTGCTTAACGTTTGTAGGTGTGTGCGCGCGCGGGCGTGCTGCGTGCATGCGTGCGTGCGTGTTGTATGTGTGTATATTTGAATTTGTTAAAACTGTAAATAGTTGTTGATTGTGTGTGTTGTGTAGGTCGAATGAAAGCGCTTTGATTTGTTTTTACAAGAGATAGCGCTATACAAATTCCATGTATTATTATTACCTGTGTGGTCGTAGGGGAGCGAGGCATCAGAGACCTCAGCTTCTTTAGGGGGCCAGCATATTGAGGGCGGCGCCCATCTCCTCTACCTCGCTGCTTTACTCTTCCCTGTCCCTAAAGAGGGCAGGTACCCATTTACAACTTGGTGAACTGGGCGGATTGTACTACTGAGGCCAAGACTCGCAAATGGTCACCCATCCACTTGGTAACCACCCTCGATGCTGCATAACATTTGGCTTGGGGGGAAAACGAGTGCTCTGACCACGGAGCTATCCTGCCCCCCCCCCCCTTCCCAAAACAATGATATCAAGCAATACCAAAAATGTCCATTTGAAAACAAAAAAGGTACCCCCCACCCCCCACCACCCCCCCCTCCTCCTCCTCCTCCTCGTCATCATCTTGGTTATGACACACTGTTCCAGTCACGTGACGATTTGGCAGACACGTGTGTGTGTGTGTGTGTGTGTGTGTGTGTGTGTGTGTGTGTGTGTGTGTGTGTGTGTGTGTGTGTGTGTGTGTGTGTGTGGTGATGTGTGTGTCTGTGTGTCTGTGTCTGTGTCTGTGTCTCTGTGTGTCTGTGTCTCTGTGTGTCTGTGTATCTGTATATCTGTGTGTGTGGACTTGTCAGCCCAAATGAAAAAGATGTCATGAGCTGGTTGGGAAAAAAAAACCCACCACTTTTCCCTACTCCTAATAATTAGACATGCCTGTCTAGATCAAGCCTACGAGCTGTGCCATATAAGGCCTGGAATTACAACTGCTGTACTACTCTCTCTCTCTCTCTCTCTCTCTCTCTCTCTCTCTCTGTACTGTCCCCACTGCCCTGTAGCCTAGCCTACTTCACTTCTTCTCATCATTATCACGGCTGGCTGCAGGCCTATAGGCCTACTACCTATCCCACACCGTGTATGTACAGTGTTGGGTGAGAGAGGTCTTGCTTGACGAATAAGGGGGTAGAGTCTATAGGCCTAGTAGTAGGATGGGGAGGTGAGGAAGGGGTGGGGATGGGGGTGCTTGGGGTGGGAGGTGTGCGTGTGTGGGGGTGTTTTTAGGAGGTCAAAGGGGGAGATGAGGGGAGCGAACTCCCGGCTGTTACGATGTTGATGGTGACGTCAGGTTGTTGTGGATGGTTGGAACTTGTGGTGACTTTTGGTTTCTGTTATTGACTCATTTTCCAACCAGTTACGCAACTTTTTGTTGTTACTCTCTCTTTTACCACTTCAGATACCGGCACACTACCGGAAAGTACATTCATGAGTAATTTGCCATCTATAGAGAGTGCATCAGCCATAACAGTAAATAACCATGTCTATTTCATTTTCATTAATATTGTCTCCTGTGTGCTTTTGTTTTGCTCTTCCTCTTTATACCTCTTTACACCCGTCATTCTTTTATTGATATGCATGCGTTTTGTTTCTCTATAGTTCAAAAGAGTTAATGGGAATAAACGATTGTGAATTGAATTGTGAACTTTAAAAAAATGGTTTCAGTGTCTTGTGTATGAACGTGTGTACAACTTCCTTTCAAGAGAGAGTCAAGTCAAATCAAGTCAAATTCTTTTACTTCGAGGATAATGAATAAGCACTCGTGTACGTTTTCACTTCCAGTCCTTCAAGATAGTAAAGGTAAAGGTACCTGAATTAACACTCGTGTGCTTATCTTTTACTTCCAGTCCCCAAAGATAACATTAAGATAAAAAAAACAACAACTTAAAATCAACAACAATGATAAACCAAATAAACAAAACAAGTGACAGCAACAACAATCACAAACAAACAAAACAGACAGGAAACAAAAGGACAGAAAAACAATGATGAAATAACAAAAAAGTACAAAGAGAGAGAGAGAGAGAGAGAGAGAGAGAGAGAGAGAGAGAGAGAGAGAGAGAGAGAGAGAGAGAGAGAGAGAGAGAGAGAGAGGTATGTGCTAGTGTTAATTGTCTTGTTCTTCCTAACCAAAAAAAACCTAACCAAAAACAAAACCAAAAAAAGAATGTCATACCCGTTAATTTAAACAATCTCTCTCTCTCTCTCTCTCTCTCTCTCTCTCTCTCTCTCTCTCTCTCTCTCTCTCTCTCTCTCTCTCTCTCTCTCTCTCTCTCTCTCTCTCTCTTCTCTCGTTTCTCTCTCCTGTGTGTCTCTCTCTCTTGTGTCTCTCTCTCTCTGTTTTCTCTCTGGACTTTTCCTACACTTC
Organism: Stramonita haemastoma; assembly: GCA_030674155.1. Lineage (NCBI taxonomy): Eukaryota > Metazoa > Mollusca > Gastropoda > Neogastropoda > Muricidae > Stramonita > Stramonita haemastoma. The sequence goes on along the minus strand of CM060320.1, from coordinate 66,477,321 downwards.
CTCCCCAAAATATAATGTATGACATGTGTGCCATCATACACTCATCCAGTGAAAATTTGACGACTCGAGTTCGATTCCTGTTGGAGGGGGTTTTTTACCCTGGAGTTCACATCAGTGCTGACTCCACTCTCCCCAAAAGTCTTTCGGATGAGACTGTAAACCGAGGCCCCGTGTGTGTTTTGCAGAACATCTTGGCACACGTTAAATCCTGTTCCGCTTTTAGTAAGAGTGGGTCATTGTGTGCCGGTGAGAACAGATGACAATATTTACACAACTGCATACACACGGGGACTGGATGAAAAAAGCACATAAGTGCTTATCCCATTATCTTCGATATAAAAGAATTTTTAAAAATGGGGGTGAGGTGGAGTGGGGCGGGGGGGCGTTGCAGTTGAAGCTAATATCCCTCAGACTCAGTTTTGCCACTCGTTTTTTTTAATGCAAAAGGGGGGGGGGGGGGGGGGGGGGGATGGA
>CM060320.1:66470092-66476747 GCA_030674155.1 Stramonita haemastoma | reverse complement strand
AAAAAAAAAATTTTGAAAATCGGACAATTCTATCAAAAGTATTTTAAAATCGGAATCTATCAAAAGTCTACTTTTGAAATTATAGACTGCGAATTTGACAAAATGAGAAATTGAAGTTTACACCCAACAGGTGGTCAATGAAGGCTTGGGTATTTTTTTATCTCGTTAAACCGTAAGGAAACAAAATGAGCCTGATATTTCACAAGTGAATTTGCTTAGTTTTAATCAAAAATCTCATTTTACAATCGACCCCCACCTTCCATAAGGCTCTAGGGAAAAAAGCGGGTCAGGTGCTAGCGACTCACTCATGGGGGAACGTAACATATTTGTAAACAAGAACATTTTCTTTTGAAGATATGGGTGGCGCTGCTCTTGTGGGACGTACTTTCCCCCATGGGAGGGGTCGAATGTCAGGCAGCGAAATCTGCCGTGGCAGAAAGGGGTAAGTCTCAATAATTAGAACCTGGTGTTTTGTGAATCCTAGAGTTCTGGGCCCAGACCCCTGTGTGAAAACAGAGGAGAGAAAAGGAGGGGAGGGAGGAGAGAGAGGGAAAGGGAGAAAAGAGACAGGACGAGAGACAGAGAGAGACAGAGAGAGAAGAGAGAGACAGGAGAACAGGAGACAGAGAAAAAGAGACAGAGCAGAGAGACGAGACAGAGAGACACAGGGAGGAGAGCAGGGAGACAGAGAGAGAGAAAGAGAGACAGAGAGACGATACGGGAGAACAGAGCAGAGAGAGGGGCCGGAGCCAGAGAGAGCCGAGAGAGACAAGGAGAGAGAAAGAGGACAGAGAGACAGAGAGAGAGAGAAAGGAGAGACAGGAGAGAAAAGAGAGAAGAGAGGACAGAGAGAGACAGAGAGTTGTTAAAACCCTGCTCTACTTTGGGTGCAGAAAACCCGCACAAGGAGATTTATAAATAAAACAATCTCTAAAGTCCCAAATGCGGCTACCTTAGTGGTGGGAAAACATTTGTAGTATATGCAAAATGTTACCATTTTGGTGAACCTCAGAGCCCCAGCCGTGAAAAGAAAGACATAATATAGTTTTTTTCTTTTTTTTTTTTTATTATTAATTTTTGGAATAATGAAATAAGCATCGTGTGCTTTTTTGTTTTTACACCCGCCCCCGTGTGTTGCAGTTTTGTCAAATTTTTTTCATCCGTTCCACCGGCAACAAGATCTACAATTCTGAAAAGCGTAAAGGTTTTAATTGTGCGAAGTTGTTCTGCGTGCTTCGAACCGAGCCCCTGGGTTTTTTAATCTCATCCGAAGGACTTTTAAGGGAGTGGGTCAGCACTGATGTTAACTCCAAAGATAAACACCCCTTTGAACGGTTTCGAACCCGGGGTCGAGTCACGAACACAATGCAAAACGTTAACCAACCTAGGCCCCCCCCTCCCCCCCCCTTCCCCCGATGAAGGAAACAGAGAGTTACCTTTTTCCTTCCATACCGCCCGCCTTCTTCCTATTTCCTGCAGAATTGCCAAGGCCATTTCTTAAACACGAGGTAGGAAAACCACTCAGGAGGCTATTTTTGTTTTCTTTATAAACCTAGGCAAAAAAAAGTGGTTAATTCAGCCAAATCAAGCGGCAATGGGAAAGACCGGGGGGCCTTTGGGGAAGTGGCTCCGAACACAGGGATGGGTGGTACGCTATGCTTCATTGGTTAAAGATTTCACTTGAGCGCTGGGGAAAGTGCCTTCTTTTTTTTCTTTTCTGTGTTGGGGTTTAACTAGAAGAAAGTCAGGCGTGTTGAGAGAAGGAGGGGGAGAGAGGGGGGGGGGGGGAGAGAGGGGGGGAGGGGAAAGAGAGAGGGAGAGAGAGAGGGGGTCGAAAGAGAGGGGGGGGAAAGGAGAGAGGAGGAAGGGAGAGAAAGATAGACAGACAGACAGACGCCCGACCAGAAAGACTGTCAAAAAGATAGAGACGGAGAAAGGAACAGGGGAGTCAGACAGACAAACAGACAGAGTTTGCATACACGCACGCACGACGCGCGTCTACGCACACAACACAAATTAATGCCTTAATTTTGAGGCTGTTGAAACCATGTTAGTTAAACATTTTTGGTGCAGTGTTTATTTTTATCTCCCCCCCCTAGTAGTGGCTTTTATTTAAAAAAAAGCAAATCAATGTTATTCAATGTCCATCTGGAAATAAAAATTTGACTCGACTTGACTTGACTTGATTGGCTTGACTTGACATCACACAACACACACCCCACTCACACACCCTCACACCATACACCCCAACACACACCCCAAAACACACACAACCACACACACACACACACCACACAACCACACCACCAACACACACCACACAGTATAACAGGGTTAGAAAAAGAGAAGATGGGGACAGAAAGACAGAGGAGTCAAAGAGAGGGAGGGAGAGAGAGGGGGGGGGAGAGAGGGGGGGGGAGGGGGAGGGAAAGGGAAAAGGAGAGAGAGAGAGGGAGAGAGAGAGAAGGAGAGAGAGGAAGGGAGAGGGGGAGAGGAGGAGGGAGAGAGAGAGAGAGATAGGGGTGGGAGGGGAGAGGGGGGTGTTCGCCGATAAACCCGGAAATGATCAATTATACTGGTGTTTGACGGCTATTGTGTTTTGCGACTCTTTGACAATGTCTTTATTAATGACCACGCACTTGTTGACATCACAACACCTGGAGAGGAGAGGAGAGAGGGAGAGGGGGGGGGGGGGAGTGGAGAGAGAGAGGGGGGGGGAGAGGGGAGGGAGAGAGAGAGAGGAGAGAGAGGGGAGAGAGAGAGAGAGAGAGAGGGGAGAAAAGGGAGAGAGAGGGAGGAGAGATGGAGAGAGAGAGGGAGGGAGAGAAAAGAGAGAGGGAAGAGAGGAGAGAGAGAGAGAAGAGAGAGAGGGAGAGAGAGGGAAGGGAGGAGAGGAGAGAGAACAAGGGAAGCACGGCAAGGAAGGCAAGGCAAGGCATGGCAAGGGAAGGCAAGGGGAAATTGTGGGTTCCATCACGAAATGAGTCGGATGTCATCTCCAGCTTTTTCCGCTAGAGCCCAAAATATGCGTAGGGGTTGTCAGGTCCGATTTGGGAATTTTGAATAAAAATGATAAATAAACATTTCTGCACCGGAAAACATCAATAAAGTAATTTGTTTTTAGTTTCCTTTCTTATCAAAACGTTTTTTAAAACACCTCCACTGCAGAAGACCGACAGTTTTGATGAAAAAAGTCCTAAAGTACGTTTTTCCGCAAACCTGTATCCCCTCGGTTTACATGAACCGCCCGAGTGACCCCACCATTTGAAAGCTCGGGGTTTTCTCCGCTTCAATCGTGTCACTTTTTTCCTAGCGTGAGTGAAAACTTTATCCAATAAAAACGTTCAAATAGGGAAGGAATCGTAAACAAAACATCGTAAGGAAGGATTTCCTTTTCCAATTGCCGGGAGAGCATGGACCTCGCTCAGCCACTCTGCAGGGTCTGCAAAAAAAAAATGGGTCGCTCGTTCGAAAGCTCAGTCGAAAAGCGATAATCTAAATTCTGCTCGTTTTTGACGATATTATTGAGGGATAGAACTCAGAAAAGCTTTAGTAATGAAGTGAGGATTTATTCAACCTAATGAGTGCTATTATGAAAAACGTGTTGGAAACGATGTGCCGATATCGCTGAGGGGTGCTGATCGAACTCGGCAATGAAACGCTCGCTCGTTCATCAAAAAACAGAAAAAAAAAGTGTTTTTTGATTCAAGCGGATGCACGTTTGAAGTGATTACAGTGAAACTATTTTTGTCAGTATGCTTTTTTCTAACATCATCGAGTTAGTTAAAACTGAACAACCATTTTAAAAGGGGAGAGCGAAAAGGTTCAGCCTTTTGACAAGTCCATGCTAAAATAGGCTGAAAAAAAAAAAAAACTTTGTGTCAGATAGGTTAGTAGGCCTATTGTGTATTTTTTAAGAAAAAAAGCACAGGCTCAGATGAGAAATCAGTTTAAAATGTGTGTGGGGTGTTGTGTGTTGTGTGTGTGTGTGTGTGTGTGTGTGTTGTGTGTGTGTGTAATTTCATTGTGTGTTGTGTGTTGTGTGTGTGTGTGGTTGTGTGTGGTGTGTGTGTGTGTAATTTCATGTGTGTGGGTGTGTGTGGTGGTGTGTGTGTGTGGGTGTGTGTGTGGGTGTGTGGGTTGTGTTGGGTTTTTAATTTAGTTGTTTTTGGGTGTGGTGTGTAATTTCATGTGTGTGTTGTGTGTGTGGGGTTGTGTGTAATTTCATGTGTGTGGTGTGCAATGCTGAGTTTCATGTATTTTGGGGGGGTTGTGTGTGTGTGTGTGTGTGTGTTTGTGTGTGTGTGTGTGAGGGGTGGGTATGAAAATGTCATGTGTTGAAACTATGTTGTGTTTGATGATTTATTTTAATCTTTAAGGGGGAAACTCTGGCTTCAGTTTTTCAATTAAAAAAAAATCTTGTTTTTACAAAATTTGATTTGGGGAAAAAATCAAGAAAAGATAGTAGGAGGAAGGGGGTCAGAGTCAAGAGTACAGGTGCAGTTTTGTGTATACTTGTGGTGTGTGTGTGGTGTGTGTGTGTGTGTGTGTGGTGTGTGTGTGTGTGTGTGTGTGGGTGGGGTGTGTGTGTGTGTTTTGTGGGGGTGTGTGAAGCAAATCAAAATTTCTATTCACTGCCCAAATATCAAATTTTTATTTCTTTTTCATCTCACTCTCACAAGAAAAAAAATTGTACACAAAACTGTTCATAAAGTTTGACATTTAAATCATTTCAAAAATAAAGACAATAAAATATGAAACAAGAAATACAAGGCATCAGTTAACTGTGAGACCAGAAATATGGACAACCCTTACCCGAAATAATCAAAAAAAAAAAAAAAAAAACCAAAACAAACTAAACATGAAATTAATGGGAACATATACATTATAAAATAATATACAGCATACTCATCAGGGGAAGAGAACATGAATAAAGGGGGTGGGATGAGAGTGATGAAAATATTTGTAACTTATGATATAACAGCTGTAAATGTTTAATTTTTAGAAGAATGAAAACAATTTACACTGCTTACTGTGTGTGTGGTGGGTGTGTGTGTGTGTGTGTGTGGTGTGGTGTGTGTGTGTGTGTGTGTGTGTTCACTATAGTATGTGCACATTATGGCTTTATAAGTTTTGTGTGTAGGTAAGTGTTGTTCAAAGCTGTGGTAAAGAAATTACAGTATAAAAAATAATGAGTTTTTCAGAGTTAATTTTGGCTAGGGAAGAGACTGGGGTTTTGTGCTGTTCACATTTTCATAATACTTTGGATTAATTTTCAATGTCTACAGTTTTGCCTCATTTATGTGCAAATTCTCTAGCAAGTATTCCCTGAAACCTTGCTGTGATGGGAAAATTTACTTTGAGATAAATGCTATTATTAAAAAATTTTTGGTCCATAAAGTTTTTATTTTAAGCATAGTTAAATTTGGTAATGAATTTTGTTGATTTTAAGTAAAATCCGTTTGGTGTTGTTCACCAAGTGAATTTACATATCCTAATTTTGTCCATGGTACCTTTCTATTACATGTTTTGCCTTTTAATGATATTAGTTTCAAGATTCCATTTCATTAGTAATTGTCCTGAGGAGTTACCCCTTTTTCCAAAATAATATATATATTTTTTAATAAAAATTTTTCCCATGATTTCACGTTGAAACTTAAAAAATTTTAGCTTTAAATAATGATTTCTCTTTCTGTGTAAATTTTACTGCAAAATATTTGTAGAACCTGAGATACAATAATCAGCCAAATGGCCCGAGGCAGGATTTAGTCCCCCATTAAAATAGGTCTAATATTTCAGACAATTTCATTTTTTGACACAAAACTTTGTAGGTATGTATTTCTTTGTGTATTCCCAAAACAGAGTAGAGTTTCAATAAAAAATTAACATTGGTTGCTAAGGAAATTTTACATTGAAATTGTGATTCAGTTTTTTTAATTTTCTCAAAATGGCCGCTTTGGGGTAAACCCTTTCCAAACCCGCTATTCAAAAACTAATAATCCGTTTTGGGGGTTTTCCCAGAGAAAAGCTTTAAAAATTTCATTAGAATCATAAAAATATGCAAAAAGCCGGATTAAAACATCGCTCCTTTTGTGGGAACGTCACAATTCTTTTATTCTGGAAAAAAAATAAGCATTGTGGTTTTTTCATCCAGTCCCCCCCTTTTCAGGGAAACATAATTCAAGAGAGTTTTGATTTTTTGATTTATTTATTCTTTTATATCGGGAAATGGAATAAGCATTTTGTGCTTTTTTTTGTCCAGTCCCGTGGTATGCAGTTTTGTCTCTTGTCATCTTTTCCCCCGGCAACAATGGCCTACCCCTTAAAAAAAGGGGAAAAGGATTTAAGTTTTTTGAGCAATGTTCTGGTGCTTTTGCAACCGGGGCCCGGTTTAGTCTCACCCAAAGGAAAAGATATAGGAGAGGGGAGAGGGGGAGAGAGAGAGGGGGGGAGAGGGGGGGGGAGAGAGGGGGGAGGAAAGAGAGGAAAGGGGGGAGGGAGGGAGAGGAGAAAGAGATTGAGAAGAAAAGGGAAAAGAGAGAGAGAGAGAGGGGGGGGGGGGGGGGGGGGGGGGAAAGGGGAAATCCTTTTATTCGGGGGGTAATGAATAGCAACGTTTTTAGTTTTTTTAAACCCTTTTCCCCCCCCCTATCAG
>CM060320.1:66455092-66465092 GCA_030674155.1 Stramonita haemastoma | reverse complement strand
TTACTGGAGAGAAATTTTTTTACACCATGCCAAAAATGTAACAATGTCACAAAGTGGGTTAATCGTCTAGAACAACGGGAACACGTAACAATGATCCCTGTTGAAATTTCACAGGACTGTGGAATATAATACTTTTATTAAAATGTTGGGTACTGTGTCACTTAATGTCGTTTGGTTAGGGGGTGGGGTGGGGTGGGGGTGTTGGGTTCAGATTGACAGTGTAGATATTTGAAAGGATTAAAAGTTGGTTTTAAACTTGAAGTGGGTATGTTTGGAGCTACTGAAAGTGCATGAGGTGACAGCCCTGATATGGTTTTCGTGATCCATAGGGCTAGGCCTACATATACAAAATGAAAGTAATTAATTTGCGTCATCAGGGAGGTAGATTGTGCACGTTTAACAATATTCTTTTCAATTTTTTCTTAAAGGTTAATCGAGAAGCGACATGCCATCGCATTTCGGTAGTGCTTTATTTTTTTTTTTAAAGTACTTATACATGTGTGTGTGTGTGTGTGTGTGTGTGTGTGTGTGTGTGTGTGTGTGTGTGTGTGTGTGTGTTTTGTGTGTGTGTGTTTGTGTGTATGTGTGTGTGTGTGTGTGTTCTTTCTTTTTAATCAAAAGTCTCTTCACACAAGTGATATTATACTAAAAGGTGATGGTTTGTCCGTGCATGCGTGTGTGCGTATTTACATGAGTGTGTATATGTGATCGTACATGAGCACGCACGCGTGCGCGCGCGTGTGTGCACACACGTAAAAATCAAGGTCCCTAAAGCAGACAGAGAGACAGACCAAAATAACCCACTATCACCACAGAGAGGATTAGTGCCAACCTCAGAGAGCACACCCCAAACAACACTCCCTCCTTCCTCCTCCCTAACCTACAGGCCTACCCCCCCCCCCCCCCCCCCTCACACTGCACACATGCATAGCATAGTCCTTATTCCCACTACAGTACTGCTCAGCGCTAACAAATGTTGGCTACCAGGCGTTTCCATGTGAGTGTTGTTGTCAAGTGGTTTAGATAAACATCAAAAGCGCTATGGGGTATTAGCTTTCTGCCTCAGTCTCCACTGTTGTGATTAATTGGCCAACCTATATGAGGGGTTTTGGGGGGCCTTTCACTGTTCGTTATGGGGGGGGGGGGGGGTTGTGGTTAGGGAAGTAGGTAGATGGGTGGGTGAGGTGAGGTGAAGTTTGAGTCTTAAGTGTTGAGGTATTGTTAATTTGTGTGAAGTGGACTTCTTGTAGAGGTGTGGATATTGTATGATTATTACAGAATATTAATCTGTATTGCTTGGGATTTATCAACACTTTTATTTTGTATTGTATATGCAGAGTGTATACACATATACATTGTATACATTGCGTACAGATTATTTAGCTATATTGCTTGGGATTTCTCAGTACTGTATTGCTTGGGATTCCTTTTCTCCCCCTAGATAGATGGCTTGATGAATAAAAGCAAATCAGTGCTTATTCAATGTACCATCTGGAAATAAAAATTTGATTTGACTTGACTTGGGATTTATCAACACTGTACTACTTGGGGTTTATCAACACTGTACTGCTTGGGGTTTATCAACACTGTACTGCTTGGGGTTTATCAACACTGTACTGCTTGGGGTTTATCAACACTGTACTGCTTGGGGTTTATCAACACTGTACTGCTTGGGGTTTATCAACACTGTACTGCTTGGGGTTTATCAACACTGTACTGCTTGGGGTTTATCAACACTGTACTGCTTGGGGTTTATCAACACTGTACTGCTTAGGGTTTTTCAACACTGTACTGCTTGGGATGTATGAACACTTTATTGCTTAGGATTTGTCAACTCTGTGCAACTTGGAATTTAATAACACTGTACACGCGATTGTTATTTATTTCATGTATCAGCATGGCAGCTAGGGACAGAGAGCAGAAAGTCCGAATTGCTAAAATATTTTGAAATCTATTGACGTGAAATATATTTCTCTTTCACTTCCTTTATTATTGTCCTTGTGTGTGCATCACACACGCACACACACACACACACGCGCGCGCGCGCGCGCACGCACACACAGCAAAAAACTGTATGAAGGTGGGTGGATGGGTATGCATGTGTATGCGCACGCACGCACGCACGCACGGGTATGTTCGTGCGTGCGTGCTTGCGTGCGCGCGCGCGTGTATGTGTGTGTGTAGGCACACACGTGCAAACCCACGTTTATCAATGTATGTACCTAAATACACACACATGTGAGTACGTACGTGCGAGTGTACACGCATGCAGCCACACGATTGTGTTTGCCACTGTAAGGGTATACCTATATAGAGAGAAAGAGAGACAGTAAGATTTTCAAGATTCCCCACATTTAGCCAAACTTGTAAACCAGGGGATTGGTAGGGAAGCAAACTGAAACTACGAGCAGACACCAGACCTGGCGACCATACTGACACACTATGGCCACAGACATGACAGCTTTGGGCTACAGTATGATAACACAGCCAGCTAGCTTAGCTTAGGACAACAGAGAGGAAAGAGCTTTCTGTGTCCCTTAGTGAAGAGGTGGACAGAGATGGGATGTTTTCCCCCAATCTTTACAATGACTGACAACTTCGGGTTTTTTTGTTGTTGATGTTGTGGCTTGTTGTTGTTGTTGTTGTTGTTGTTGTTGTTGTGGAGGTAGTGGTTGTTGTTGTTGTTGTTGATGTTGTTGCTGTTGTTGTGGTGGTGGTGGTGGTTGTTGTTGTTGTTGTTGATGATGTCGTTGCGGTTGTTGTTGTTGCTGTTATTGATGCTGTTGTCGTCGTCGTTGTTGTTGTTGTTGTTGCTGTTGTTGTTATTGTTGATGATACTGTTGTTGTTTTGTTCTTGTTGTCAAGGCTGCTTTTTCCCCTAAAAGGATGTAACAGCCTGTAGACAATTCCTCCTTTTCCATAAAATATTATTATTCGCTACACCACACAGACCAAGGAAGTAGGTACTGACCCACTGCAGAGAACTCACTACTCTGCTAATGATAGCAATAACAATAACAATTACGGTAAGAATAACGATAGCAATAACAATAACGATAACGATAGCAGTAACAGTTAACGATAACGGTAACAGTAACGTTAGCGATAACCATAACGGTAACGATATCGATAATAACGATAACAATTACGATAACAATATCACTAACGATAACGATAACAATTACAATAATAACGATAACAATAACGATGACAATAACGATAACATTAACCGTAACGGTAACGATAATCAAAACGATAACGGTAACGATAACGATTAAGATAATAACGATAACAAAAGCGATAACGATAACCATAACAATAACGATAACGGTGACAATAACCATAACCATAGCGACATATCACTTTCTGAGGGCACAAGATGAAGCACAATGATTTTTCTCCTTAAGCCCTTAGGTCCATGCTGAGTAGTTTGTTCATGCCCCTAAAGCAACAGTTGACCCGGGAGATCATTCATTTAAGTCTCCACCGTACCTTCAAATCACTGGGTATAGTAGTCAAGGTTTGAACTAGCGACTCGTCACTTCGGAGCCATCAGGATCAGATGACGGTCTTCTGATCCACCAGGCTACAATAATAGCGAGGCGGAGATAGCCTTGAAAGATAGCTATAGTATGGGGTATGGGGATTTTTCAGGCGGCTGGGGTTCGCTATTCCATGTTTAGACTTGTATTTGTATGTATACCTCTTTAATAAGTCGCGGTAGATTTCTCTGCGTGAAATTTTTTTGGGCTGCCTTTTCCTGGTTATCAGCGCGTTGCCACAAGAGCAACGCAACCTTTCTTTCTTTTCTTTTTTCTTTTTTATATATTTTTTTATTTTTGCATTTCTACTTCTTTTCCTGTTTGCATGTGTATTTGTTTCCTTATCAGATTGACTTATGTGTCTACAGAAATTTATCAGAGACAACTCTCTTGTTGCCGTGGGTTCTTTTACGTGCCCTAAAAGCGTGTTTCACACAGTGCCTCAGTTTATCGTCTCACCCGAAAGACTACCACCTAGACGACCATTCATTTCCTAATGGATGGGGTAAATGTTTCAGGCACGAACGGTGAAGGTTTGGTAGGAGGTCCCAGACTGACTTCTGTGGAATAGATGACTGGTGTGTTGGTCAGGAGTATTAATAATGACAGGCCACAGCAAAGCAGCTGGACAAGCGAGGGACTGAGCTAGCTGGTCAGCCAAGGGAGTGAGTGACCACTGTACTGACAGATGTAGGCCAGAGATGGACAGATGGGCTGACGGACAGATGGAAACTCAGATAGGTGGTCAGGCGTGAGGACAATTGGAGCTGTAAGTGAAATGAACAAGTGTAGACTGTTTAGTAGTAGGCTAGAGTTAGTTGTGCTGATGGTGACGGCAATAATCGTTGTCTTGTGTAGAATTCACAGTGCCGTTCACATGGAGAGCGTGGTGTTATTGTACTGTGCCATCCATGTGTTCTGGTCGTAGTTTCCATTCTTTTTTGTTTTCCAGTCACAGTGGCTTTTTTCTGCAGAATTTTGACGGGGGCAGTCCTTCTGTAATCATTGTTGTGGTACTCTTTTACGTGCGCTAAAATGCATCCGAATTGAGCGCACAGTTCCTGTTCATCGTTTCACATGAAACATTACAAAACATGGTAAACAAACAAACAAAAATCAAGAGCGAACTCTTGCTTTCCAGGCAAGCCGTGCCAGTCTTCCAGCTACGAATACATATACACATTGTCTACACACAACACCAACATTGTCTACGCACAACAACCAACAACAACGAAACCAGAAGAAATTGATGCGAGTTACAGGCCACATCAATTAGAAAACAGAAAGCAACCAAAGATAGAAACATGTGCCGCACAAATTACAAGTCAGTCATGATGTCTTTGACTACCCGTTTTCTATGCTATATATTGTTGTTAATGTTGTTGCTGCTTCTTTTGCTGCTGCTCTGCTGCTGCTCTGCTGCTGCTGCTGCTGCTGTTGCTGCTGTTATAAATCCACGTATACATCAGCGATGTCTGTTGTCTACTCACAAAACACTCATTGTTCAAAAATTGTCTTCACAAACTGACAATAGACCCAAGACTAACTGACCTACCCATGTTGCAGGTGATCGACCTACAAACAGTCAACTCCCGTCCTGTGTAGCAATGTCCGGCATGCCCACACCACAGTGACCACAGCCCCGAAGGAAGTGGACAGAGCCAGGACCCAGGACCACAGAGGCTAACGTCACAATGTCTGCGGACCACTCCGCCACACTGACCACCAGGCCACACTCCGCCATGACTGGGGTTCCTGACGTCACGACTGATGACGTGAATTCTTCACACGTTGTGCGTGGCATTTCCAATGACGACAGGGGCGTGGTGATGTATAGAAGTGTGGAAACAGAGGGTGTGGGGACAGAAGGAATGGGATCCTTCAATACAACAGAACATATCATTCTGAATTGTCTAATTCCGTAAGAAAAGAACAATTCGAGGAACGAAGAGGAAAACAGAACTAGAAACCATCATGAAACAGACGACAGTCCTGAACCTTACCACCCAAAAACAACAACAACAACAACATTAACAACAACACCCCATCGCCGCACCTACCACCAAAGACAACCACCACCAACAATAACACCAACCAATACAGAAAACAGCAATAACAACTCTGCCCCCAAGATCAGCGCAGTGGCAAAGCTGCCCAGGCCAACAGCGAAGACGCAATGATGCAGCAGACAGCCTGTAGCAGTGAAGGCACTGTGGCGGAAGACTCCTCCGATCAGCCGGCAAGCTGTGTCAACGTTGAAGCAGGTGACACCACACGCCGACCACCCATCATCGCCCCCCCAAACCTGCAGCAACAACAACAACATCAACAGCATTAAAGACCCACGCACCCACCACAGGGACCAAGTTTTATCCGCGCAAGGGATTACAGACCCAGCTTTTTGCTTGGCTGCACGGGAGGACAATGGCATTACACCCCTCCTCCTCCCCCACCACCACCCCCCTTGTGTGGGGGAGGGGTGTAGCGCCCCTCAGTTGACAGACACACTTACAGGAGAAAGTTCCAAACTTGCCGTCATTCCGCTCTAGTGTCAGACAGGCGAAGAAGACCGGCCAGTGCCAGAGAATGCCAGAGGAGAGAGGGACTGTTTCTGGATTCTAAAGTGTCTTCACAAGATCAGCTGACGCCAGGAAGTGGCGCTGGTTTTCGGCGACTGTCCCTGCCTCTTGAGCTACGCTCTCGTGATTGTAAAGAGACCTCATTCAAAGTCAGGGACAGTGACCACGTCAACAATCCTCCTGATCCTTCAGAGTCACTGCTGGACGAGGCTGTGGTGGCAGAAGTAGAGAAAGAAACGCGGAGAGCTGTGTGTGTCACTTACAGCCAAGAGGAACCAACCAAAGACCCAGCAGACCTTCCCAGGACTACCAAAGACCCAACCTTCCCAGAACTACCAAAGACCCACCAGACCTTCCCAGGACTACCCTCCTTCCCAAAACAAACCACCTCACCTTCTTCCACCGTCAGGGTCAGACCCAAACCCCGCCCTCGTCCTCAAACAGCGGGAGTAGCACGTGCAGCATCCTCAGCATCATCAAGCAGGAGGAAGAAGAGGAGGAGGAGGCAGACCCAGCGACAGACGCATGATCCACTCCGCCCTGCCCGCACCGCTGTCCCTTCAGCGGCCATGGGAGTCAGGCTTCAGCAAGGAGGAGCTGCAGCGAGCTCTGCCCAGAGAAACTTCTTCAACTGCCACAACAAGGCGCTGAAAGAAGCCGGCTTCGAGGTAGAGGAAGAAAACGCACGACCGCGACGTCGGAGATTGCTGTTCTTCCACCACGATGAGGATTTCCCGAAGAGAAGACACCTCCTCCTGCTGGTGCTGCTGCTGCTGCTGGTGCTGCTGCTGCTGCTGCTGCCTCATCCCTCCCACTATCCGTGTTCCCCAAGCCTCAGAAGACAAAGACGGAGCACGAGGTCACGACACCACCACCACCCCCACCACCAACACCACCACCACCACCACCACCTTCGCCACCACCACCCAAATAGAGAATACCCTAGAAACAGCGGTACAGATGCTCTCCATCACCGAACGCGCCAAGCGGCGAAAATCTCAGCTGCCTCCGCCACAGCAGGTGGAATGCAAACCCTTGCAGCTGTACCTCAGCTACGTGGCGGAGAAGCCTGGAGAGTACCGCCACATGCTGGCCAAATCCTCCACCTCAGGCCCGCAGCCGCTCTCACCCCAGCTCCCACGCCGCGGACAACTGCCACACAGCTCGCCTGGTCAGCATGGGCCGCGTTTCCAGGAGAAGCACTGCGGAGGAGGAGGAGGAGCAGGAGCAGCAGCTCGACACACGGATGAAGTCCTCCGCGCTGCCTACTCCCTCAACCCGCGTGAAGCCGACCCTTTCCGCTTCGCTAAACCTTCCAGGGATAAATCCGCCATGGTGGCAGGCCTAGCATCCAGGAAACAATCCACGCTACCCAATTTCTCCAGGAAGGAGTCTGCAGTGTCTGCAAACTCCGGGGAGGAGGGCGGAAACAGCAAGTCTGGCGGGCAGAGGTCCAAGCCGGGCAGCGAGATGATGCCTCGGCACGAGGCGGAGAAACTGGTGCTGATGGAGAAACTGACGGAGCTGGAGAGGCTGAAGCTGAAGGCGGAGGAGTGGGCGAGGTGCGTCACCACGGAGCAGCTGGTGCGCGCCAAGCTGCAGGTGCTGAAGGAGCTGGGCCACGAGGAGCAGGAGCTGACCCAGTGGTGGCTGGCCTTCCGCGCCTGCTCCTACCTCCGCACCCGCATCAGGGAGTGAAGGGTCAAGGGTCAAGGTCAGGGGAGTGAAGGTCAAAGGTGAGGGTCAGGTCAAGGTCAAGGTCAGAGAGTGAGGGTCAAGGTCAGGAGTAGGATCACGTCAGGTAGTAAGGTCAATATTAGGTTCGAGGTCAGGGGTGAGGGTCAAGGTCAGGAGTGAGGGTCAAAGTCAGGGAGTGAGTGTCCAGGTCAGGAAGTGAGTGTTAAGGTCAGGGAGTGAGGGTCAAGATCATCTCAGGACAGAGAGACAGACAGGGGGGGGTGAGGGGTGATGTGAGGTAAGCACTGTATGGAGTTTAGGATATATTACGGTGTCCTGTTGGCTATGCTGCCGGCAGGCTGGGTGATAAGGAAATGTGATTTATAATGAAGCGCTCAAAAACTGTTCTGTTCTTGTTATTACCAGCATGATCACTGTTATTACTATCATGTTGTTTTGTTGTTTGATCTTGCTGTTATTCCTTATTGTTGTTGTTGTGGTGGTGATGTGGTTGGGGTTCATTATTGTTGCTGTTGTTGTGTGTTGCTGCTGTGTTGCCATTGTTCTTTCATTTTTGCCGCTGCTTCTCTTGCTTGTCATATTTTTTGGTTTTGTTTTTGTTTTATTTTTTTTTTATTTCGAGGTAATGGATTAATGCTCATCATGTGTGTAATTTCTACATCCAATCCCTGTGTGTATGCAATTTGTCTGTTTTGTTATCCACTGGCACACAATGGCCTACTTTTCGAAAAACGGAACGGGTTTTAACGTGTGCGCAAGATTTTCTGTGTACGTTTGCACTCGGGACCTCGTTTATAGTCTCATCCGAAGAACTTATTGTTGTGGCTGGTGTTACTTATGTTGTTGTTTAGTGTAGTTTTGTTGAATGGGATTCGAGGGTCCGGGATTGTTATTATTGTTAGTGTTATTGTTGCCAGGTTCATTGTTTTCCTCCTTGTCATCAAAATCATCATCTTCTGCCCTGCAGTAATGCAATATTCAAGGGAAAATACTTATTATGACGACAATCCTGTCAGCAAGTGATCAAATGACGTCAGCTGCACGCTAGCTGAAACGTCATCTTGAACTCACATGGTTGTTGTGGTGATTTTACTTTGGTTTTATTTTTCCCCCTCCTTTTGTTTATTCATTTTTCAAGGTGTTTTTCCCCCCCCCGATTTCGTGGCGTAGGGCTCTTTTGTTTTCTTGTTGTTAACCTTTTCTTGGGGGAGACGGGAGCAGATTGAGTCTTCATGTTTTCATTAAATTTGTAAGAGTTTTCTTTTTGTTTTTGTTTGTTTGTTGTTGTTGTTGTTGTTTGTTGTTTTTGTTTGGGGGGGGAGAATTCCGGTTTTTAAGAAAAGAAATATATTGATTTTGTCTTGTTTTGATTTTTGTTTCGGTTTGGTTTTGGTTTGCTTTGTTTTTTGTTTGTTTGTTATTTGTTTTCTTTTTTTTTTTTTTTTTTTGGGGGGGGCGGGGGTATTTCTTTTATTCTTTCTTTATATGAAAAAGTGTACTGTTCATTAAGTGCTGTCTTGCTTAGCGTTACAACATTGTGTTTCATGATAAATTCTCTATCGCAGGAAGCGGTGGACTGTGTGGGTTTCCTGTAGAATGGAACACGCTTTGTAATATGTTTGTCGATTGTAATGTCTCTTTGCTCTTTGTACATAAACAATCATCATGGTTACAAGTTGTGTGTGTGTGTGTGTGTGTGTGTGTGTGTGTGTGTGTGTGTGTGTGTGTGTGTGTGTGTGTGTGTGTGTGTGTGTGTGTGTGTGTGTACGTCTGTGTCTGTCTGTCCGTCCTCCGTCGTGTGTGTGTCTGTCTGTCCTGTCTCTGTCTTGTCTGTCTGTCCTGTCGTCCCGTGGGGTGTGTGTGTGTGTGTGTGTGTGTGTGTGTGTGTGTGTGTGTCTGTCTGTCTGTCTGTCTGTTGTCTGTCTGTCTGTCCTGTCTGTCTTGTGTCCATCCGTTGTCGGTCGTCGGTCTGTCTGTCTGTTCTGTCTGTCTGTCTGTCTGTCTGTCTTTGTGTCCATCCGTTGTCGGGCTGTCTGTCTGTCTGTCTGTGTCGATGTCTTTCTGTCTGCCTGTCTGTCCGTATGTATGTATGTATGTATGTATGTATGTATGTATGTATGTATGTATGTATGTATGTATGTATGTATGTATGTATGTATGTATGTATGTAGTTCCGTCTGT
>CM060320.1:66440092-66445092 GCA_030674155.1 Stramonita haemastoma | reverse complement strand
TAGCTTAGGGGGATCGGTGGTCTAGAGGTAACGCACCTGCATGGAAAGCGAAAAGTCCGGGTCGGAGTGTGCGGCGGTTTGAATCCCGTTTGGGCCCAAAACTTTTCCCCCATCTATTAGACCATGAGTGGTGATCTGGGTGCTAGTCTTTCGGATGTGACGATAAACCGAAGTCCCGTGTGTTACACATCATTATTTAGCGCACGTAAAAGAACCCACGGCAACATGGGGGTTGTCCCTGGCAAAATTCTGTAGAAAAAAGCCACTCTGATAGGGAAACAAATACAGTTTCAGACAGGAAAAAGTAATGGGTAGGCGCTGCACTTGTGGCGGCGTCTCCCTGGAGAGCACCAGCTCTTAAACACATCCTTTGGGACGCGTCCCCTGGAGCAGCCCAGCTCATAAAACATCCATTCCTTTATTAAAATACCCCTTTGTATGCATGCTATCAATTTCATTGAAATCGGCCCGAGCAGACCGAGATATGTTGGCATGCAAACAGAAGCACACGACAGACAAATCTGATGACCACAGTTTCTCATGTAAGATTGAGGGCAGAAGGAAAAGAGGCAGACCACCAACATCCTACATTGGCCAACATCACTGAGATCAGTGGTCTGGGAGGGCTACAGGAAATCGTAAAACTCAGGAGAGACAGAGGAATAGGGTAAGTTCTGGGGGCATTATGAGGAGCTTCTACCACAGACAGCGGCGATGAGGACAGGTGAATAGCTTTATGCCAGGTCGCTGCAGAATCCAGATCAGTTTCCCTACGTAAGCTTTTGTGTGTAGGTGTTTGTGCATGTCTTAGAACATCATCGTGATATCTCAAGAACCAGCATAGACAGAACCAAAATGTAAGCAATAACAGTAATGACAATATTTTGAAATACTTCACAAGAATTTTAGGGATCAGTTAATCTCAGAGAACCGCCAAGCATAAATCAATCAACAAGAAAGATCACAGCGCACAGCAGCAACAGAGAAACTACACCATCACCACATTGAACTGCCACTCAGAACAAACAACCCCAACAACCAGACCTAAAACACGAGAGTTTTACGTACTAAGGACCAATCTGGACACACTATCACACAGAGTCCACCATCACTGTCATACCACCACCCACCAAAAACCAACACCCCCATCACCCACCACACACCGTCACCACAAACCCCACCCCCAACCAACAACAACAACAATAACAAAATCCCCCCCACTCGCTAAGCACCCCAACAAACCTCCACCACCACCACCACACACCAACAACAACCAACAACAATAACCAGATCCCCCCTCACTCTGTCCACAGTCTCCAACAAAACCTCCCCACCACCACCACCACCACCACCACACACAACAATAACAACACGCAACATAACCAGATCCACCACCCCCAATATCAACCCACCAGATCCCCAACACAAACCTGACAGGCGCCTGGATGCAGATTGAAGGGGAAGTCTCAAGGACTCCATGGCTACCAGCACACCGCCTGCTTTCCCGGGGTTACCGCCCCTGCCGCCAGCCCATTGGCGGAACTCTTCTAGGCGGGAGGGGGTGAAGGCGTCCTCATCCTTCCGAGTAATCTCCCCTTCCGCAATGACGTCAGCTCGCCCGAGGGGAGAGGCGGGACTGGCTGGTCGAGAGAGGCTGGGGCTTCTGTGATGTTGAGAGCTCTGTGACACAAATAGTCACGTTCAGTTGAAGGGGGTGGATACTGGTTTACAATAAGAGCAAGTCAAAAGTCCTTCCGATGAGACTATAGTCTGAGGTCCCGTGTGCCATCGCACGTAAGGACATCTTGCTCGCATGTTAAAACCCGTTGTGCTTTTTTGGAAGGAAGTAGGCCATTGTGTGCCGGTGGAAACGGATGATAGAATTGACAAAACTGTATATACACGTGGACTGGTTATAAACAAGTACGTGAGTGGTTATTCCATTATTCTTGAAATAAAAGAAATAAATAAATAAAGAAAGAAACAGAGAGAGAGACACACAAGAGAGAGAGACAGAGACAGAGACAGAGAGACACAGAGAGACAGAGACAGGGACAGAGACAGAGAGATGAGAGAATGGAAAAGACAAAGGCCTCCTTTCCACTTGGGCCTGGGCTTCTCTGATGTTAGGAGCTGTGTGTCCTACAGTCACATTGTGGCTTTCACGTCAACTCTTCAGGAACATGGCAGATTATACAAAACACCAATAGTATATAGTGTTATGCTTCGAGAATGACAGCTCAAAAGAACACACACATACACATACACAGGCGCACGCACGCACACACACACACACACACACACACACACACACACACACACACACACACACACACACACACACACGCACACACACATTTTTACAAGTTTTTCGCCTCGTTCCTCGGCTAAAGCTCCGAGGTTCGCGAATGGTCCGATTTTTGCGTATGTGACTGGATTTTTTTGTTTGTTTATCTACCCATTAATCTTTTCATTTATCTTATTCTTTTATTCCGAGGATAATGCAATCAGCACTCATGTGACGATAGATCGATATGTTGATCGACAGATAGATAAGATAGATAGATAGATAGATAGATAGATAGATAGATAGATAATAGATAGATAGATAGATAGATAGATAGATCGATAGATAGATAGATAGATAGGTTGATAGGTTGATCGATGGATGGATGGATGTATGGATGGATGGATGGATAGATAGATAGATAGACAGACAGATGAATGGATAGATAGATAGCTAGATAGCTAGATAGCTAGATAGATGGATGGATGGATGGATGGATAGATGGATGGATGGATGGATGGATGGATGCATGGATGTATGCATGGATGGATGGATGGATGCATGCATGCATGCATGCATGGATGGATAGATAGATAGATTGATGATAAAGAAATAGATAAATTCAGACAGACAGATAGACAGACCAATAGATACACAATACAACACACACACATACAACCCCCTACCCCCCCCCCCCCCCACACACACACCCCACCCCTTCCAACTTTCACTACACAACACAATCACAGTACTCACACAGCTGTGGTCAGGCATGGAGGTAGGGGTGGTGTCCCACCTGGGCAGAACCACACGCACCTGCTGACAGCATCCCCCTCCCCCCCGCCCCCCTTGGGGGCCCTCTGCAGGCAGGGCAGGGCACTCCTCCATGGCTGGGTGACCTCACAGATGCCGCTAAGAAGATCTCGGTGGTGCAGTCACTCCGTTCTATGGATGTACATACTTGCACTTTTCCTTCAATGCTGTGTGGAGTTGTGTACTATGTGCCACCTTGTCTGTGTAGGTAATAGTACCCCTCACTTGTAATTTTGGGTTTGTTTTGCTTTTTAGTGGTTGCTTAAAAGCTCAGTTTTGGGTAAAATTGAAAACAACTGTTTCGTTGTTTTTATTGTTTGTTTTTTAATCTCCGCGTATTTTTTTCCAAACTAAAGTCTGTTTTTAATGTCCTTTTGTGGTGTGAGTGTTTGGTCTCTGATACCATTGATGAAATTACACTTTAAATAAAAATTAAGTTCTGTGACAAACATTAATGACTCCTAGCACATTAGAACCACAACAACAACGAGAGCAACAAAATAAACTATCTGCTTCTGTAAAAACAAATCCCAGAAACTGTCCTAAATATTCACCAAGAAGTCTCTGAATAAAATGACCGATTCCACAATCACTGTGGAAGGCTATTTTGCTCCTCTGACCACTGTCGACTGGGCAGGTAGCCTGTTCTGACTAGTGTCCACTGGGCAGGTAGCCTACAGGGTTAATTACTTTCTCCGTTGCCCGTGGCCTGTCTTTGTCTGCACGGATCATAAAGTTCCCTCTCCTATGGTCCTTATTCTCAGCCAAGTCCATTGATTTTACAGGCTGTGTTCTTTTCTGTCAGGTTTGTCTTCACACAGTGGTTTGGTGGGATTGCATGTCCTGTATAGGTGTGTACTTCTGTTCTCTTCTCTCTCTCTCTCTCTCTCTCTCTCTTCTCTCTCTCTCTCTCTCTCTCTCTCTCTGTCTGTCACACACACACACACACACACACACACACACACACACACACACACACACACACACACACACACACTCACTCACTCACTCACTCACTCCTCTCTTCAGGTGTGTGTTTGTTGGTCAAACTATTCACTCTGGTCATTTCCTAGTTGGACGTTTCTTTATCTAACAGCATACGCCTCACTAACTCTTCATAGATAAGTCCAGGGTCACAATTGTACTGTCTTTTGAACTGACCGACATATTTTATTCATACCTCAATTTTCCACCCGTCATTCGATTTCCCTCCTGTAGGAAGATTTACCGTTATCAAGATCTTCGTTCGCTTTAGCACTGAAGTCGAATGGAGCTACCTGAATGGGGGTCAAAAACCGATTGCATACACAAAAAAATTCTCACCTTTGGTGAACCTGAGAGCTCTGACCAAAGGACGGGGGGGGGGGGGAGGGTCGGTTGGTTTTCTTTCGGAGGAAGATGCTTTTTTTCTGGTGGCGTTTGTTCAGCGGCTGCTCAGTGTCTGCCGAGACACTGGAAAGTTTGGAATACAGGTGGGAAATGGGAGCAGGCACAAAATTTGTTCAGATGATGGGAAAGGAAATAGTTTGCCTTTCTTTGTGTGTTTGTTAATCATTTGACTGGGGTCTACTTCATTTCATAGAGGAACGATTTCAAGATATCATACTTCAAACTTTTGTATTTTTTTTCTTTTGTGCCGATTCTTTGTTATGTTTTGTATTTCAAAATACATATGTGCAGAAATAAATTAATATAATTGTCATTTTTTGTAGCCCACTCATGCATAATTCTCTACTGTCCGTGGCATGTGCAGATTATTTCCACAATACATGCGCTGATAACATATTTGGTTTTACACAGAATATCTGCAAAATTGGTTTTCATTAAACAGACTGGTCTATGGGTTAAAAATGCTTACAGCATTCTATCGCATTAAAACGTGTTTTCATGCTCCAAAAAG
>CM060320.1:66410092-66432592 GCA_030674155.1 Stramonita haemastoma | reverse complement strand
ACGACGATGATGATGATGGTAATGGTGATGATGATGATGATATTGATAATAATGTTTATAATGAGATGGATGGGATCATGAGAAGCAAGCCACTATTGGATTGATGATGAGATGATGATGAAGATGATGACGATGACGGGAGGGGTGTGACCAAGAGAAGTAGGCCAATTCTGCATTGATACTGATGATGATGAATTTTTGATGATAAGGATGATGATTACCATGATCATGTTTGATAGGGGGAGGAATGTGACCAAGAGAAATGAGCTACTTTTTAATGATTGATGACGACAATGACAATGGTGATGATGTGGATGATGATTAATATGATAATGTTCGAGGGGGGGGGGGGGGGGGTGTGACCAATAGAGTTGGACACTCTGGTATTGATGATGATGATGATGATGATGATGATGATGATGATGATGATGATGATGATGATGATAATTATGATGATGAAAGGGGAGGGGTGTGACCAAGAGAAGTTTGCCACACTTGCATCCATGATGATGGTGATGGTGATGACGATGATGATGATGAAATGGGGAGGGGTGTGACCATGAGAAATAGGCCACTCTTGTTTTGAGATGATAATGATGATGATGATGATGATGATGATGACGACGATGATGATAGGAATGTGTGACCAAGAGATGAGATTGATGGCAATGATAAATGATCATGGGACAGGGGTGTGCAAAAAAGGGAAAGGGGCTACACTTGTGATGATGCTGATGCTGATGCTGATGATAACAAGGCCAGGGTGGTTGACTGAAGGAAATGCCCCACACTGGCATCGATGATGATGATGATGATGATGATGATGATGATGATGATGATGATGATGATAGGACTTTGTGACCAGGCGAAGGGAGCTAGTTTTGCATAAACAATAGTGAGCATATGATGATCGTGTGTGATGAATGGAAGGTGCTTACAAATACATGGGTGGTGGTGGTTCTGATTTTGATGAAGACGATGATAAAGGTGAGGATGACGATGAGTAGGAGGGGGGGGAGGAGGACGACGACGACGATTATGATGATGATGATAGTGATAGGGGATGTGTGACCAAGAGAAATGGACCATGCTTGAATTGATTATGATGATGATAAAGAGGTGTGAACAAGGGAATGGGGCCACATTTGCATTAATAATTAGTGATACTAAGGATGATGATAGGATTGGTTGACAAAGGGGAATGGGTCACACAAATATTGATGATGGACCATAAGGGTATGTGATGAAGGAAAGCGGGCCCACCTTGCACTTATGATGGTGATGATGCTGACAATAATGATAGGGCTGTGTGACAAGGGAAAGGGGGCCACTTATGCATTAATAATGATGGTGATGGTTGTATGGTGATATAGGGTGTGGTGTGTGACTGAGGGAAAGGGGACAAACTTGCATGACAGTGATGATGATGATGATGATGATGATGATGTGATGATGATAAAAGGTCTGTGTAACAGGGAAAATGAGCTACACTTGTATTCATGATGACCATGATGATAGGGGAGTGTGACCAATGGAAGGGGGCCCACACTTCCATTGATAATAATAACAGTAAGATCTCCAAAATTAACATGAATAACTTAAAGCATACAAACAAGTCGAAGATTAGTAAATCAATTATTCTCCAATGCTAACAACATTCTTGTCCATACCAAAGGCTCATACAGGCCTGATCTGTTTAAATCCCAATAAATTTCATAACAAAAAAGCACAAAAAGGAAACAATATTGCACAACTCTTTCAATCAATTTTTCCATTGGATAAGTTGTTGGCGTAAAAATCTGCCGACTAGTGGAAGATCAGTTTATATTATCTGCCACCATAAAAATCATGGAATTGCTGCCCATATCAAAAGGTCATAATCTGTTCAAGTTGTTACATTCTTTTTAGAAAAGATAAAAAAAATACTATTCCCACCCCCCACCCCCCAAAAATGAAAAAAAAAACCCACACACATACAAAAACTCGCACTGAAAACTAAAACATGGACAGCACCTAGCGTTTGTTAAGTGTGTTTGCCACTTAATCACACAAAACACACACAACACACCACACACACACACACACACACACACACACAACAACACACACGCACAAACAAGCGCACACACACACACACACAAGCAAGCGCGCACACACACACTCACTCATACACACAAAAGCGCGCAACACACACAACACACAAGCACACACACAACACAAGCACCCACACACACAAACAACTACACAAACACCCACTCACTCTCTCTTCTCTCTCTCTCTCTCTCTCTCTCTCTCTCTCTCTCTCTCTCTCTCTCTCTCTCTCTCTCTCTCTCTCTCTAAACTAATACTGGACAGAAAATGATTCCTCTACCCCCAACTCCATCCATGACAACGTTAGATAAAAACAACTCTTCACCGCCAAAGATTGAAGAAGGAAAAGAAACAACTCCGCGGGAAAAGAACTCGCAAGCAAAGGAAGAAAATTCTGTTTTCTTCTGGTCGGAGCACACATAAAAACAGGGCTCCCTCATCAGCAGCATTTTCATACAGACAGAGTTTGCAGGAAATAAAAGACTCCACTGAAACTGTGAGTACAGCACAGAATAATTCTGAAACACGACTGATTTCGATCATTGAAGACTTAAAAGTGTCCATTAAAAATTAAGTTCGTGCTTACATTTCCGAAAAAATACAACTCACTCTTCTCTGACTTAGGAAATCTGAACTCTAAAATAGAGAAGCTGGAAAACAAATATGCACAATTGGAAAAAGAAAAGCAGTCAATCAAAACCCAGCTTGCGACTTTACAATCAAACATGAAGAAAATAACCAAAAGAGTTTTGCGACGTCATCAACACAAACACAGAATCAATCTCATACTCCTCCTCAAGAAAGCCATTCCCCAGTGTCTGAGCAAAACACTTTCTCTGTAAGAAGTCTATATCTCCTGCAAAACTTACAGACAACCATTCTCAGCAGATAGAGAGCTCCAGTGAAATTGACATAGAGAATTCATCCACTGTCACTGTTTCAGAACTTCAGGTTGATAAATCAAATCAAGAATATAACCTTCCTGTTTCTAATCCATTTGCTGTGCTGTCAACTCGGACTCGACTCTTCTTTAAAGCCATCACCCAAAACAAACTCAGTATCCACCACAAAAGATAAATCTGAAGAGTCCAGAAGTTTTTTTTTCCAAAAACCCTCACCCCAGGAAACATTATCAAAGATTATTATTCCAGATTCAGCAACAATGCTTTTAATCGGAGATTCCGTAGTAAAACACGTCGATTCTAATAGACTGGCTCCACGAAGCGAAAAATTATTCAAAATCTGTGTGCCAGGTATGAATGTCACAGATCTTCTGTGTTGGCTTCAACATGTTCCCAAAGCCACAAAAATAAGATATGTTACACTTCACGTCGGCATCAATAGCTGCCAGTCAGGAGCAGTAACAGTGCAAGAGTGGACTGATTTAATCTCACAATGCAAGAACGCCTTTCCACAATCTTCAATTAATATGAGCTCAATTATTCCTGCCAGAGGTCGTCAAAACCTAAACAACTCCATTTTTCCATCCAACAAAAATCTCAAAGCTGCATGTCATCATTCAAATGTCCTTTTTAGTGACAACACCAGTACATTCACAACAAGTTCTGGTGCCCCTCGCTTGGCCCTGTACTTAACTTGACTCACCCCAGTGACAGAGGTACTGCTAGAGTGGCCGCCAATCTGAGGTCAGTGTGGTATGACATGGACAAGGCATCCCCAGAAGCAACAACGAGACCAACACAGGTAGAACCAGTCAAACTCTGGAACTACGCAATGGAACTGAGGGATAGAAGACAGCCCCACCAGGATTACTTCCAGGACAACAATGCACGAACTACAGACAACCCAACGCTTTCATTCATCAGCTGAGGGCTACAACTCCTTCGAGAACTGGCGCAGTCAACGGCAATCAAGTGACAATGCTCGCTACCAACTGGGAATCATTTCGAACCCTGGAAATCATCAAGAATACTCAAATTTTCAGAGTGGGGACTCCTTTGAGTCCAACATTCAAAGACAAAATTCTTACACTGGTCCTGCACCATGCCGTCCCCCATTTTCTCTTCACCATTATCCACCCCTCTATCCAAGGCAGGAAACGATGTAACTCCCATTCTCTCTTCTCATTCGTCTTTTGAAAGTCCCAATTTTTTTCCAAGTCGTAGAGACCCTAGAATCAGGTTCCCAGACCCTTATCTAATGTTTCCTCATTTCCCCTCCTTTACATCCCCGTTCAGAGTTAACAAATTCAACACAGTTTAATGATTTTCCAAATTATGCTCTCCCTTCAGAGACTACATACTCCCCTATGCATGGAACCCTCTTTCCATGGCTTCAATCATATTCCACACACATACCAGCATAAATAGTATATGTTGTGACCGGATTTTGGGGGAGGGGTTGTTTGTTTGTTTGGCTTTTTTGTGGGGAGGGAGAGGGTCTACCACTGGGGTGGCTGCTGTCTATTTTGGATTGCTGAATAAGTAATGCAGTTTGGCTGTTATGGCTTCTAATACTCCGTGGGCTGGCGATATTTGAAATTTGGATTTTCTCTCTTGCATTGTGTACATGCACTGTTTGACTGCTTTATGACACAGCATTCTTCAGAGTTAAGCTGCAAAGAGGACTGTTTACCTGTTGTTTAAATTCGAGTCATTTTTGTAATCTGATCTGTTCCAGATTTTCTAGTTCCCTTTGGGATTTTGTTTGTTATTTGTATTTTGCAATGGGTTTTCAAAATTCATTAATTTCATTTCTTACTTTTGAGCTGTCCCTAGTCCCTACCCCCTTCAGGTATCCTTTTTTGAGTAATTGTTAGCTACCTGCTTATTTAATCATAATTTGCTAGTCATTTAATTGTGTACATAAGTATAAGTGCTTAAAGTCTTTGATTTATGAAGACAATTGTGTATAGTTTTTTGTCCTGTTACATTTGCTGAATCTAATATCAGATTGCTTAGTGTGTTATCTATTCATATTGCAGCCTTTGAATCTCATCGGCAATTTTGTAGTTCTTTTTTGCTTTGTTGTTTTTTTGCTGTGGGTCATTGCTAGTTGTCGTTTTGGGTTCCCTCCCCTCTTAACTTATTGATTAGATTCACATTTTATACAACTGTATTCTCCATACTCTACACTTTAACATTATTCAAGTATCTTGTATTTGATAATCAGGGTCTTTTTCCACCATTTTGGGTTTTGCCTTATTGCTTTGTACTCTTACATAACTTTTCATGTTGTTAACTTTTCTATTATGTCAAGAACAATCAGCCCCTGGCTATCTAAAGGTGGTCTAGGCATTGGACATTTGAACATTAATCATGCAGTAAACAAAGTAACAGAATTTTCATAATTTGATCGAATACAGGAAAAAACTTTCACTTATTTGGCTTTTCAGAAACGCATTTAACTTCTCACATTTCTGATAATGATATTTCAATACCAGGTTATAAAGTAATTCGCAGAGACCCTACTCATTTTCGTGAAACCGGTTTAGTCATTTATATTCATCAGTCGATACAGTTTAAACGCATTTACAACTTAGAAAATCATGGTGTGGAAACAATATGGATAGAAGTTAAAATCAAACATTCCAAACCAATTTTCGTATGTTTTCTTTATAGAAATCCTGCAGAGACTTCAGAGTGGTTCGAAAAGTATTGTTCTATGATGGATGACATTAATGAAGATTCTAAAGAATATATTGTTAGGTGACTTCAACATTGATTTATTCAAAAACTAATAAAGATGGACACAGACATACGAGTCCTTTAATTTAAAACAATTAATAGAATCACCAACACGTGTTACTGAAAACTCTAAGACTCTAATTGACCATATATATGTTAATAACCAGAATTCCATCATTGAAATAAATGTTCCAATATTTGGTTGTAGTGATCACTTCCCCATCTGTGTTACATGGTGTAAAAAAAGGTTAAAATTTCGAACATTTATCACAAAATTATCACTTACAGGAACTTTTCTAACTTTGATGATACTGAATTTCTTTTGGATCTGTTAAACTCGCCTTTAAACGATGTATATCAGTGCACTGACCCTAATCAGTGCATAGAAATATGGTACAACATATTTTACAGTATTTATAATAAACACGCACCACTTCAGACCAAAAGAGTCAGCTACCAATCTAAACCTCCATGGCTGACAAAATAAGTACAAAAACAAACATACCAAAGAGATTATCTTTTGAAAAAAGGAAGCCATCAAGAATATATATTATATAAAAAGCAAAGGAATTTTGTAACCTTCCTCCTACGTGCTGAAAAAAAGAAATACTTTGAAGACCTAATCAGTAAAAAGAATGACAGCAAGTCAGTATGGAAAGCAGTCAACCTACTTACCAATAAGAACTGTAATGAAACAAACGTTTTAGATGATATCTCTGCTGATGACTTAAACCTTCATTTTGCAACTATTTCAGATAGAATAATAACTAATGATAAATCAAAAACTAATAACTCGAAAGTTTTAGAAGCCTTTTGCAGCAACAAAAACATTAATTCCGAACTAAGAATTCCATGTATTAGCGTACACGAAGTATTTACTGCTTTGAAAAGTTTGAAGCAGACGGCAACTTGTGGCTTAGATGGTTTGAATGGCAAAATTCTTAAATTAGCTGCACCAGTTATAGCAGAGACTCTCACTTACATCTATAATCTTTGCATAAACAAAAATGCCTTTCCAAACATGTTCAAACACAGTAAAATTATTCCTTTGTATAAATCAGGAGATCGAACCGATCCCTCTAATTATAGACCCATCTCAATTCTATCTGTACTTTCAAAACCATTAGAGAAACACATCAATAAACGCCTACTTACTCATTTAAATGAAAACAGCCTTATACACCCCAATCAGTCTGGATTCAGAGCGAATCATTCATGCCACACTGCCCTTGGTAAACTTATAGACAGATGGTTAGTTAATGTAAATAAAAAAGAATTTACAGGTGTTCTATTTATAGATTTTGCAAAGGCCTTTGATGTTATTGACCACAATCTGCTAATAAGGAAACTTGTATATTATAAACTATCTTCTGATGCCTTAAAGCTTATATCTTTCTTCCTTTCTAACAGACAACAAGTTTATGTTAACAAAAAATGTTCAACTTTTCTACCAAATGAATTTGGTGTACCACAAGGTTCTATTCTAGGTCCCCATTATTTTTGGTTTACATTAATGATCTCCCTTTATTTACAAAAGCTTCCTGTGACTTATTTGCAGACGACACCACTATTGACACTAACCATGTTAACTCGCGTCAAGTCTTTCGCAACTTGCAAGAAGATATTAATGTGCTTCTGGAATGGACTCATATAAACCATATGGCTCTTCATCCAAAGAAAACCAAATTTATGCTTATTTCTACAAGACAGAAATGACAGAACCTTAATATTGATCTACCACCCCTCTATATTGGCAATAAAAAAGTTGAAGTCTCAAATCACAAAATTTTAGGGATAACCATTGATAACAACCTACTATGGTCTGCCCACATCCAAAAACTGTCAAAAACCATTGCCTCAAAGGTATACCAACTCGGTAAGATAAAAAATTTCCTAACTCTGCACGCCAGAAAAATATTCTTTTATTCTTACATTCAAACTTCTATTGATTATGCATCTACATTGTGGGATACAGCCAGCAACAATCTGCTCAAATTAACAGGGAGAGTGCATAAACGCGCCATAAAGCTTATCATAAACAAAACATCTTCTTTAACAGTAGCTGACCATTCAGAGAATAATATTCTTCCCCTTAAATCCAAGCTTCTTTTCAACAAAGGAGTTTTGATGCATAAGATCTTGCATGGAAACGCCCCATCCTTATTACAAATCATTTTTACAGTAAATAATTTTAGACACTCTCATTTGATCAATCTACCTCTGCCTAAGATTATCCTATTTAAATCAAGTCTGGCATATTCTGGGGGATGGCTGTGGAATAGGCTTCCATCCCAATTAAAAAATGAAACTAATCTGAAAAAATTTAAAACAATGTATCATAATCTTTTGATGAAACAATGTGATATAACATATCTCCTTCCCAAGATGTATTAGTACAACATGTATATTCTGTTCCCCTTACTTCTTTGTCTTCTTCCTCTTCTTCTCTCTCTCTCTCTCTCTCTCTCTCTCTCTCTCTCTCTCTCTCTCTCTCTCTCTCTCTCTCTCTCTCTCTCTCTCACTCTCTCTCTTTTGCATCTATTGGTATCCATGTTTGTGAGTGTTCATTTGTATCAATTGCTTTGTTTTTCTTTTTTTTCTTTTTTTTCTGAGGGCTGGATGAAAAAAAGTCTTGTAAAATCTATTATCCTCGTAAAATAAAATTGCGTTTGCATCTCTCTCTCTCTCTGATGGAGCGTTTTGCCTACAATTTTGATTCAAAGGACATTAAACTCTTGTGCAGGTGAGAGTGGCTATTCTTGAAATGTCTTGCAGCGTTTTATTATCACCGCCTTTACATTTTTATGACATAAAATGCCATGAATGAGCACAATGTAATTCAGTATTTTTGCATACAGCTATCTGTTTACATTGCATCAATCTAAGCTTTACATAATTATACTTAGTAGGCACAGTTTTGAAATAGGGTAACTGTGCTAAAAATACTATAGTTGTGAAGGATTCCAGCTATTAGATGTATGCTGAATTTGATGTTTGTATTTTGAATGCTTGTGTTGACATTGTTAGGTGTAACTATCAAATTTGGTCCCAGTTTTGCTTTGCATAATGTTTCGTTCTGTAACTTTAAGCTAACATCTGTTTGTATTGTTGGTTTAAGTCAGCACTTTATATGGGATTATAGAATGCATTTTCAGGAGCACAGTTCAGGTACATGATAAGGGGTATAATTATGGCAACGTATTACCGAAGACTACGTGATGAAGTTACGTTTCATTTTCTTTGTTTTTTTCTTCTTCCTTTTTGAATTGCATTGTGGCCAAAGGCCAAAGACCTGTTTACGAACATGCCAAGGTGTATAATTATGGCAACGTATTATTGAAGACTTCGTGAAGTTATATCTCATTTTCTTCATTTTTTCCTTCTTCCCTTTGATATCTGTTGTGGCCAAAGGCCGAAGTACAATAAAACATTAAATTTTCAGTGTTCAGTGTTTCAGCTCTCTCTCTCTCTCTCTCTCTGTCTCTCTCTCTCTCTCTCTCTCTTCTCTCTCTCTCTCTCTCTCTCTCTCTCTCTCTCTCTCTCTCTCTTTCTCTTTCTCTCTCTCTCCCCCCTTCCTATATTGCCCCTTATCAGTCACACTGGCAAAATTCTGATCGCCTTCTAACAGAAGTAATATCACAGTGGAAGAAGAGCTCCGATCCAATCCAATAATGGTGCTTTCAGCCCCGCCGACCACATAGGCCATATCAGGGCTATCGCCTCGTCACATATTAAAACTCGTATTAAAAGTGTGCAACTATGTACAGTTTAAAACGAGGCATAAAACCAACTCAACCATCCTTGCCTGTATCGACGTCCTGGTCGACCATAAGGGTCAGCCCAGGATGGCCCCCGCGTCGTGGGAAAACCCACATCGATCACACTTAAAACGAGATAAAACCAAAACCGGGTTCCTTAAAACAACCTTGTCCTTAGAGACCAACCATACCACTTTCGCTCATATCAGATGAAAAAAGTCGGATTCTCTCAGGAAGTTAAAAATGGTGTCCGGCGGAACATCCCGAAAGAGGATCTTTAGGGAGTCCGCGGTAAAATGCTTGTGCCTAATACCCTGAACATCCCGACACTCCAGGAACAGATGCCTGACGGTCACCCGCACGTCGCAAGTCACGCACCACGGGGTTCCCTCGCCTTTCAGCAAGTGAACGTGAGTGATGTGAGAATGACCCATGTGTATCCTGGTGAGCACTGTCGCCTCCCTTCGGTTTTTCACACCCAGAGGAAAAACCTCTTTCAGGTTGGGACGGATCCGAAAAAGCTTGTTGTCCGTCTGAGCGTTCCACTCCTCCTGCCAGAGGGAATGCACGTATTGCTCGCTCCTAGGTTTCAGATCCGTGAACGGCACCGTGGACCTGGAAACCTCCTGCTCCGTGGCACGCCTGGTGAGTCGGTCAACCGTCTCATTGCCCCGAATGCCCGCGTGCCCCGGGACCCACACCAAAACCACGTCACACCCGTCCCGTCTCAAGGAAGTATGCAGCTCGTAGAACTCCTGAAGCCTAGGGTGGTTTACGTTCCTGCAAGCAATAGCCTCCAGAGCAGAGAGCGAGTCCGTACAGACCAAGAAGTCTTTCCTTCCCGATCGCCTGATCAGTCACAGGGACAAGACCAGAGCGGTCAGTTTGGCCGTGTACACCGAGGCATCTGAAGGCAGGCGCTCCGAAAGCGCCGACTCCTTGATGGCGGGACAATAGGTGGCGCAGGCCACCCCCTCCTCCGACTTGGACCCGTCTGTGAAAACCCTGGTGTAGGACGGATATGACGCACAGAGCTCTCGAAAAAAGACCCCTACGCCGTGGAGCTGGTGACGTCTTTCCTCTGAGCGGCCAGATCAAAACAAACCACCGGGGTCTCCATCGTCCACATCGGCTTCTCTGGGTACTTAGGCAGGTCACAAATAACCCCCAGATCGATGCCCGCCTCCCGGAGATGGGGAAGGATCCGAAT
Organism: Stramonita haemastoma; assembly: GCA_030674155.1. Taxonomy (NCBI): domain Eukaryota; kingdom Metazoa; phylum Mollusca; class Gastropoda; order Neogastropoda; family Muricidae; genus Stramonita; species Stramonita haemastoma. The sequence continues at coordinate 66,421,886 of CM060320.1, read as the reverse complement.
GCCAAGAGGCGGGGCGGCAGAAGGCGATTTGTCGAACTTGGCCTGAAACCGGGGGTTCATGACGCAATCGTACACCGGGTTGTTGTACTCTGAATACAGTTTGAGGTAATAATTCAAAGTCAGTTTTAGACGGCGGTTTTTTAATGAAGGCTCTCCCGCTTCCGCGTACAAACTGTACACCGGCGTCGTCCGGAAGGCTCCGAGACAGATCCGGAACCCCTGGTGGTGGACGGGGTCCAGAGTTTTCAGGTAGGAAGGCCTCGCCGAGCCGTACAGCTGGCATCCGTAGTCCAGCTTGGAGCGCACCAGCGCCCTGTAAACGTGCAGCAGTGTTCTCCTGTCCGCTCCCCAGTCAGTATGGGCGATCACCCGCAGGAGGTTCAGGGCTCTCTGACACGACGCTTTCAGCTGTTGAATGTGGCTCCTGAAATTGAACTTCCGGTCGAAAACAATGCCCAAGAATTTGGCCTCCGCCACCGCCGGGATGGTGGATTTTCCCAAGCGGATGACGGGATCCAGGAAGTGCTCTCTGGACTTGTTCGTGAAGTGAATGCACTTCGTTTTGGCGACCGAAAACTTGAACCCATTATCTTGCGCCCATTCCTGAACCTTGTTCACGCAGAGCTGTATCTGCCTCTGAACCCCCGCAAACGTACTGCCCGTAGCGTACAAAGCGAAATCGTCCACGAACAGCGAACACTCCACCCCCTGATGGACCGACCTGATGATGTCGTTGATCTTGATGCTGAAGAGAGCCGGGTAAAGGATGCTCCCCTGAGGAACCCCCATCTCCTGCTCGAAGATCTCCGAAAGCATGGAGCCCACCCTCACCCGGAACCGTCTTTTGGCCAAAAAATTCTGCAGGAAGATCGGCAACCGTCCTCAAAACCCCAAGTCCCGCAGGTCCGACAGGATGCCGTACCTCCAGGCGGTGTCATAAGCCTTCTCGAGGTAAAAAAAAACGGCCACCACGCACCGCCCGTTGACAAAGGCGTTCCGGACTGTCGTCTCGAGGCGAACCAGGTGGTCCATGGTGCAACGATTCTTGCGGAAACCGCACTGCTCCCTGGCCAGAAGACCCTTCGCCTCCAGATGCCACACCAGGCGGCTGTTGACCATCTTCTCCATCACCTTACAAACGCAGCTGGTGAGCGCAATAGGCCTGTAATTGCCGGGGTCCTTAAGGTCCTTGCCGGGTTTCGGGATAGGGACGACACAAGCCATCTCTCTCTTTCTCTCTCCCCCTTCCTATATTGCCCCTTATCAGTCACACTGGCAAAATTCTGATCGCCATCTAACAGAAGTAATATCACAGTGGAAGAAGAGCTCTCAGACTGCCTGGTAGGTTAAAGAACAAAAACAGCAGAACAACAGATAGGTGATTTCTACATCAAATACTTGCAGAGAAAATCAGGAATGCTGAACAAAAAGCCTACAACTGTTACAAATAACAGCAAGGCATTAGACACTTTCACACTCGACCACTTGTTCACAGGTCTGTCAGCAATGGGCTTCTCCAGATGCTGAACCTCACTCTTACCATCTCTCTACTAAAACCATCAAAAATGGGCTTCTCTAAACACTAGATCTGACTCTTAGCATCTCTCCACTAAAACCATCAATAATGGGCTTCTCTAAACACTAGATCTGACTCTTAGCATCTCTCCACTAAAACCATCAATAATGGGCTTCTCCAGACACTAGATCTCACTTTTAGCATGGAACAAATTTTCAATCTGAGAATTCTGATAGAGAAGCATCTCCAACACCAAAAAGACTTGTACCACAATTTCATAGACTTCAAAAAGGCCTTTGACAGGGTATGGCATGACGGCCTCTGGCAAGTACTCAGGCACTTCAACATTGACAGCTGCCTAATTGAAGTCATCAAGGCTCTGTACGAGAACGCAAAAAGTGCAGTCACGTGGGCGAGTTCTTCAAGATAGTGATAGCATCTACTTCACACCTTAGTATTGGTGGGTCTTTATCTTGGTGTTCAGGGGGTTTGTCAGAAACTATCACGTGGGCGAGTTCTTCAAGACCACGGTTGGGGTTCGCCAGGGCTGCCTTCTCTCACCTGTACTCTTCAACCTCTTCCTCGAAAACATCATGACAGAGACACTGCAAAACCACCACACTTCCATCTCCATTGGTGGAAGACCCCTTTGCAACCTCAGATTTGCAGATGACATTGACCTCATGGGCAGCAGCAAACAAGAACTGCAAATCCTCACAGACAATTTAACAGATCGAGCGAGCGCATACGGCATGGAGGTAAGTACAGAGAAATTAAAGATCATGGTCAACAGCGCAAGTAATGACATCACGGAAATAAAGATAAATGGAGAAATACTAGAAGAGGTGAGCCAATTCAAATACTTAGGCTCCATCCTAACAAAAGATGGCACATCAAACAATGAAGTGAAAGCTCGCATTGCAACAGCAACATCTGCTCTAGTCAGACTCGAGAGGATCATCAGAAGCAACAACATCAGCTTCTGCACCAAATACCACCTTTACAAATCCCTCGTGATATCTATCCTCCTATATGGCTGTGAATCATGGACTCTGACAGCAGAGTTAGAGAGGAGAATCCAAGCATTCGAGAACAAGTGCCACAGAAGACTCCTCAAAATACCATACAAAGAACACAAGACCAATAACTATGTGAAAGAAGAAATCAAAAAGCGTGTGGGCCCCCAAGAGACTTTGCTCTCCACCATAAAGAGGAGAAAGCTGATGTGGTTTGGTCACACCACAAGACACAACACCCTAGCAAAAACCATCCTGCAAGGAACAGTCGAGGGCAAGAGAAGAAGAGGCCGCCAAAAGAAATCAGGGGTTGACAACATCAAAGACTGGACCGCCCAACCCCTGCAACACCTCCTACTAGCCACACAGGATCAGGAAGCATGGAAAAAGATCTCTGTTGCGTCTTCTCTCATGTCCCCCCTACGTCCTTTGGGACATGGGACTGAGTGAGTGAGTGAGTGATAGTGTTTGATGTGAAAGAGGGTACCTGTGATACAGTGATGGATTCCAATCCAATCAAATCCAATGATGTTGCTTATAGCCCCGCCGGCCACATAGGCCATATCAGGGCTATCACCTCGTCACATTTTAAAACTCGTATTAAAAGTGTGCGACTATGTACAGTTTAAAACGAGGTATAAAACCAACTCAACTGTCCTTGCTTGTATCGACGCCCCGGCCGACTATAAGGGTCAGCCCAGGATGGCCCCCGCGTCGTGGGAAAACCCACATCGATCACACTTAAAACGAGATAAAACCAAAACCAGTTTCCTTAAAACAACCTTATCCTTAGAGACCAACGATACCACTTTCGCTCATATCAGACGAAAAAAGCCGGATTCTCTCAGGAAGTTAAAAATGGTGTCGGGTGGAACATCCCGAAAGAGGATCTTTAGGGAGTCCGCGGTAAAATGCTTGTGCCTAATACCCTGAACATCCCGACACTCCAGGAGCAGATGCCTGACGGTCACCCGCACGTCGCAAGTCACGCACCACGGGGTTCCCTCGCCTTTCACTGATAGTGTTTGATGTGAAAGGAGGGTACCTGTGATACCTGTGATTTGGCTGTTTGTTGTATGGTGGTGGTGTGTTAGTGTGTGCAATTTTCGTTGTGTTAATGTCTTTGATTTTGAAAACAACAGCCATGTTTACTCAGGTACAGGTACCTTACATTTGTTTTATTCTCGAGACACACTTTTAGAAATCGAATCTGTTTTAGCTCTGAATCCTGTTTAAGTGACATTCCTCTAGAGTTACGTGCTGACTGCAACAATGCTGGGACTCATGAACATAATCATCCACGAAAAAAAGTCCGCAGAGGAGGAGGCAGACGCCGTTTAAGATGTTTTACATCCCAGCTATCTTTACCCTCTATTATTTTATCAAATGTGCGATCAATCAGGCCCAGTGGACCAATTTTAACTCCGATGAACTACAGGCCAACATACATTTTTTATTTGAATACAAGAATTCATGTTTACTTTGTTTTACTCAAACTTGGTCGAGTTATATTATTAGCGATGAGATTGTAACTTTGAATGGTTTTGGTGTGCCCTATCGAATGGACAGAGAGAAAGAAGCGAGTGGGAAAAAAACAAGGTGGTGGCGTGTTCCTGTACGTGAATGAAAGTTGGTGTGCAAGAGCGAATGTTTAAGTGCGAAAGCAAGTGTGTAGTGCAGATGTTGAGTTGTTGTCATTATCACTGCGTCCCAGATATCTGCCCAGGGAGTTTGGCCAAGTGTTTGTTACAGTGTCCTATGTCCCTCCCTCTGCCTGCGCTACACTGCTGCCACGGAGATTGCCCACACAGTACATGAACTACAACTAAAAGCCCCTGACGTGCCGTGTTTTGTGCTGGGCGATTTTAACCACTGCGATTTAAAACATGGTTTGCCTACTTTTAAACAATATATGACTTGTCTTACTCTTCAAAATCGAATTTTAAACAAATGTTTTGGAAACATTTTATATGCATTTAAATCTGTTGCTCTGCCATCCCATGGCACATCAGACCACAATAGGGTATACATCCTACCTGCATACAAACCCACGATAAAAACTGACCCTATTGTGAAAAAAGGAGTGAAAGTGTGGACGCATGAGAGTGTGGAAGAGTTGAAAGGCTGCTTTGAGTGTAGGACTGGTGTGTGTTTTGTGACTGAGAGAGAATATTGATAAAGCAACTGATGTTGTGTATGCCCATATTACTTTCTGTGAAAACCTGATAATTCCACAAAAACTGTATAGATATTCCCCAACAATAAGCCATGAGCAACAAAAACATTAAAATCCAGCTTTAACAAAAAGAAAGCAGCATTTCAGAGTGGCAGTAGAATGGCTTGCAAAACTGTTCAAAAGAAACTTCAAAAAGAAACTCGGGAGGTTAAAATATCCTACAAAAAGAATGTTGAAGTTTCAGAGGAGTCATTTAGCAAATACATGGAGAGGGTTAAAGATACTTTCAGGGCAAGTAAACTCAAAACTGTCGTCCCAGTCAAAGCCACTGGAGAATCAAAAAGCTTTTTCTGATAAAATAAACGATTTATATTGCCGCTTTGCGCATGAAGGTTGTAAACATGAGATTGAGTCCGTTTCTATTTAAACTGCAATATTATGAGTGTGATAATGATCAGGATGATGAAGATTTTATCATTGATTCTAGAGATGTTAAGTCAGCATTAAAAACATTGCATGTGAGAAAGGCTGTTGGAGTGGATGGTATTTGTGGGCGGCTTTTAAAATCTTGTGCTGAACAGTTGTGTCATGTTTTTAGTGATTTGTTTACTCTGTCTTTAAAAGTGTGCCATGTACCTAGTCTCTGAAAAAATCAATAATCTGTCCTGTTCCGAAAAAAAATCATCCCAAATATTTAAATGATTACAGGCCAGTAGCTCTCACTCCAATTGTAATGAAATGTTTTGAAAGAATCATTCTAAAACAACTTTTCTTCACTTCTTTATATCTGAATCCTCTTCAATTTGCTTACAAAGCCAATAGACGCACAAATGATGCCACAATTACCTTGCTGCACAATGGCTTCTCTCACCTGGAAAAACCTGACTCTTTTGTTCGTATACTTTTCATTGACATCACCTCTGCCTTTAATACCATTCAGCCTCATCTCTTAGCACTCAAACTACTTTTAACAAACGTCTGTCCTCAGCTCATTCTCTGGATAATGAGCTTTTTAACTAATCGTCCACAGTTTGTCCTTTTTCAAAAAGCAATATCTTCTGAAAGATCAACTTCCATCGGTTCTCCCCAAGGCACTGTTCTGGCCCCCATTCTTTTCATCCTTTACACTAATGACTGCACTGGTTCTGATCTTATACCTTTAATTAAGTATTCTGATGACTCTGCTCTGGAAGACCTGTCTAACTCCCATGCCATTTATTCTAAACAAGTTGAGTTTTCATCTTGGTGTAAACAGACCTATCTTCATTTAAATGTTAAAAAGAAAAGAAAAATTAATGCTAATTGATTTTCGCAAAAACCCTGAGCCTATACCAAATCTCTACATTGATGGTGAAATGGTTGAGCGTATGCATGAATATAAATACCTAGGTTCTATTATTGATGATAAACTTAACTTAAATTCTAATACAAATCTTATAAATAGAAAATGCCATTCGCGCATCTTTTTCCTTCAAAAACTCCGTAGTCTTCAAGTTAATGTTAAAGATTTAAAGAATTTCTACCGAAGCTTTATTGAATCTGTCCTTGATATGTTGGTACAAAAACCTGACCGTCAAAAACAGAACTCTATTGAACAAAATTGTAACAAGATGTGGCAAAATTGTGGTTGTGAGCAAATGAAACTGAATGAGTTGAATGAATGCGTATGAGAGCCAGACCCAGACAGATTGTAAGTGATGATACTCATGTGCTAGCTAAATATTTCGAACTTCTCCCTTCTCAAAAGGCCAAAGAGTGCCCAAGTCTAAAACCCTGCGATATAAAAATAGTTTCATTCCCACATCAATTCTGCAGCTTAGTAAGTGCATGAAAACAAATCTGAACTGACCCAAAGTGAGAGAGAGAGGGAGGGGGGATGGAAAAAGGGAAGGGAGAGAGAGAGATAAACAATTTGAAGCATGGGAAAGGCTATCTTTTAATAATTTAAACTGTGTACAATATTCTAATAACATGGAGTTGTAATTTCACTGATATATATCTTATCATACAACTTGTTATAACAGTTTGACTTATGCCATAGAGATGCGTGCGCCTGTTATTATTTTAGACTGTGTTCAATATCTTAAATACTGGCATACAGTGGACCATCACAAGGCAGTTGAAAGACCTGGACTTCGCAGACGACATCAGCCTTCTCTCACACAGGCACCAAGATGCACAAGAGAAGCTATGTCATGTTGCGGAGGAAGCCGAAAAGATAAGCCTCCAAATCAACATCAGGAAGACGGAGGTCATGAGGGTGAACAACAAGAAACAAGACCCAGTGCGACTACACCAAGAAAACATCAAGGAAGTCGACAAATTCACCTACCTGCGCAGTGTCGTTAGTAAAGATGGGGGAACGGACGAAGACATCAAGTGCCGAATAAATAAAGCCCGTCATGCCTTCAACACCCTTTGCCCAATCTGGAGATCAACAGCCCTCTCACTCCACAACAAGATCCGGATATTCAACACCAATGTCAAGTCGGTCCTACTGTATGGCTCAGAAACCTTGCGGGTAACAAAGACCAACACCCACAAACTCTAGACATTCACCAACAGATGTCTTAGGAACATCCTTGGTATCAGGTGGCTAGTAGTAGTCTCAAACGAAGAACTATGGGACAGGACCAGACACGCTCCAATCGCTCCAATCGAGACGGAGATCAAGAAAAGGAAATGGGGATGGATCGGCCATACGCTCTGCAAGCCTGCTTCAGATGTCACCAGGCAGGCCCTCGACTGGAACCCACAAGGGAAGCGGAAAGTAGGTCGACCAAAACAGACCTGGCGCAGAAGCACTGAAGCAGAGACGAAGGCAGCCGGAATGACGTGGGCCGAGCTGAAGAGGATCTCCCAGAACCGAGTCCGTTGGAGGAGTGTTGTTGCGGCCCTATGTTCCCACGGGAATCCACAGGCATAAGTCAAGTCAATATCTTAATAGAATAGAGTACTGTTTTTAATTGATATTATTGTCTTTACTTACAACGTGTTATAAAATGTTGTTTTATGTCATAAAAATGTGTGTAAACGTTTCGTGTGTGTGTATGTGTGTGTGTGTGTGTGTGTGTGTGTGTGTGTGTGTGTGTGTGTGTGTGTGTGTTCCCGCGTGAGAGCTGTGTGTGAGTGCGGATGTGTGGGCATTCTTGTGGGCGTATGAGGGTGATTTTATATGGGCGAGTCCATGACTGGCTGAGGTATTGCTGATTTGTGTGTACTTATATTGTGATGGGTGCATTCTGATATTCCGCTACTGTCTTGTGTGTGGGGTTGTTGTTTTTTTTTTGGGGGGGGTGTTTTTTCCCCCGTGATATTAACATGTTTACATGTTTACCGTTTTTAATGTGTGGCTTGTACCCGCTTGAATTTCTCTTTTTATGAGATAATAAAGTGTTTTTGAATTTGGATTTGAATTTGAAAAGCACTGAAACTTCAACAAACGGAGTTCAGCAAGGTTGTATTCTTTCTCCCCACTGTTTAAAACTTATGCACAAAGCATGTAATGAGAGAGGTGGGCACATAATGCATGGGACTGAAAATGGGAGAAAGGAATTTCACCAACATAAGATACACTGATGACACCGCCCTTGTATCAAGAAACATCACAACTATGAAGAGAATTTTAACTCAAACAGCTGCTGCAGGAAACAAGGCAGGACTGAAACTGAAAAGACCAAAGCTATGCACATAGAAGGAGCAGCTAACCAGCCACAGCAGAGTATAATACTATGAATAAGTAGAGTAGAGATGGAAAACCTGAACAACTTCAAGGATGTGATCTCTGTCAAAACCAACTCAACTTGGAATCTTGCAGGCAAGGGCATCCGATCAAGACTTGGCATGGCCAAGCAATAAATGGTCCTGTTACCACATAGAAAGACAGAGGCATACCAGCAGAACTGAAGGTAAGAAGTTTACGCTGCTCTATTTGCCTGTTGTAATGTAAAGATGAAAAGCCTGGACTATAAAGGATGATGACAAAAATGTGATAAATGTCAGCTGAAATGTAGTTCTACAAGTGATTTCTCAGAGTAATAATTTATTCGAAAATGACAGACATAAAAACAAGTGACAGCATGTTAATCTAATCAGCTGTTCACCAGCCATAGGTTTCTCTATTCTGACAGACTAGAACATGTATCCTCCCCTTCCTACCACCCTTTTCCAAAACTGCTGCCCCCTCCTCCCTCAAACCCCGGGGAAAAAGGTTTGACCACTGTTGTCAGCTTGTACCAAGGTATCTACCTGCCTTTGTGTCCACATACAGGGCCAGGATTAATTAAGAAACAAGGTTAGTGTTAGTGTTAGCAATAACAACAAGCATGCATTGGGGTAGGGGCTGTTGGTCAGTCAGTCTGTCTGAATGCATGTGGACACAACAGCAGGTAAACACTGGTACGTAGCTGTAAACACAGTGGTATGAAGCATTATTTAAATCATAATTTACCAATCCTACCAGAAGTTAAGTCTGCAATTTGGATTGGGGGGACTATTTTTCAGTTCTACTATCAGTAGAGTTTCGTTCAATATTGACAAATATATAACCCAAAACAAAAGAGGAAATAAATGGTGAAGTCCAGAGTGAACAACATGAGAAGTAAAACTCTTTCTACAAGCCATCCGTTTTTCTCTCGTATTTTTACTAACCTAACAATAGTAGATAAGGCTCAGGGGATAAATGTCTTGCCACTTTATCAATTTATGACACACCCATCTGCAGTCTGCTAATGACATTGATCTACTTGGAAGTAGTAACAATGAACTCTAAGAACTTATATGCAGGCTAGAAGAATTAGCTAGCACTTATGGTGGGGAGATCAGTGCAAAGAAGAGAAAGGGAGATAGTACTGATGACGTTTTATTTATAATTATCATGAACAGCACAACACACTGACCAAAGATGTCTCCTCTGTAGCTGAACTCGAGATCAGACAAACCTTTGCAACCTCGGCCATAGCAGAGCTGGCCAGGATTCAGAAAAGCAGACAGACTAGTCTCCAGAAAACTTCAATCATTTGGAGCACTCGTCATATCCATAATGCTGTACACAGCTGTGAAAGCTGAACCAAGCTGCAAAACCAGGAAATAAGATTCAAACCTTTAAAAAAAAGATAACCCAAAGGCTTCTACAAACTTCTGTCAGGACCACAGAAGTAACGAGGGGGGGGGGGGGGGGCGGCTAAGGGCTATCCCATACTCTTGTAGACTGTTGGGGCAACACTGACGATTTTGCAACCAGCTTCCTCCATTCATCGCTGTTTTCAGCTCTCTGAAGCATGTTGTTCCACTCGAGGCCATATTACTCACTGATTTTCTTCCCATCGTTTTTTTTCTGTCTGCCTCTTCATCTCCCTCCGTGACGTGTTCCCTGTATGACAGTCTTGACCAGTCCAGATGTTCGTGTGACATGCCTTGCAACTTCAGTTTGAGTTTTTCACTGATGTCAGGAGCTCTTCATATGGTCGATGGCATTATCAATTCTGATTTTTCACTTCCTTGCTAGTTAAGTGATCTCTATATGAAATACCAAGGAGTGTGCAAAAACATCTCATCTCTATCGCCTGTATCCTCCTTTCAATGTCTTCTGTCATGGTCCATGTTTCACATGCGTACAAAAATATGGACATGACCAAGGAACACATCAGCCTTATCATGAAGCTGATGGACATGTTTTTGTTCCAGAGGACTTTCAGGTTTGTCAATTCAACTGTGGTCTGGGCTAACCTGGAGAGAATTTTAGGTTTTGATCCTCCTTCTGATATTGTGAACATTTTTGCACTCTGTGAGATACGCAGGGGAAAAAAAGAGAAACCTTTACCACTGAAGGCCACAAAGTCTACTTCAGCGGCTGTGGAGACAAACATATGAACATAGAACTGGATTCCTCATCCACAAAGACACTGGGCATGCCATCATGGGGTGTCGACCAGTCTCTAGCCGACACATTACCTGAGGGCAGCAGCACCTTTCAACATCATCACACAGACTTAAGCCCCGACAACCGACTATGACAAAGAAGTAGATACTTTGATCAATAGCTTCTGCAACACTGCTGTGACTGAAACAGCCAACAACATCTTTGGCAAACCCCTAACCAACAAAAACCCAATGAGGCAGTGCTGCAAAAAAGCCGTCATGAAAGCTGGGCTACAGGGACCCTTCTGGCTGATGTAAAGAGGGGAAAACTGGCTGGTTTGGTTGAAATAACAGAAAAGATGATACATGAACCTCTTCTGGTTGATGTAAAGAGGGGAAAACTGGCTGGTTTGGTTGAAATAACAGAAAAGATGATGGTAACGATAATAAATAATCCTGTGTTGCTGCACTCTTGCCAAGACTACCCTGATGAGGACCTTTGAAGAAGAAAGACACGGGTACTCACAAGTAAAAAACTAGATGGGGAAAAGAGGGGGGGGGGGGGGGGGGGGGGCTTCACAGGGGTGACTCCAGTGGCTTGTTTGATGTGTGATTTTTATGTTTATGCTCTGTAATTAGTAAGATTGGTGTGCAAGGTGCTTTCTGTCATATTCAAGATGTGGATGGTGAGTGTGTTCAGGACTCTTACACTGACGCTTGTGATATTTTATCTTTTAAACATCGGTGTGTTTACAAATGCAATTTTTCAAAATGGCTTCAATAACGCAGGCACAGGCACATTACGCTTTTATAATCATGAAACACTTTTACAGTATAAAACTTTTAGAGACATAAGTGAAACTTTTGTTTGGAAACCTACCGTTGGAAGCTTCTCCTAATGACCATGGTGAAAACGGACCTTACAAAAAATGACAGAAGAAGCAAGAACATAGAGGAGGGGTACGAAAACATTTACGAAGGAATAAATTAAAATGAAACCTCCTCTTCCCTCTATTATTTTATCCAATGTGCGATCCATTCACCCCCAAATACCAAATTTGAACTTTGATAAACTGTGTGCTAATGTGAGACTGATGACAGAATTTCGTGATGCATGTGTACTCTGTTTGACTGACACTTGGTTATGTGAGAATGTGAATGATGATGCTGTTTTTATTGATGGTTTTGGTACTCCTTTTAGAACTGACATGATAAAATTTAAAGTGG
>CM060320.1:66390092-66405092 GCA_030674155.1 Stramonita haemastoma | reverse complement strand
TGATATTGCTTTCAATTTCAACTATGATTTTATTTTAACTACAAATCATACTTCAAGGTTGTGTAATGGTTTCCTGACTCATCATGTTGACAAATGAGTAGTTAAAAAATTCTAGGACTTTTCCCGACTTCGCACACAAAAAAGACCCGCAATTTTTCCTAGACTTTTTCCAGGACTTTTCCAGGACTAAGTACAAACCCCATATATACTAAGCTATTATGTTAATTCACTGAGTATGAGAAATGGTAATGATATGTCTTGAAATCAATTATAAGTTTGTCTCAGGTGTATCTGTTTTTTTAGAGGTGGGGTATCAACTATCGTGTACATTCTGACTGCAATACAGACCACGTTGCTGTAACACTTATGCTCTACCAGGTTGTTTTTTTTTAATAATGCAATCACTTTTTAAAAATTGTAGTGATGTTCAGAATATTGTGAATTTCTTTATTAAATGCATTCTTTTTGGAAGCTACAGCATGCCAGTGAAACAAGTATAGTACAGACAGAGAAGAGTACATAAAACCATACCTGTTCAGTTCCCAGTGACTTGTCCACAGCAGATTCTTGGCACTGGATTCTGGCTCCACAGCTCCTGAAAGTAGTAAGAAACTTCACTGACCTCAAAGACAACACCAGTTTGATACAAACACTTTTAGATGTTTGAATATACATCAGTAAATTTCCATTACTCTTAAAGCATTGTTTCACAACACTCAAAATTCAAAAACTTCATATGAATTTGTCTTATCAATAGTATTTATATTTATAACTTTGTCTGAATTGAATGCTGTCATTGTTTTTTAAGTTTTTGTGTTGATTTTTTATTCTGAAAATAGAGACGAAAATCTTCACTTGCACAAAACAATCTCCTCACTTTAAAAATCTTTTTCTAAAAGTTCATTTGAAAGAATTCTTATTCCATTATTGAGAGGGTAGCACACCGATAGTGCAAAACAAGAAATTTCTAACATGGCCTATTATATGAAACAAGCATTAGTTTGATCTTTCTGTTGATTTATCAATCTGACAATCTACATTTGAAACATCTCCAGTACAAACAAAGCAATTTCCAGGGTTTTTTGTTTTTGCAAAAGACTGCATTTTACCAATTCTTTTTTTATCACAGAAAGAGTAGGTACAATGCAAACACTTTTCTTAACCTGGGGTTTGTCCAGATGTCATCTTGATCCCATGCAAGCAAATTCAATGTAGTACACCATATTTCACAATGCCTAAGCCACAACTTTCTTTTTAAGAAAGTGTCGCTGCAACTTTTCGCAAGCCTACAGATTATGTTTTGCTTAAAATGACTTTTTAATTCCTCTGCTATTGTTCCAAGGTTGACCAGTGGCAAGATTTTGCGTATGTTACTGTTTGTGCATCATTTAGGTAGTTGCATTCTGACTTCAGGGATAACTTCTAAACACAGCAGAATGTGTGCATTAAAAAAATTTCTTCATCCATTCCTACCAGCACACAATTGCCTACTCTTCTAAAAAGCTGAGTGAGTTTAATGAGTGCACAAGATGTTCTCCATGCATTTTTACAAAAGTATTTGTGGAGTCAGTACTGATGTTCACAAAAAGAAGAAATCCCCTCAAATGGGCACCTCAGTAATGGCTCAAACACGCATTGTCAGATCAACAAGGATTGCTGTTTTTAATGTGATGCCTAACTGTGACTAATTCGATATTATGGGTAATGCATTTAAATTTTTTTTTAAATCCAGAATCAAGAAGTTATATTACTAAGTGCTTGTAGTCTCCTGATCACAAATTATGGACTTCAGCAACCATTCTGTTGACATTCTGATTCTACCATCTGGCATTAAATGAAGTTTTCTAAACAATGAAAACAAGGCAAATGAAGGAGACACAGATGACAGATATCAAAAGGTAAGAACAGAAAGACACAGATGGAAACATAAACACCCACAAACAAGAAGTGTAGGAAACAAGAGAGGAGATGTAAAGAGGAGGGACAGACATGGACACAGACAGCTGTAACACAGACAAACGCTATATCATACAGCAAGATCAATGACAAAATCTACCTGATTGTGTTCTGGACACTGACATGCGAATGTGCTGGGTGGCATTCCTGCTCTTTGGCACTTGACTTGATTCAGTCCAGTTCCTGTAATTACATTATCAGTCATTAGTAACAAGGAAAATATGAGGGATGTCCTTCCACCTTAACTTACATTCCTTGCTGCTTGATTAAGTCTACCCACTGGTTCTGGAAAACGCTAACAAGTGATAAACTACACAAAAAATGCCTTGGCATAAACATTACATTCATCTGATCATTTCATTTTTAAACAGACTTTAAGAATGTTATTTTCAGACTTTTTCTTTTATTCTTTGCTGCCCTTATCAAAACTGTTCAAATGCTTTATTCCCTGGAACATTAAAATTATTTTAATGCAACCATTTTCAGAGTAAATTTGCAACCATTTAAATTTAAAAAATCATATTTTAACATCAACCCCTCAAATGCAAGTTTTTAAAATTTTCTTTAAAGGAATCAGCTTACAATACAAGAACAATCCAAAATCCAGTATACAAGAACAATCCAATCTGCATTCAAAAAGATGTTTGTGACCATAACATTTTACATGCTGGTTTATCTTTAACACTGAAGGGAGCAAGGAAAGTGTTGTAAGAGACATGTACATGTCAATCAGCAGACAGAAAGAAAATGACAGACAGAAAATCCATATACAAACTATACAGAGATGGGAAGGCAGAGTGGATGACCGAAATAAAGACAAATGCATGATATGAACAACTACCGACATACTTACACAATGTCACAAAGAGTATAACTAAAATAAAAACCCACCATGAATGTTACCCAGTGTCCTGATTTTTCATTACTGACTGCTGTCTGAGGAAGGCTCTGATGATGCTGAACTTGACCACTGCTTGTCAGGCTTCCATGACACCTGGTCAAACAGACGCACATAACAAAATTAGAAATTGCACAACAATCAAAATCATGGGAAAAAAAGTGCTCAGGAAAAAAACAACAAATGGTAACTGTACAAACAACACTACAGGTTACACAGGCAGGTATATCACCTGTTTTCCTAATCTAGCTGCACTCATATGACCACGGCTGATTGCACTTACAGAGCATTTGGTCAAACAGGTGTACACCACACCTCAGACAGCATAGAACAAATAGCTGCAAGTCAAATGACTACTTAAAAATGATAGAAATATATCTATAAAAAAAAATGAAGAACGACTAAAAAAAAAGCAAAAAAGAAAATCAATGCTGATTGAACATAATACAATCAAGTAAGAAATAAGCCCCCAAAATACAATAAAATGACAAAAGTACATAGCACTGTACCTTGCTGACAGACTGCAGTTCTTGGTCACTGTAATAGCTCATGCACTGTCCTTCATACTTCTTTCCAGCCCCAGTGACTCTGAAAACAGTAAGTCATTATCAGTCATATTGAACAGTAAGTCATCATCAGTCATACTGAACAATAAGTCATCAATCACAGTGACAATTCTATGAAGTCTCACTAGCATATATTACATTCATTTGATTATAACACTTTAAGTATTCAAGCTACAAATGAAGTCTGTAAATTTCTGACCTGTACTCAGTTGTTGAATCTTATGACCTAAGTGACAATTCTATGAAGTTTCATTAGCATATACATTACATTCATTTGATTGTAACACTTTAAGTACTCGGTTACAAATACAGTCTGCAATTTTCTCACCTGAACTCAGTGGTTCAATCTATGACCTTGGTCCTCTCCATGCAGGCAGCTGTGACACTGTCAGGTAGCAGCAGCTCTGTCATCAGACCGATTCTATCACAGAGCATGGAAACATTTCCAACATGAAATGCAGGCCTGCAGAAATACACAAACAGACAGAAAAGGGGGGGGGACAACAAACAAAAAGACATTTCTGGCACCACAGAAAGACAAACAGGACAGACAGACACTAAAAGGCAGGCAGACTGAATGACAGACATGGAGACAGTGACATGATAAAAACAAAGGCCTACAATCACAGTCACATACACAGAAATATCTCCAATTTTTCATTCACTTTCCTTGATGATCAATGTTTGAGACAGGACTTCATAGCACTAGACTTGACAACTAGTGAGTTTTATCTGGTACACGGTTAAACAGATGTACTCCACAAAAGTACCTACAGCTTAACACAAATGATCACCAATACAAGCAAGCAATAATGAAAAAAAAAAGAAACCCATAGTACAAATGGTAATTAAAGGAAATAAAATCAAATAAGGAAATCAACAAACACAGAACATCAATAAAAAAAAAAAATCAGAAAAAAACTTACGTGTTCAGAAACAACCTCTGTTGAGAGACTGCAGGTTGTGATGGTAGTTCTGTGACACATACCATCCTCAGCACTGGATTCCAGCCCTGACAGCAATAAGCATCATGAGATATACTGTCAATCCTTAAAGTTTGACTAGCATCTACAATACATTTAATAACATACATTACTTAAAGTGACAATGTTTAACTAGTATCCACAATACATACATGACAATACATTCAACAACATACATCATTAATTTTAAAGTGACAAAGTCAAAGTTTAACTAACATCCACAACACATTAAATAACATTCATCACTTAAAGTGATTAAGTCAAAGTTTAACTAGCGTCCACAAAACATTCAATAGCATATATCACTTAATTAAAGTGACAAAGTTAAAGTTTAATTAACATCCACAACACAATAAATAACAAGCATCACTTAAAGTGGCAAAGTCAAAGTTAAACTAGCATCCACAAAACATTCAATAACACTCATCACTTATTGTTGGTAAGCTACATAAGAGATCTGTAATTTTCTCACCTGGACTCAGTGGTAGAATCCTATGACCTGGTTCTACAAAATACACCAGGAGTGCTGTCAGGTGCAGACACCTTGGCAGCAGCTCTGTCAACAGACTGATTCTATCACCTGCCAGGGAAACATTTTCAACATGAAAAGCAGGACCTCAGAAAGATGCAGACAGACAGAAAATATGCAAACACAGACAAGCAAGATATCCACAAACAAAACAGACAGAATGGCTGGCCAAATACATGACAGACATAGAGAAAAATACATAATGTACACATACTCACTGGCATACTTACACCAGGTCACAAAGACATAATCCATTACCAGTTTAACTTACCGTTGGTGCTGGCATGATCACAGCTAGCTGCTAGGCTTGAACAGTACCTGAAAAAAGAGATGTACACAAGGTTAAAGACAGTATTAAAAATTGCAGCACATCATGTTAATGAAATAGCAAAACTAATGTACTCAAAGTAAAAAATAACACATTAATATGAAGCTAACAGTGACAAAACATGATGCTAATGAAATAGTGACACATAAATGCTCAGTCACAAGTAGCATTCAACAGAATGCATTATAACTAACAATACAGATAAATGATACATGTAAAAATTACAATCAAAGGTAAAAAAAATAAACACATAAAACAATAATGAGAAAAAGTCATACAAGTAAAAAACAAAACAAAAAAGGGAAAAAAAGACAAGTATGCAGAAGTATACCTCTGTGGGGATAGACTGCAACTTGAGATAACTGGTCCTTGGCACTTGTCTCCAGTCCCAAAGTTCCTGAAAGCAGAAAAAAGATTCAAAATAAATAAGTCTGATAAATCACAAAAAGACTTTCCTCTCTACAAACAAAGCATTTTCTATTTTGCAACCTTCTTTTATCAATTTTGATTTTTTTTTTTAGCAAACAGGGTTGGACACAGTTGTAAATAATATGACAATATCTCACAACCATCTATGAATCTGAGAAGATGAATATCCTAATTTTCAGACTGCACAGTTCACAGTGAACAAACACAACAACACTCAGTCAAGAGTGCTAAATTTAGCACGCTTCTTCCATCTTAACCTAGTGCAAGGATCGTCAGCTCCGGCTATAAATAGCATCAACTGCCCTCAACTGGGCTGGGGTGGGATGGGATGGAATAATTAGCGTTAGAGGGACTGAAGTGGGGGAAACTGACAGCTGTGAGTTATTCTATTGAAGTCATTTAAGCGACAAAGGACTCCCCTTTCTTACCTACTCTCTGTCCAGAACTCCTTGGTCTCCATGCGGTAGGCGTGGTGTCAGTGCTGTATACCCCTTGATAGCAGTCTCTCTCTGTTCACAAACTGATTTTTCCATGTTGTATTCAACATTTCACAAATGAAATACATCTCCCCCAATTAAAGACAGAAAAGATTGACGAAAAAGCAAAAGACAGACAGAAACGCAAGGTAAAAGACAGACAGAAATGCCAGGTAAAAGACAGACAGAAATGCCAGGTAAAAGACAGACAGAAATGCCAGGTAAAAGACAGACAGAAATGCCAGGTAAAAGACAGACAGAAATGCCAGAAAGACAGACAGAATGCCAGGGAAAGACAGACAGAAATGCCAGGTAGAAATGCCAGGTAAAAGACAGATGCCAGGGAAAGACAGACAGAAATGCCAGGAAAAGACAGAAGAAATGCCAGGTAAAAGACAGATAGAAATGCAGGTGAAAGACAGAAAAGGAAAACACAACCTTGCAATGATAAACCAAGCTGATAAAAAAGGGGGGGATAAAAATAACTTAAATCCTTTTTATGTAAAGCTACGTGCAAAGATGAAGACAAGACAGAAATATTAAAGAAAAGATCTAGATTCGTAATTTACCTTTATACTGAAGTGATGAAAAAGGCTTGTGATGGTGATGGACCTGTATGAAACAGTTCAGACCATCTGGTACCTGGTAAAACAGATACTGATTCAGAAAACCACATGTATACATAAGTCACTCTCCCTTACAAGCTGCTGGGTTTGTTTTCAATGCAGGAATGTCATTGCTGCCGAGAAAGGCTGAAGACACACCAGCCTGGAGAAATCTTGGTACCTGCTGCATTGCTCATGTCCCTCTAGATGACCATCTTGGTCAAGGGACGATGATGATGATGATGATGATGATGATGATGATGATGATGATGACGATGACGATGATGATGATGATGATGATGAGATGAGTGGTGGTGTGGTGGTGGTGGTGGTGTGGTGGTGATGTGATTGCTGAAAACGTTTCCTTTGATCTTGTGCAAGGAAATTTTTCCAGTTTATTTTTGTTTGTTTATTCTTTGGTTGGGGAGTTTTGCACTGGATGTGCCTGTTTTTTTTTTCTCTTCTATTTGGGGGTGGGGGTGGGGGTGGATGGTGCTTTTTTTTTGTTTAGTTTTCTTGTTTATAGCCTGAGCAGGAATATCCCATTTCTTGGCAGAAATTTGTTTCTTTATTAGATTTTGAAGGGTTAATGATTTAATTTAATTTGATTTTATTTTGTTTATTTCATTTTTGTAATGTGGTTTTTAGTTTTGTTTCTGATTTAATTTTGTTTACTTTATTTTATGTAATGTGGTTTTTAGTTTTGTTTCATTTATTTTATTCATTTATATAATGTGGTTTTATTTGTTCTGATTTATTTTTTCGTTTATGAATGTGGTTTTTAGTTTTGTTTCTGATTCTTATTTTGTTTATTTCATTTTATGCAATGTGGTTTTTAGTTTTGTTTCTATTTTATTTTGTTTATTTCATTTTTGTAATGTGGTTTTTAGTTTTGTTTCTGATTTTATTTCAGTTTGTTTTTAGTTGTTTTTTTCAGTTTTTCTCATTATTCTATAGTTTCATCATTTGCAAAGCACCAGTCAGCTGTTTTCACATCACTCATTCCAAACTTACCAGACAGCAACTGTATTTAGTTTCATTGTACACACAGCCTGCAGTGGACATGAAGCTTTAAATGTAGAACCACTGTAAGGTCATCACCCAGTAGTCCCTACACAACTGGTTTTTTTTCAATGCCATTTTAGTTTTACAATTTTTTAGTTTTTTTTTTTTGTTTCACATGTTCTTGTTTTATAGTATTTTTGTTTGGTGTCTCGCTCGTGTCTCCATTATCTTTTTTTAAAATTTTTTCTCTTTTTTAGTTAATTTTTTGCAAACCTCTCTTTTTCTGTTGATGCTGGTTTGTATCTTCATTCTGTTACTTTGTTTTTTTGCAATACACTGTCTTGCATTGCACCCATTTTAAGATTTCTGTACACTCCACTCTGACCATCAGTGTTGTAGCTCTGTCTTGAAAGATCTGAAAACCTGCAATCTTATGCACCAACGTACAAGCATTGATTAAAATATCACAATTCTACAGGCCAGGACCAGCATACCTTCTGGTCCTAGACACTGAGTGCTGAAGCCCTTCAAGTCTTTGTTGGAGCATTTGTTTTACTTGACCTTCTCAATACATACCTAAAGAGATCCTAGAAAGAAATACATACAGTGAAGATGTCCTGTAGTCTGCAGGATTGTAGTGCTGACATCTTCATTACAGTGCCCTTGGTGCTAGGTGTATCACTGCCAGCCAGTCTCTGTTAACAAACATGTGTGTCATAAACATGAACAAACAAACAAAAAATAACAATTGTTATTTTAGCAAACTTGAATATATATACAAGTGGCAAAAAAACACATCAGGCTTGCCGTCACTCGCACTTAAAATCAAACTCTTTTTGGACTGACTTACTATAAACAAAGACATTGTTACACTTTACATTTTTTTCTCGTAATAATGACTTGACGAACAATGATATGAGCAAGATTCGTATTATAGTGAGGTGAACAATGGCAAGATACTGTTAATATACTTTTTAATTAGAAAAATGCATCCACACTAAAGTTGTGTTAAGACATATCTCTGCAATGGTAATACACAGAGCTTACAATTTTCTTAATGGGGGCAAACAGTAGCATACTCAAAATGCCACCATTGGTGGTGAACCTTGTTTCACGTGAGGAACAAAACTTATTTACACATATCGCTAAAAACGGAAACATAACTTCGCAAAAGTAAAGGGACAGTTGTTTTGTTTTTTAAAGCCTGAGATTTTAAACCCCAAACTTGTAAATGCTTAGAGTCAGTAGTAATTTGGGAAATTAATACTTGAATTTTACTTGGTTCCATTGTCACTGTAATCGATCACGTGACATTTACAACTTTGGTCCATGACAAAAGGCAATGAAAAATAGTTACTACCTTGCAGCAGTCATGTATCAATAACCAGTCCCTTGAATCAGTATCACATATTCGTCAAAGAACTTAAAACTGCAGAACGTAACCACTAAAGATCACAAAATACTTGTTTGTTTTTTCTATATCAAGCCCAACATCGAACTCACCTCCAAAGAGCCCGCCATGACACATTGTAAAGAGAGATAACTCGCAGGAAGAAAAGGGGGTGGGATAACCAAGAAAAAAGGGGGGGTGGAGGGAAAGGTACTAGGACCTACCCTAAGAATCTGCTTACGATCTCTATTGCCAGGTGGTTCCAGTTAGACATTGTTAGGAAAAACCAGCAGCAGCAAATAATTATTGTACTGTTGTGTTGTGCTGTCTAGAACAAACGTTGGCACAGGCGCTTATTCTTATAGCTATATCTTGCAATTAATAATATTTGAGTTTCCACAATCATTGAAGGCGGCAGGTTGCATTTTGTTTATGGTTTGGCTTGCATCAGTCATTTGTAACTAGTAGATCAATGAACCCCCCCCCCCCCCCCCCTCTTCACCCTACCCACCCCTTCCCTTGACAGAATTATTTTCGTGGATCGGTGGTCTAGGTGGTAGCGCGTCCTGCCTAGAAAGCAAAAAGTCCGGGTCGGAGTGTGCGGTGGTTCGTACCCCATTTGGGCCCAAAACTTTTTCCCCATCCATTAGACCCTGAGTGGTGGTCTGGGCGCTAGTCTTTCGGATGAGACGATAAACGGAGGTCCCGTGTGTTAGGCTACATCACTATTTAGCGCACATAAAAGAACCCACGGCAACAAGGGGGTTGACCCTGGCAAAATTCTGTAGAAAAAAGCCACTCTGATCGGGAAACAAATACAGTTGCATGCAGGAAAAAAAAAAAAAAGGGTAGATGCTGCACTTGTGGCGAGGCGCTCTCCCTGGGGATAGCAGCCCGAATTTCAGGAAGAGAAATCTGCTGTGACGTAAAGTGGTACAAAATACGAAATACAAAATATCTTTCATCAGAAACGCCTGTAAAAACTTCCAAACCCAAACATGTCTGTCATCCAGATCAGCCAACCATAATCATAGACCTTGTTCAGTTTGATTATTCCTGTTTACAGTTACTGAGCTGCCATAGGCTTTATCATGTGGAGAGTTTGCTTAATTTTGATACATCAACTTCAATACTACAAAGAAGTATAAACTTCTCATTATCTAATTTGTCTGATTCTTGAACATCCACTGCCAGTGTACCCATTAACTGTACCGGGATTTTTAATGCATGGAGGTGGCTGGAAAGATATTTTGGAGGGGAAGGGGGCAGAAAAAATGGAAAGAGGTGTGTGTGGGGGGGGGGGGGGGAACAGACAGACAGACAGTCAGTTTGACAGACACATCAGCAATTCAAAGTGTCTATCAACGAAAGAATTCTGACAACTCCGTGTGAGGAGTCAGGCAAAGCTTGTAAAGGGAGACTATGCATGCTAAGCCTCTTCACGGGTGTTAGCAACGTTTGTCGAACTTGACCCCGAGGGTTTTGAAGTAAGTGTGTGGAATTTGTCGTCTGCTTTGGCCTGGAAATCCCTCTGTCAACTTGTTGTGACAGAAGAATCTCATGGCCAACATTCCGTTGGGATTTTTTGCGGTGGTTTTTTTTTTTTAATGGTAAGGTCAGAAACTTGTCGCAATTCTTTATACTCTTCTTCAGTAATACATGTTGTTACATTGTTATTGTTACTGTGGTGGTAGCATTTGTTGTTTTGTTTTGTGTTTTCTGTCTCTCTGGCTGTTTCTCTCTGTCTCTGTATCTCTCTGTCTCTGTCTCTCTCTCTCTCTCTCTCTCTCTCTCTCTCTCCTCTCTCTCTCTCTCTCTCTCTCTCTCTCTCCACACACACACACACACACAACACACAACACACACACACACCACACACACCACACACACCACACACACACACACACACACACACACACACACACACACACACACACACACGTGCACACACACACACACACACACACACACACACACACACACACACACACACACACACACACACAGAGGATACTGTTTTTTGCCCACCATTAAAGTGGCCACATACTGACTTTGCAGTGCTGTGTTTGCGCTGGAGGTGCTCTCATTGCTTCAACAATTCACCTTCGAGGAGAATGTTCTCCTGGAGTTAACATCAGTGCTGACTTCACTCTCCCCCAAATTCCTTCGGATGAGACTATAAACCGAGGCCCCGTGTGCGAACGCACGCAGAACATCTTGCGCACACGTTAAATCCTGTTCCACTTTTCGTAAGAGTAGGCCATTGTGTGCCGGTGGGAACATGACAAATGACAATATTTACACAATACATACTCACGGGGACTGGATTAAAAAAAAAATCACATGAGTGCTTATTCCATTATCCTCGATATAAAAGAATAAAATACAAATAAATAAACAGAAATGTACTATTTTGGGTGGCCCGAGGCGCTGAAGTGGGAGACCTCCTGACTTTCTGACCTTCTGTTCACAGTCCTTAGGTCAGCGTATTTCTGGATGGGACTATAATATTATACCCTCAGCTCAGTGAAAACTCCCGGTTCAGTCGACAGGTCCAGGTTCGATCCCCCATTTGTGCCCGTAACGTTTGCCCCCATCTACTAGACTGCGTGGTGGTCTGGGTGCTAGTCTTCCGTAAGAGACAATAAACCGGGTTCCCATGTGCAACAGGCATTTAGCGCGCGTAAAAGAACCCATGGCAGCAGGAGAGTTGTCCCTGAAAAAATCGTATTGAAGTCACTCCGATAGGGAAACAAAATTAATTAATAGCCTACACAATCATGCAGACATGAAGAGAACAACAACAACAACAACAACAAAAACAGATGGTGGCACTGTTCTTGTGATGATGCGCTCTCCCTTGGGAAAGTACCCCGAATTCTGTCTTAAAGTGGTTTAAAATGCAAATACAACAATTACAACTACAAAAAAATACATTTCAACAAAAATAAATTCAACAAACTAATAAAAATACAATGACTGGACTGAATGGCGATGGCACCTTACTTGGCTTTACTGGACCTCTTGGCATGGAAAACTGATGACAGAGACCAATGGTGAAGCTTTCATATTATTTTTAGGTGTGTAAGAACAGAGGGAGCATGCAGCATTGAGGAAGCATGGCCGGCCTCCAGTGTCTGTACTGTTTCCACTCAATGCCTGTCTTTTCAAAGCCTTCACAACAAAGAACAGGTCCATCTTTCCCCCTGAACAAAGCATACAAAAAATCCAAGACATGGGAGGCAACTTCACGTGATTGTGGGGTAACCACTGTATTGGTTATTGTCCCTTCTTCATGAAACCACGAAACGAACAGATCGAATGTTAAACTCTGTGTGTGTGTGTGTGTTTGTGTGTGTGTGTTGTATGTTTGTTTGTTTGTTTGTTGTTGTTGTTGTTGTTGGTGGTGGTGGTGGTGGTGGTGGTGTGTGTGTGTGTGTGTGTGTGTGTGTGTGTGTGTGTGTGTGTGTGTGTGTGTGTGTGTGTGTGTGTGTGTGTGTTGTGTGTGTGTGTGTGGGTGTGTGTGTGTTGTGTGTGTGTGTAGGCATGAAGAAAATAAAAGAGCCAACATGCGAAGCATTCCAGCGCCATGCAACATCAGATGGGCTTTTAGTGACTGCCTGAAAAATGGGACTTCAAGTTGCTGGAAGAAGAAAAAGAAGGAGGATGAGGAAGAGTAGGAGAATAGGAGGAGATGGAGAAGATTGGTAAGGATTTGTTGAAACTATCGCACACCTCGATTTCTAGCTGTCAGTCAGCTGCTGGCAAGAAAGCCCATGACATGACAGGACTCTGTGCAAACACTTACTGGCTGTAGCTGTCAGACAGCATACAGAGGGCTTCAGGTTCTATGCAAACACTGGCTACAGCTGTCAGACAGATAGCATACAGAACGCTCCAGATTGTGCAAATATTTACTGGTTGCAGCTGTCAGACAGACAGCTGTCTCAGTGCGACTGTAAGTCCTTACCAACTGCTGTTACCCAGATTCACAGCTCCCATTCAGAGCTGAAAGATCTACAAGTTGATAATTATGACATTCTCTGTCATACAGTTGCAGGGGGAAAAAAATGTCATGAACAGTAGAGGCCACTTTTCATGACCTTCATCATCCACCTGATAAAGGCGTTGGACCTGGTGATCCAGAGAGGTGTGTTCCAGCTGCTGAAGAGGATTGGCTGCCCCCCCCTCCTCAAGGTTGCTCAGCTTACTTTAAAGGCCAGAGGGGGGCGGGACAGCCTAGTGGTCAGAACATTACACTTGCAATTTGACGACCCAGGTTCAATTCCCGTTTGAGGGGATTTTTTTTCCTGGAGTTAATATCAGTGCCGACTCCACTCTCCCCAAAAGTCCTTCGGATGAGACTGTAAACCGAGGCCCCGTGTGCGAACGCACGCATAACATCATGCGCACACGTTAAATCATGTTCCGCTTTTCGTAAGAGTAGGCCTTTGTGTGCCGTTGGGAACAGATGACAAGATTTACAAAACTGCATACACACGAGGACTGGATGTAAAAAAGCGCACGAGTGCTTACTTCATTATCCTCGATATAAAAAAAATCTCTTTTTAAAAAAGTAAGACCGGATGAGGGGTACTGTCAACTACCATCATGAAACTTCCAAACCCTTTATAATCAAGAACGGTGTGAATCAAGGGTGTGTCCTTGCCCCCAACCTTGTCTGACATTTTTTCTTCTCCATGCTGCACGCTGCACTCTGGCTTCAGACACTCCACGGAAGGTGTCCATCTACACACCAGGAGTGATGGAGGATTGTTCAACCTGGCCTGCCTGAAAGCCAAGACCAGAATCCGCTCAGTTTTTGACATGAGGGAGGGATGCTGTGTTCAGACGACTCAGCCCTGAAAAGCTGATCGGCCTGTTGTCATGCCTGCATAAAGTTAAGAGATGCAACAATGTCATGGTTCAGGATGTGTCTATACCCCCATCAAAGGTGTATGCAAGCGCGACGTGATAGCCACTGACATAAACTCTGGTAGCTGGAAACACTTGAAGAAAATTATAACGGGTAGAGGAGAGCAGTACCTGGCATAATCTACAAGGGAACAATGAAAAAACTCCAAATGTAGAAAGGCAGAAGAAGACACAGGTAGGAAAGACAGCAAAACCAGACTGCCAACCCAGTGTCCAGTTTTGCCTGCAACAACTGTGGCAGAGACTGCCATGCACGGTTTGATCCTAAGAACCGCTGCAGACGTCGCCCTAAACATCACTGATGTGGCAGCGCCACAGACAGAAGGCACAGCCACTGTCTCCACAGACAGAAGGCAAAAAGCCCACAACCGCTTGGTTTGTCAGTGTGAGTATGCGTTTCCCTTGTGCCCACGTATGACTTTAGAACAACGAAGTTGACTTGACTTGACTTCACTTCACTTGACGTGAATTGACTTGACACGATCTGTAATGTTCATCAATACAGTCAGAAGGCTATAGGTGCAGGGGTGGGGGGGGAGGGAGGGGGGTAGTGGAGGTCAGGTGAGGTGCCAACCTTTGTATGACTAGACCACCCTCCTCTCTGCGGTGTCATGACAGGGTCACGTCCCCTGACCACGAGGAAACAGGCAGGCAGGCAAGGGGGAGGGAAGGAAGGAAGGGGATGGTCTCTCTTTGTACATCAATAAAGCCGACATTCCTCTTAGCGCAACCACTTAGAGTTCTTTTTAGAGCCGGCTCTCTCCAGCTTCACTGAATCCGGAGTTGTAACTGTTTCATGCCCTAATAATGCTGACCCCGAAACACTTTAAACCAATATGAAATAATGTAACTTTTTGCTTTTTTTTGAGATTATGATTTGTGTCACTGTGCTACTGTTGG
>CM060320.1:66370092-66380092 GCA_030674155.1 Stramonita haemastoma | reverse complement strand
CTGATGTAACTCTGAGTTAAAAGTAACACCAATAAGAACTGAAGTCTACGTGTGGATGACGTCAGTTTTGTAGGAACTGACATCACGCTGAGCTAAAAGAACGCTTACACTAATAATAGATGAGGTCTACGTGTGGATGACGTAAGTCTTTCAGAAACTGACATAACTCTGAGCTAAAAAAATAAATAATTAAAAAAAGACGCTAACACTAATACAAGATGAGGTCAAAGTGTGGACAACTAGCATGTGAGTGAGTGAGAGAGGCAGCAGGCAGGCACTGAGGCAGGCAGCGCTTAGAAAGGTTGTAGAGAGGTCAGGAAATAATTATAATTATGTGGGTCTTTTAGTCCTCTGATCAACTGACGCCCAACGCCAACGCTACCTCACTCACTACAAGTCATACTTTTTATTAAAGTGGCGTCACGTGTGTGTGTGCGTGTGTGTGTGAGTGTGTGTGTGTTGTGTGTGCGTGTGAGTGTGTGTGTGTGTGTGTGTGTGTGAATTTTCTCGCTGAGGAGAGAGAGGATGAGATGTGAGTAGATGAAATGAGAGAGAGAGAGAGAGAGTTTTGTGGATATTAACCGATGTGTTTTTGTTTTTCCAAAGTTCTGCTTTTTCTTCTTTCTCTTTGGGTGTGTGTGTGTGTGTGTGTGTGTGTGTGTGTGTGTGTGTGTGTGTGTGTGTGTGCGTGCGTGCGTGCGTGCGGCACACACACGACTGCGCGCTCAGGCCTGCATGTGTGCTTTAGTGTTCGTGAGTTTTCCACCTTCGAAGTTCGATATATAAAAAAGATCTAAACAGCCCTGTCTGTCTGTCTGTTGTTTGTCTGTCAGGACACACTTGTTTCATCATGTGACCCTCCCCTATAGTTGCATCTCTTACCACTTCCTGCTTTCAATAGGCATCTACATCTCCATCACCCTGCCTAAGTACGTGTGTGTGTGTGTGTGTGTGTGTGTGTGGTTGTGTGTGTGTGTGTGTGTGTGTGTGTGTGTGTGTGCAAATAAAAAAAAACCTGTAAATCTTTTGTGAATGGCTGGATCCCTATGAATGTTATGATTGCAAGCACTGATTTGTTTGCTTTACAAGATTTAGCGCTATAGAAATTCCAAGTAATATTATATTACAAGATTACCATCTATACACATTCCATATATTATATTATTATTAATTATTATTTATTATTATCTATTATTACCCTCATAATTACTGTTGTTGTTATTATTGTTGTTGTTATTGTTGTTGTTACTGTTGTTGTTATCATTATCATCATCATCATCTTATTAATCATTATTATTATTATTATTATTATTATTATTATTATTATTATTATTATTATTTATTATTATATTATTTTATATTTTCTCCCTGATGGGGTAACTAACCTTAGTTCTGGGATGGATTTCGTGCTGTGTTTAGCAAGGGGGGCAGGCTGCAGGCTTAGCCTGCTTTGATGGCGCCAGATCAGAGGGAGAAAATCTCCTCACAGGTCTATCTGTTACCTCCCCTGACAGAGTTCTTCACACCCACGTCATCAGTCCTAACAGGCCACTGACGTCTGCTGCGGAGCTTGAAAGGGAAATGGCATTCTGGACATAGTTTCTTTCAGACACAAATTGGCTTCATATTAAAAGGAAGGGGAGGGGAAAGAGAGAGGTAGAGCGAAAAAGAGTGTGTGTGTGTGTGTGTTGTGTGTGTGTGTGTGTGTGTGTGTGTGTGTGTGTGTGTGTGTATCCAGACATATGCATACTCTCTGTCTCTCTCTTTCTGTCTTGTCTGTCTGTCTGTCTGTCTGTCTGTCTGTCTCTTTCTCTCTCTCAATAAAAAGATTTGATTTGATTTGATTTGATTTTGATTTGATTTTTGATTTATTGTCTCTCTCTCTCTCTCTCTCTCTCTCTCTCTCTCTCTCTCTCTCTCTTTCTTTCTCTCTCTTCTCTTCTTCTTCCTTCTTCTCTCTCTCTCGTCTCTTCCTTCTGCTCTCTCGTCTCTCCTCTCTTCTTCTCTCTCTCTCTCTCTCTCTCTCTCTCTTCTGCTGTGGCTCTGCTGTCTTCGTCTTCTCTTCTCCTCTCGTCTCTCTCTCTCTCTCTCCTCTCCTCTCTCTCTCTCTCTCTCTCTCCTCTTTCATCTCATCTCATTCATCTCATCTCATCAAATCTCACCTCATCTTATTCTCTGTTCTACACATATTATATACATACTCGCCCGCGTACCCAAGCGCTTAACATACCAGTTTGTTTAACACGCACAAGCACGGGTTCATAACGAGTGCGCGCGCGCGCGCCACACACCACAACACACACACACACACACCACACACCACAGCCACACACACACACACACACACAACACACATATTTCTCTCTCTCCTCTCTTCTCGTCTCTGTCTCTGTCTCTTCTTCTGTCTCTCTCTCGTCTTCTCTCTCTCTCTCTCTCTCTCTCTCTCTCTCTCTCTCTCTCTCTCCTCACACACCACACACCCATCACCACATACACTATAAACAACACCATTAACATACATCTTATCACATACAGTATAGTGTGAGCTAAGTTAGAAGGATTTTATATGAGATGAATCCGATGAGAGAGGGAGGGACTGAGATGAAGAAAGAGAACAGAGACGAGCACAGATACAGAGAACGAAGAGACATGAGAGCGATAAAATCTCTGTTTGCCGGGTCTACTTGGCTGCTCGACTTCTGTTTTCACATGCACCCCCTCCCTCTATTCATCGCTCTTTCTGCCTTCATAAAACATCAACACACAATCTGAAACTTGATATGCCCGACACAGAAAAACATTCACACTGCCATAAAAATACAACAGATAGAAATCAAACGTGAACCTTGTACCACAAACGAATATCAGAGGGAAAATAACATTATTTGCAGCATACACGGCTGACAATAGACAGAGATAGATGGGACATAAAAAGATCAAGGCAAATGAAACAGGGAATAGGACAGAATAGACAAAAGCGCAGATAAACAGGAAGATAGATCAATAAGGTACAGACAAAGACATACAGACCATCAAATAGCAAACCTCAGGAACAAAGACAGACAGAGACATACAGACTCAGGCAAATAGACAGAGACAACAACTCAGACAAGGCAGATAAGACAGACAGACTCAGAGCAAAAGGACAGCAGAGACAGACGACCAGCAATACAGAGACAGACTCAGCAAAAGACAGACGAAGACAGCAACCAGCAAATCAGACAGAGAACACAGACGGAGACGACAGACAGACTCTGGCAAACAGACAGAGAAGGACAGACAGTAAACAGACAATAGACAGAGACAGAAATCAGGCAAACAAGACAGACAGACATACTCAGCAAACAGACAACAGACTCAGACAAACATACAGAGATAAACAGACTTAGGCAAAACAGACACAGACAGACATACTCAGGCAGACAGACAGAGACATACAGACTTAGACTGGGGGGACGGGATAGCCTAATGGTCAGAACATTGCGCTGGCAATTTGACGACCCGAGTTCGATTCCCGGTCGAGGAGGATTTTTCTCCTGGAGTTAACATCAGTACTGACTCCACTCTCCCCCAAAGTCCTTCGGATGAGACTATAAACCGAGGCCCCGTGTGCAAACGCACGCAGAACATCTTGTGCACACGTTAAATCCTGTTCCACTTTTTGCAAGAGTAGGCCATCGTGTGCCGGTGGGAACAGATGACAGAACTGACAAAACTGCATAACACGGGGACTGGATGTAAAAAAGCACAAGAACGCTTATCCCATTATCCTCAGACTCAGGCAAATGGATGGACAGGCAGAGACAGACTCAGGAAAACAGACAGACTCAGGCAAACAGACACAGACAGACATACTCAGGCAAACAGAGACAGACTTAGGCAGAGACAGAGACAAACAGATAAGCAGACAGACACAGACAGAGACAGACAGACAGACAGACAGACAGACAGACAGACAACACACCACACACACACACACACACACACACACACACACACACACACAACACACACACCACACACACACACACACCCGTGGGAGATGTGACTATAAGTGTCAGTTGAAGAGACGAGGCTGTGGTACATTGTTTCGATAACACGATAACTCGGGCGATCATTCACCGGTTATCACCCTTTATCCTCTCCTTCACTCTCTGCCACTCACACCTTCACATTCCTAGTCCGTCTGTCTGTCTGTCTTCTGTCTGTCTGTCTCTCTCTCTCTCCTCTCTCTCTCTCTCTCTCTCCCCTCTCTCTCTCTCTCTCTCTCTCTCTCTCTCTCTCTCTCTCTCAATGAGAGAGGAGACTTTAAACCGAGGCCCCGTGTGCGAACGCACGCAGAACATCTTGCGCACTCGTTAAATCCTGTTCCGCTTTTCGTAAGAGCAGGCCATTGTATGCCGGTGGGAACAGATGACAAGATTTACAAAACTGCATACACACGGGGACTGGATGTAAAAAAGCACGAGTGCTTATTCCATTATCTTCGACATCAAAAAATAAATCAAATCAAATCTGGGGTGTGTGTGTGTGTGGGTTGTGTGTGTGTGTGTGTGTGTGTGTGTGTGTGTTGTTTGTGTTTTTGTGTGGTGTAAAGAATAAGAATATCTTAGAATGAGTTCGCAACATTCTTGTTTTAGATTTTGCCCCTTTTCTTTCTGTTCCGCACATACTAAAGCATTCACAAAAAAAATAAACCCCCTTTTTGTGAACGACTAGCCTCTGCCTCAAAATTCAAATTTGGTAGGCTTGATTGAAAAAAAAACAACTTCAGCAAACATTGTACCGCCTCAGTCCTTTGTCATCTGCTAGCTTCCTATCTACAGTGTGCATGCGTGGGGTCAACGCTGTAGAAATACAAGTAATCCTTATTTGATAATCATTTCCAACTTTCTCGTAACTACCTGGTATTGCTCTATGTTACATCAATTCCCCAAAAACAGGCACACAGCGCATTTTTTCCTACTTTGAAATTATGTGGAAATCCACAAAACGAAATTCTGACTAACACTCTTCGCATGATACTACAACACCTGCAAGGGGATACAGGAGTGTAGCCTTAGCTTTGAAAGCAAGGGATATCACCCCATCTTGGCTTTTGTCTGTGACTTCAGCCCCTTCCCCACCACCCCCTCTCTACCTCCTTGTTGTAATGTTGTAGACACAGTTAGGGCTGGAGATGTGGGGGTGTGGAGTTCAGAAGATACTACTACACTGCTGTGAACTTTGTCTGTTTTCAGTTCTTAGGGTGTGGTACAACTGCATGAGTTCATAAATTATGGAGCTCCTGTGTGGGAACCAGCCCAGAACCCATCAAATTGCATGCAGGCTAAAACCCTATCGCCTGCCCCTGAAGAACAGGTTCACATACAAATTCAAATGCCTAAGTTCTCGAACAGACACACGTATTATTTAGATTACGAGCAAAAGACTACACGTTAAGAGCATCACCTGTGAGCAGTAGCTTGCATGCACATTTCTTACAATGGCCTATTTATATCTCATCACTTTTTTTTCAATATTGACATCAGTTTACTTTTTTTCCAATATTGACATCAGTATACTATTTTCCAATATTGACAGCAGTCTACTTTAAAAGACATTGACATGTTTTGTTTTGTTTTCCAATATTAACATCAGTTTATTTTTTTCAATATTGCCTTTAGTTGTTTTATTTTCAATATTGACACCAGTTTACTTTTTTTTAAATATTGATATTAGTTTGCTTTTTTAAATATTGACATCACTTTATTTTTTTTAAGTTTGAAATTGCTGTACTAATTTTCAATAATGATATCAGTTAACTTTTTTCAATATTGACATCCCTCTTACTTTGTTCATTATTGACATTACTTTACTATTTTTTGTCAATATTGACCAAAAGTTTTAAGAGGTGTTTTTTTTCTTTGCTTTTCTTGTTGACATGTTTCTTATTTACATACATGAAAGAATAATTTCAATCATTGAACGCTGTCTTTGTCTGTGACAAAGATAATGATAGATTGTGCCATGCACATATTTGGATAATATATTCCGAACATGTTTTACAAACACAAAACATACAACATTGCCAGCTATGGAATCACCTGTCTTATTTAGTCACACTTTAGTCTTGCTTAGATGTTGGCGTGGGTGTGGGTGTGGGTATGGAGAGGGGGGGGGGTGTTTTTGGTTCTTGCCTTATTTTCTTTGCTTTGGAGTTAGGTTTTATTTTTTTGGTAATTGTTGGGTTTTGCTTTTTTGTGTGGGTTTTTTTGTGTGTGTGTGTGTGTGTGTGTGTGTGTGTGTGTGTGTGTGTGTGTGTGTGTGTGTGTGTTGTGTGTGTGTGTTTTGGGGAGTGGCTGGTTGTTTTTGTTAGTTTTCTTGTGGGGTTGTTTTGTTGACTTTTTTTTTTTTTGGGGGGATCATATGTCTGAATCTTTTATAATGGTCTGGCTTTGATGATTGTAAGTAAGTCAGAGAGGTCAATGACCCCAAGACCGGGGCTGTGTGGCCTGAATCAACAAAGAAAGAGAGAGAGAGACAACAGGAAGGAAGGAAGAAAGGAGGGGAGAGGAACTCACCTACATCTAGCTCTGTGCATCTCCCCTGTCTGCCTGCAGGGATCGGATGGGTGATCTAGAGGTAGCGCACCTGCCTAGAAAGGGAAAATCCCAGGTTCAAAGTGTGTTGTGGTTCAATCCCTGTTTGGGCCTGAAACTTTTCCCCCCATTCACTAGACGTACATGGTGGCTTGGGTGCTAGTCTTTCGGATGAGACGATAATGCGAGGTCCCGTGTGTAACACGCATTTAGTGCACATAAAAGAACCCATGACAATAAGAGAGTTTTCCCTGGAGAATAATGTATAAGAAGTCACTCTGAGAAAGAAACAACTACACATACAGACAAGAAAAGAAGCTATTCGTCCTTATAGCGGTATTATCTGCATACTAAACAACTTCAGTGTAACTTGACAAAGACCTGCTAAGGAGATCACACGAAAGAATAGAAAACAAAATAGGGGCGAGTACTGATCCCTGGGGTATACCTAAATCGATAGAGACCAACGATGGTGCAAACAGATCTGTCAGATAAGAAATTTTGATAATTTTGTATATGATAATCCATTGATACCGATGTACTTCAATTTACATAACCACTGTTCATGACAAACTCTATCATAAGCCTTCTTCACATCAAAGAAGGTGGCTGATACTCTTCTTCTTTTGGAAAATTCCTTTTTGACTAGATGGGTTCATTTAACTAAATGATCAGTAGTACATCTTTCTTTTCAAAAGCCAGCCTGATTTGTTGGCATAACATAATTCTTTTCACAATGGTGGAACAGGCGCTTACGTATTTTTCTAATCACTTTACCCACATGCGAAGTAAGAGCAATTGGTCAAAAACTATCAATTGATGACTGCAGTTTACTTTTCTTAAGGATTGGAACTACTATCGACTGCCTCCAGATATTAGGAAGAGTACCATTTATCCAGCAGTTTTGGAAAAATGAAAAAAGTAGCCTTTTCCATTGGCATATGGGCCAGCATTTGATAGAATATATCACCAGGACCAACTGCTGTCTTGTTGTGTGTAAACGTATCTAATGTTTCAATAAATTTGCCGTAATTCTTGAATCGAAGTCTTTAGATAATCCACATTATATGATGAAAGATTTTCTGATTTGTTGAGTTTACATAGCCAATATTGATTAGTGTTTGATTGTAACTTTCAAGATGAACTCCTTTCTGAGAACATCGTAACTGAGGCTTATGCTTTTTCAACTACTCCTGGAAATCTAATATTTTTAAACTTGATTGAATATGTTGGAAGTGAAAAACTATTTTTCATGTCAGAAACATTCTCCCAAAGAGGAACTGTTCGACAGGTAATGTAACTAAAAATCATCCACCTGTATACATTTTCCTAGGGGTGTGTTTAGAAAACAACACCTTTACTTTAAAAAAAAAACTTGGTGGAAAGAAGAACGGAGGTGAGACTGAGGGCAGGGGGGTGAAAAGTGAGAAAAACAGGGGAGAGGAGGGTGGGAGGGGACAAAAATCTGGAACTGTCTTCCTCTGCTTAATCTGGTTCTTTGCATCATCAGACTGGCGGTAGATATGAGTTAGGGTAGCCAGCTACTTCTGTCTCCCAGTACAGACCCACAAACAACACCCCTGTTTGGTTTTTCTGCCCGCCTCTCCGGAAAGGTCAGGGCTATGCACACGGAAGCTGTGGCGTGTTAACTGCTGAGAGGGCGGTAATTGATAACGTTAGTTTTCGTGTGTGTGTGTTGTGTGTTGTTTGTGTGTGTGGTGGTGTCCTTAAAGGGAGTCCTTGTCGTTAAATGGAAGAAGATTTCAACTGCGTGAACTCTGTCAGTAAGTAACGTGACATTGCTTTTTCAACTGCTGGCACACATCGCTTCTTATGCACACACTTGGAAACGCATCAGAAAAATGCAGATGTTCAGCCCCACAAAGCGTGTCAGAAAGTAGTAACTAGAAACTATTTTCAAACTGCTGAGCACAGTGCTGTCTATCAACATACCTGGAACACGACCAAATTAATGCCAGTTCAATATTACTACACAAAACCCCAAAAAAAAATTAGTTGAGAAGAGAGAGACTTCAAACGTAAAACAAGTCCTCTCTTAACTTTCCGGAGAAATCTATTGTTGGCCCCATTTCACAGGCTCACAAAGAAAGACAATAGGACCCCAGTCCAAGCTTGCTGTGTATATAAGGAATTGTCAGATTTGGAATTGTGTGTTTTGCCATTTATTAGTCTGTGCATTGGCAGCCCACCCAGAAAGGTCAGAAACAGAAGCCTTGCTTTGTTTTTTGTTTATGTTGTTTGTTTGTTTTAAACAGGAAAATTTTTTCAACCAAAGCGGGATTCCTATCGCTGCTGAGCCTGTCTCCTTTACTTCTTCGTCCAACGTTCAACCATAAAAAATTGTTTAATCTGTGTTATATGATAAAAAATGCGTTGCGCTGCCCGTTAAGCACCTGAAGACAAGTCAGGCCCAGCGCATCCTACTTCGGCATGGGAAGAAAATCTTTTAACATCTTTCTGGATAAAAAAAAAAAGGCAGGAGAATGAACCAAACAGGCAGAAACTACACGAGAAGGAGGTGATGAATAGAATTAGAAACAAGGCAGAAACAAAGAGAGGATCAGAAAAAAGGGAATTTCTGGCACAGAATTCTGGGAGTTGAGGACGCTATTTATGAGTGACAGGCCTAGAACTCAACGAATTTTTTAAGAAAGGCAGAACAGAGAGAGAAGGAATGGAAGAACTGGTTGTCAAGTCTTCAGGGGTGCCTCCCACGGTCGTCAGACTGAAGGATTTATTTATCTATTTTTCTTTTATATCGAGGATAACAGAATAAGCAATCATGTGCTTTTTTTCATCCGGTCCCCGTGTGTATGCAGTTTTGTAATATTGTCACCTGTTCCCACGGCACACGATGGCCTACTCTTACGAAAAGCGGAACAGGGTTTAACGTGTGCGCAAGATGTTCTGCGTGCGTTCGCACACGGGGCCTCGGTTTAAAGTCTCATCCGAAGGATAGATAGATAGATAGATAGATAGATAATGATAGATAGAGGACGCTATTTATACTTACAGCTGTCCCCGCCCCCCCCCCCCCCCCCCCCCCCCCCCCCTTGCATCCCCAGCGGTAACAGGGTAAGTCCACTTTACGATATCAACCACTTTGCGACACAACATACGTGTTAGAGCCACCCTCCTCTCTCTCTCTCACCTCCCTCTGTCTTCAAGTCACGGTACTTTGAGGGGGGGGGGGGGGGGAGGGAGGATCACAGGTGTGGGTGGGGTCGCGTGCGGAAAAAGAAATCTTATTGCCGGGAAATACCGGAAAGGGAACTGTTGTGATTGGGGTGCGAAGGTAAGTGACGTCAAAGGAAAAACAGTCCGCTTTGTAAAGTATCCACGAGAGAGAGAGAGAGAGAGAAGAAAGAAAGAAAAAAGAAGACTGGGTGAAAGAGAGA
>CM060320.1:66360092-66365092 GCA_030674155.1 Stramonita haemastoma | reverse complement strand
TGCGTGTGTGCGTGTGCGTGCGTCCATGTGTGTATGTGTGTCTGTGTCTGTGTGTCTCTGTACGTCTGTGTCTGTGTATGTAAGTATGTAAGCATGCACATACTCATAGTTGAGTCCGAGTATATTTACGTACAAGTTAGTGTCTATGCGTACGCGTGTGCACACATTTTCCCGTGTGTGTGTTTTCTTACAATACTAAACCTTAGCCAAGGTCCGCATAAGCTACCCCACAACTAACGGCCACTCGTTTTAAGCCCAGTTGGCAAGACGGTGCAGATTGATCTGTGCCCCCCCTTAAAGTTGGGTCCCGGTCACAAATGATGTAAGGTACGTTGATGCTGTTCTCCCGACAGAATGTAGCATCCAGTGGCGAAGTGTCGCTTCCCTGTAATTTACAACACACACACGCGCGCGCGCGCACGCACGCATACCCACACGCACGCACACACACGCACACACGCACGAACGCGTACACACACACACCTTTTGTATTAATTGTAAGCGTGGAGATAATTATGAACATCACACACACGCGCGCGCGCGCGCGCGTGCACACATAAACACACGCACACATGCATACACACACAGAGATATACATGCATACACACACACACACACATACGCACAACGTTCGTATTAATTGTAAGCGTGAAGATATAAACACCACACACACATTTCATTTGATTTTTGAATGTTAAGTTTTAAAAACATATTTGCCCAATATTCTCGATTGTTCATTAGAAAAAGTTTTCAGTGATTTTTCATTAATGTTTAGAATTTGTGAATGTTTCCTTCATAGTCCAGTTGCCCGTTTACTTTAGATTGGACTTTACCTTTTTCTTGTTCCAATACATGTTATTTTATCGATGATAATTATTGCCTGTAAGAACACACACACACACACACACACACACACACACACACACACACACACACACACACACACACACACACACACAGAGTCACACAGTCACACACACACGCAGTCACACACAGTGACACAGTCACACGCACACACACACACACACACACACACACACACACACACACACACACACACATACACACACACACACACACACACACACACACACACACACACACACACACCACACACAAAACATATATATATATATATATATATATATATATATATATATATATATATAATATATATATATATATATATATATATATATATATATATTGTAGCATTTATCTTACTCAAGTTCACTTGCTTCTATTTGTTATCTTTTTGTAGTATAGTTCAAGCAGTTTCTGATGGTTAGACCTTTTTTTTTTTTTCTTTTTTCACCAGTCCACACAAACACATCGCCCTTTTTTTTTTCAATCATTTGTCTAAAATCACTTTTTAGTGGATAGACGTTAAAATGAAGACACACACACACACACTTCCCCACACCCCCCTCCCCCCACACCCCCCCCCCCCCCCCCCCACACACACACACACACACACCTCACTGACTCTACTTTAATTAAGTGAGACTGACTGATGATAAAAACCTGAAGTGAACCAAAGCCACTCACTGAAGACGGCCCAGCACACAGTACAGTACAGTACAGTACAGTGCAGTGCAGTACAGTACAGTACAGTGCAGTACAGTACAGTACAGTACAGTACAGTACAGTACAGTACAGTACAGTACAGTACAGTACAGTACAGTGCAGCGCAGAACAGTACAGTACAGTACAGTACAGTACAGTACAGTACAGTACAGTACAGTACAGTACAGTACAGTACAGTACAGTACAGTGGTCAGAACATTGCGCTCGCAATTTGAAGACCCGAGTTCGAGTCCGGTCGAGGAGATTTTTCTCCTGGAGTTAACATCAGTGCTGACTCCACTCTCCCCAAAAGTCCTTCGGATGAGACTTTAAACCGAGGCCCCGTGTGCGAACGCACGCAGAACATCTTGCGCACAGGTTAAATCCTGTTCCGCTTTTGGTAAGAGTAGGCCATCGTGTGCCGGTGGGAACAGATAACATGTACAAAACTGCATACACACGGGGACTGGATGTAAAAAGGCACAAGAGTGCTTATCCCATTATCCTCGATATAAAAGAATAAATCAAATCAAATCAAATCAAAACATATCTCACCTGGGGAAAGCGGCAGATGCAGCGGGCATAGTGGATGTCCCTGGGGATACGTCGGGGGTCTGTGTCCGTCAATATTTCCCATGGGCAAGCCGCCATTGTGTTGATGGAGGCATTGTGCGCGGGCTGGGTTCTAGTGTTTGGGCACAAGGGGAGCTGCCCTGTGTTAGGAAGAGAGAGGAAAGAAAAGACGTTGAAAAGACGAATAGTGAATCTGTGATAGAAAGAAAGAAAGAAAAGAAAAAAGAAAGAAAGAAAGAAAAAGAAGAAGAAAGAGAGAAAGAAAAAGAAAGAAAAGAAAGAAGAAAGAAGAAAGAAAGGAAGAAGAAAGGGAAAAGAAAGAAAAAGAAAGAAAGAAAGAAAGAAAGAAGAAGAAGAAGAAAGAAGAAGAAGGAAGAAAGAAAGAAAGAAGAAGAAGAAGAAAGGAAAGAAAGAAGAGAAGAAGAAAGAAAGAAAGAAAGAAGGAATGAAGAAAGGGAAAGAAGAAAGAAAGAAAGAAGAAAGAAGAAGAAGAAAGAAAGAAAAAGAAAGAAGGAAGGAAGGAAAGAAGAAAGAAAGAGAAGAAGAAAGAAAAGAAAGAAGAAAGAAAGAATAGAAAGAAAGAAAGAAAGAAGAGAAGGAAGGAAGAAAGAAAGAAAGAAAGGATGGAAGGAAGGAAAGAAGAAAGAAAGAAAGAAAGAAAGAAAGAAAGAAAGAAAGAAAGAAAGAAAGGAAGGAAGGAAAGCAGAAAGAAAGAAATTTCATGTTTTACAAAGTGCATTGCAATCCTGTTTATTATCATTTTGATAGTTATTTGCAAAACCATACACAACTTCTCTATGACAAAATACCCCCCCCCCCCCCAACCACCACCACCACAAAAAAAACAACAAAGAAAGAAATTCACCTCCCCTAAAACAAAAACAAAAACCAACATGTACATCAAGGGAAAAAAACTACAAATAATATACAAATGATATCTTAAATGACAAAAGTGATAATCATTTATCTATGTCATCAATGACAATGAATAACAATGAAGATATGTTAGTAACAACAACAACGACGATAACAACGATGCTGATTAAGTTCATTACTCATTCTGCTGAAATTGCTGCTGCTGTTATTCTATGCTGATCACCGCTCTGTGTGTGTATGTGTGTGTGTGTGTGTGTGTGTGTGTGTGTGTGTGTGTGTGTGTGTGTGTGTGTGTGTGTGTGTGTGTGTGTGTGTGTGTCTGTGTCTGTGTGCGTGCGCGCGCGCACACGCGTGCCCGTGCGTATGTGTGTGTGTCTGTGTCTGTGTGCGCGCGCGTGCGTGCATGCGTGCGTGCGCGCTCGCGCGCGCGCGTGCACGCGCAATGTCTTGCAAAAAAAAAAAAAAAAAAATCAATGCGCTTGCATTCAACCCACAACTTTCACCCTCAACAACCCGTTACACTGAATAGTTTGAACACGACAATCAAAATTAATGTGAAGAGAATGACGTCACTACTAACTGACCCCAAAGTGCTACTGTACTGACCTGCAGAGTCACAGGTCACTAGCTGCTGACCCTTTAGTGTCCAGTTCCAGTGTACCCCATGCACCTCCACCCTCACCCCCATCCCCGCCTCCTCCTCCCTCACCACGCTGCCTGACGTCACTGACGTCGTCGCTGCATACGTCAGCCCCCGCTGAGGAGCCAGTGACGTCATCACGAAGAGGAGGACGAGGACGACGTCTCGGCCTATCCGTGACGTCAAGAGGCGAAGAGGAATGGGGAACATTGATCTGTGTATACAGAGGGGGAAAAAAAAAAAAAGATGATGTAAGGAATTGTTTGTTTTGGGTTGGTTTGGGACGGGGGGAAGGTGGGAGGGGGGGGGTGAGGTGTTTTTTCAGGGGTGTAAACGCAGCATGTTTCAAAATTATCTCTTTAGTTAATAAAAAATTTATGCACTTGTTTTAAAAGGACTGATTCCTTGTAACAATGACATTTAAAAAAAAAAAATTCATCTGCTAAAGAACAGATTTCATGTTGTTGATGGTGTGTGTGGAGTACACAACAAGTTATTAAATTAAGCTGGTTGCTGTTCCACATGGATTTGTGTTATAAGTGTTTTCCTGTTTTGAACGAACATTGTGTTGAAACTTTAAGACTGAGGAGTATACACTTTGGAGATCCTGCTATATCAGTCAGGCCACTGTCAGCTTTGCCCTGGAAAGTAAAAAGATGCCAGGATATAGATGTAGGGGAGGGTTACTTCGGCAGTATATATATGGAGAGAGAGAGAGAGAGAGAGAGAGAGAGAGAGAGAGAGAGAGAGAGAGAGAGAGAGAGAGAGAGAGAGAGAGAGAGAGAGAGAGTAGAGAGAGAGAGAGAGAGAGAGAGAGAGAGAGAGAGAGAGAGAAGATCTAGGGGAGGGAAGCTTCAGCATATATATGTATATATATATATATATATATGTGTGTGTGTGTGTGTGTGTGTGTGTGTGTGTGTGTGTGTGTGTGTGTGTGTGTGTGTGTGTGTGTGTGTGTGTGTGTGTGTGTGTGTGTGTGGATCAGTGGTCTAGGTGGTAACGCGCCTTGCCTAAAAAGCAAGAAGTCCGGGTCGAAGTGTACGGTGGTTCGAATCCCAATAAGGGCCCCAAACTTTTCCCTCATCCATAACTGGCATTAGACCATGAGGTCCCATGTGTTACACATCATTATTTAGCGCACGTAAAAGAACCCACGGCAACAAGAGGGCTGTCCCTGGCAAAATTCT
Organism: Stramonita haemastoma; assembly: GCA_030674155.1. Taxonomy (NCBI): domain Eukaryota; kingdom Metazoa; phylum Mollusca; class Gastropoda; order Neogastropoda; family Muricidae; genus Stramonita; species Stramonita haemastoma. The sequence goes on along the minus strand of CM060320.1, from coordinate 66,360,247 downwards.
GTCGAAAAAAGCCACTCTGATAGGGAAACAAATAAAGTTGCAGACAGGAAAAAGAAAAAAAAAGGTGGTGCTGCACTTGTGGCGACGAGAGCAGCCCGAATTTAACTCAGAGAAATCTGCTGTGACATAAAGTGGTATAAAATAAAAGACATATA
>CM060320.1:66352592-66355092 GCA_030674155.1 Stramonita haemastoma | reverse complement strand
GTCATGGAGAAAGGAAGAAAGCCCATCTATACCAAGTGTTCCGTATTCCAGTGAGCGCCATTGCTGATAGATCAGTCTGTGTGTGTGCTGATTTCATGAGTCAGCATGAACTGGCTGAGGGCTAGGCTATAGATTAGCACCTGTCCAATACTCTAAACTCACCATGCATTATCCCTCCACTCCCCTTCTTACCCTGACTCAAGGGCTGTTTGCACTGCTGCTGGAAGGAAGGTAGCAGGATGGTTAAGACGTTCGCCTGCCAACAAGTAAACCTTGAGGTTCTGGTTTCGTACCCAGCCTCGCCCTTTCTTCCCAGTTTGACGAAAAAATCGAACTGAATGTCAAAGTCATTCGGATGATACTATAAACCGAGGCTCCGTGTGAGAACGCACGCAGAACATCTTGCGCACACGTTAAAACCCCGCTCCGCCTTTCGGAAGAGCAGGCCATCGTGTGCCGGTAGGAGCGGATGACAAAATTATAGGTGTCGTGTTTAGACACCATCCCTTAGGAAAAACCGGGTAGTTGGAGTCCCATGGCGGCTCGGGGCTGTATATGGCAACGTTCTGGTGGCTCCTGCGACAGCACTGGAACCATTCCTATCGGTCATTGCCTTTCCAATGGATCATTCCAGTGCTGTGGAGAGGGGGGTGGGGGGGGGGTCTGCTGCATGGGAAACAGTTTGCCCTCCATACTTACTTACCCAGGGTTTGCACTCTAAAGACTAGAGCGCAACTCCATAGTCTTTCGAGACTGATGGGTGCCTACTACTACTGTTGTGCTCCAGGAGTTGGGGGAATACAGCTGGTACAAAGTTGTGGGCAGGTACTCTTGAAGTTGTAACCTTCCCTTCGGTGTTACTGAAGGATGGCTCAAAAGTCTTCCTACTTCTCTTGCGTCTGTTGTGTTGATGGTCAGCTGACGTCACATGATGGCTGTAGTATTCCTGCAGTGTTGACTACCTGACGTCACATGATGGCTGTAGCCTTCCTCCTGTCTGCTGTGTTGACTGCGTGCTGACGTCACATGCTGGCTGTGGTCTTCCTGTCTGCTGATGTTACGTGATGGCTGTAGTCTTTCTATCTCTCTGCCTGCTGTGTTGACTTCCTGCTGACGTCACACGGTGGCTGCAGCCTTCCTAATGCTGTGTTGACTGCCTACTGACGTCACAAGATGGCAGACTGCACACAGTACATACACACCATTGCAGTCAGTCTGAGGAACGCCTCATAAATCCACGCCTTACAGAGCAGGAGGATGACTGACAGAAGACCAGCTGATTATGTCAACATCTGTTTGATTACTTTCATACTAACAAAGGATCTAATAATTATGCACGTAAAAGATCCTGTGATGTATATTTGTATTGTTGGTTGTTTGGGGGAAAAGCGTCAGATACCTTGCATACGAGCTAGATCTGCCCAACACAGGGAGGAGGTAGAATAGTTTTTTTTATTCATTTATCATTTATTTTTTTTTTGTTTTGTATCGAGAATAATGGAATGAGTGCTCATGTGCTTTTTTACATCCAGTCCCCGTGTGTATGCGGTTTTGTAAATAATTGTCACTTGTTCCCACCGGCACACAATGGCCTACTCTTACGAAAAGCGGAACAGGATTTAACGTCTGCGCAAGATGTTCTGCATGCGTTCGCACACGGAGCCTCGGTATACAGTCTCATCCGGAAGACTTTTGGGGAGAGTGGAGTCAGCACTGATGTTAACTCCAGGAGAAAAATCCCCTCGACCGGGAATCGAACTCGGGTCGTCAAATTGCCAGCGCAATGTTCTGACCATTAGGCTATCCCGTCCCTCGTTTATGATCCCATGTGTCCAAATGTCATGTTTCTTACATAACGTGACCGCATAAGTGCGGAATATGTTTGGATTGGTTACTTGTTTCCCCCATTACTTAGAAATAAAAAATATATCATTTTCATTTTGTTGTTGTTGCTTTTTAAAAGAAAATTGCAGTAACTGCTGTAGTGAGCTCCAAAATTGTGTACGTCTTAATATTATAATTATATTCATGTGCATCTATGCGTTTTTAAAAAAAATGGTGGAGACGATGTGTAGATATGATACTTTTGATGTTCAATGTCCACTTGTATTGTGTTTATATATATATGCAAAACTTGAATAAAAATGTTAAAAAGGAACTTATTTTGTGGTAAACGTGTTTATGGGATGACCTTCACAGAGTAGCCTATATGTGACGCTCCACCACGAAATGAGTCGCTTGGCACCTAACCCACTTTTCCACTAGCAGCCATTAAAGGCAGACAGGGGTGAGGTTGTTGATTTTAAGAGTTTGATGGATTATAAAATTATAGCCAGTATTTTACCTTGTAGTGAAATATCAAGGAATAATGTCGCTTCCTTTTGCCTTTAAACGTGTTTTTTAAAATACCCAAGTCTTCATTCCAACAACCTATTAGGACGCTTAAACTAGTCAATTTTTGATTTGGTCATTTTCTGCAGTTTATCATTTCAAGTTGTAA
>CM060320.1:66337592-66347592 GCA_030674155.1 Stramonita haemastoma | reverse complement strand
ATGCACAAACAACACACAACCACACAACCAACACCACACACACCCCCTGCAAAAAATAACCCAATCTTCATTCCTCCAACCCCCTGGAGTCCCATCCTTCTGTCCTTAATCCCTGTCCCTTCCCTTCCTTCCCTGTCACTTCTAGTGCTGTAGTCACTGTACATAAAACACCACACTGGCCATACATGTGGCAGGCCACAGGAGAACATTCCCCCAAATACTTTGCTGGTAGGCCTGCACCCAAACCCACTGTTGTATACACGTCAATTCACGTCACGTCACATCACGTCACGTCAACAGAAAACCCCACAGGGAAGATAGTTGAAGACTTAGTCACCCAAAGGGCTTCTCATTCTCGTGGCCACGTCTTTTATCTACATACACACAAACACGTTCGACCTTTTTTTTTAAAAAAAGAAAAATTCAAATTTAAAATCTTGAAAGTCTGTGTGTACCCTGTTTTGTGGGTTGGGGGTAAATTCCGTGTACAAAGACATTTTGTTTTGTTTACATTTTGTTTGTTTTTTTCTCGGGTGGTTGTTTTGTTGATGTTGTTGTTGTTTTTTGGTGAATGATGACATCATCATGTCCCAGCGACGTCACAAAGTTTATGACGACACATCCTGTGACAGTACTGCCGGCTGTGATGTGATCACAAGATGGGTCAGAAAAACAACAGGCTGTAGTAGTATAGAGCCTGAAGTCATGTTCAGGCGTAAAAACCCACAAAACCCCTTCACCACCAACAAAACAAGCTTGAACAAAATACAACCCACCTCCACACAGACTATAACTCAATTCACGGGGCAAAACCACTGACATGGTCAGTACAAAAAAAAAGAAAAAAAAGAAAAGCTGTCTGGATCAGTAACTCGTGTCCTGGTTGAAGATGCACGAGATGGTGATGGTCTTGTCTTCTTCAGATTGTTTCTTCATTTCATTTCATTTCTCAGTCCCGCCATCTTACTCCTCTCTTCACTGAATCCCCATCGTGCAATGTTCAATGCAATGCAATGCAATGCGATGCAATGGCTATGCAGGAAGCCAGTCTCTGTTTTCATGCTGAGCACTGATTGGTTGATAGAATGCCATTCATTCATTGGCTGGTTGAATGCTGCTCACTGATTGGCTGCCCAGGTGTGGTTTCTCCTTCCTGAGAAAAAAAAGAAAAAGAAACACAACTGTGTCTTAGTTTTACGAGGTCAATTACATAACGTTGTCTGTTTAGTTGTTTGCTTGTTTGTTTGTATATATTCATATATGATAGATAGACAGATAGATAGATAGATAGATAGATAGATAGATAGATAGATAGATAGATAGATAGATAGATAGATAGATAGATAGATAGATAGATAGATAGATAGATAGATAGATAGATAGATAGATAGATAGATAGATATCACTACTACTACTACTACTACTACTACTACTACTACTACTACTACTACTACTACTACTACTACCACTACCACCACCACCACCACCACTACCACTATTACTACTACTACTACTACTACTACTACTACTACTACTACTACTACTACTACTACTACTACTACTACTACTACCACTACTACTACTACTACTACTACTACTACTACTACTACTACCACTACTACTACTACCACCACTACTACTACCACTACTACTACACCTACTACTACTACACCTACTACTACTACTACTACTACTACTACTACTACTACTACTACTACTACTACTACTACTACTACCACCACCACCACCACCACCACCACCACCACTACTACTACTACTACTACTACTACTACTACTACTACCACTACTACCACTACCACTACTACTACTACTACTACTACTACTACTACTACTACTACTACCACCACCACCACCACCACCACCACCACTACTACTACTACTACTACTACTACTACTACTACTACTACTACTACTACTACTACTACTACTACTTCTACCACTACTACTACTAACTACTACTACTATACTACTACTACTACTACTACTACTACTACTACTTCTACCACCACCACCACCACCACCACCACCGCCACTACTACTACTAACTACTACTACTACTACTATACTACTACTACTACTACTACTACTACTACCACTACTACGACTACTACTACTACTACCACCACCACCACCACTTCCACCACCACCACCACCACCACTACTACGACTACTACTACTACCACTACCACTACCACCACCACTACTACTACTACTACTACTACTACTACTACTACTACTACTACTACTACTACTACTACTACTACTACTACTTCTACCACTACCACTACTACTACTACTACTTCCACCACCACCACCGCCACCACCACCACCACCACCACCACCACTACCACCACTACAACTACTACCACTACTGCTGTCAGTGCCGTCACTCCACAAACTTGCTAGCTACTGCAACACTGTCCTTGACCCTGACCTTTCCTCTTGACCCTGCCGTGCTGCAGACACTGTCGCTTGCAGTGCCTCTTCCTGCTGAAGTTGTTGCCGTCTGAGGGACAGCTGCGGAACTTCCTGCAGGTGCCAGACCTCCTGTCGAAGAACCAGCGCTTCAGGGGCCTCGGACACCCACTAAGTACGGGAACCACGTCCAGTGAGCACACAGGCTGCCTGAGGACGTGGTAGGGCTGCTTCTTGTTCGTTCCTGAAGAACAGGGAGAAAAATTGTTAGGGTTTTTGCCATCCATGAAGGAGAGGGGTTGGGTGGGGAAGGGAGCTGTGGTTGGTTTATTGGCTGGTTTGGATGGTAGGTTGGTTTATTCTAGTGGTTTTGGGGTTAGCTTCTTCAGTTTAATTAAACAAGACTACTATAATCACTATATCACTGTACGAACATACACATGCAAAGGACACACACACACCCTAACACCCACACACACATATACATACACACACACGCATGTGCACGCGTGCACGCACCGCACACACACACACACACACACATAGATAGATAGATAGATAGATAGATAGATAGATAGATAGATAGATAGATAGATAGATAGATAGATAGATAGATAGATAGATAGATAGATAGATATGGACTGGCCAAGACTGTCCTACAGGGAACAGTACAAGGAGGGACACGAAGAGGCAGACAGAGGAAATGATGGGAAGACAACATCAGACACTGGACTGGCTTTGAGTGGAACAACTTGGGGGGCAAAGCTGAAAACCGCGGAGAATGGAGGAAGCTGATTCCAACATCTTCAGTGTTGCCTCAAGACTACAGGACAGGTGAAGGTGAAGGACCCTAGCTATGGTTGGAGGGGGGGGGGGGGCATGGATGACCCAAACATTCGCAACATGCAACTTACACCACACCTTAACTATTAACCTTAACTAATACTAAAAGCTACTCTGATAAGGAAACAAATATGATTGCATGCAGGAAAAAGACAAAAAAAAAGGGTAGGCATTGCACTTGTGGCAACGCGCTCTCCTCAGGGAGAGAGAGCAGCCCGAATTTCAGGCAGAGAAATCTGCTGTGACATAAAGTGGTACAAAATACAAAACTCCTCACCTGTTTTGACGCCACATGTCCTTTCACATCCTCGGCGCCGCTTGAAGGAGTTGCCTGCTGCCCTGCACCCCAGAGTGGTTCGGCAGCTGCCCGTGACCTCGTCATAGAACCAACGCAAGCGCAGTTTGCGGCAACCGTGGGCGGCTTTCCTCTTGGAGTGTTGGCACCTGGCCGGAAGTGACGCGGTTGGTGACGTCACGGAGTCCCCGTCCGTCAGAAAGAGGCCGTTGTGAACGGTGGGGATGGGCAGGAGGGGGTTGGGCTCTGGAAGAGACAGAAACAGGCGGGTTCTTTCATTCGCTGTGTGTTAGGGTGGAGTGACGCTGCATCATGGACATAAGTTAAAGTTAGTTAAAGTCTGTCCCGAGCCTAAGGCTCATCAGGCCGGTGCTTATCCCAGTTTCTGTGGCGTTAAGCGACTGAGAGTCATAGACTCCCCCCTGGATAGGACGCCAGTCTATCGCAGGGTTAACCCCCAACACAAGGTTGGTACCCATTTTACACCTGGGTGGAGTGAGAAAATAGCCGTAAAGTGCCTTTTCCAAGGGCACAACGCCATAGCCGAAAGCTGGGATCGAACCCACAACCTTTAGATTACGTATCATGGACATAAGTTATCTAACAAAATCACAGACCACTGCAGCATTGCAATATGACAAAACCATTTTGATCTTGCGTCCTTTAAAGTGTGCTATGATGGTCGTTGCATCACTGAAAATATCCTGACGAAATCACAGACAACTGGCATTATTGAAATATCAAGACAAAATCATTTTGATCTTGTGTCCTTCAAAAGGGTGCTCTGATGGTCATTGCATCACTGAAATATCCTGACAAAATCACAGACACTGGCATTACTGAATTTGAAACAGAAAGTACAAAAAAATACAAACAGTGACAGAAGACGCAAATATGACAAGAAACAATCTTTATGCTTGTACAACATCTACTTGTACTTACAATCAGGGTGAGAGGGGTGGGGGTGGGGGGCAGAGTAAACAAAAAACAAATAAACAGTTAGATACACGCATACACCAGACAGACTGACAACATTCCATGTCCCCCCTCCCCCAAACAAGAACAACAATAACAACTACAACAACCAAACAAACAAATAAACAAAATATCCTGGATGTGACTCATCTTTAGCCAGCAGGAGGAAGAGCTAAGACCAACAAAGAAGGAAGACTGACACAGACAGACACAGACAGACAGACAGACAGACAGACAGAGACAGATAGACAGACAGTGGATAAACACAGGGTGGGACACACCTACAAATGACCCCCCCCCCCCCCCACACACACACACACACACACACCTATCTTGTCCTGCTTATGGTCTGAACTTGACCTCTGACCCCACCCCCCCCCCCCCCCCCCCGCCGTGTCACAACCTATACAAGAACTTGTTGCATCAGCAGATTATGAGGTGCCTGGTACCTCCTCTCTCTCTCTCTCTCTCTCTCTCTCTCCTCTCTCTCTCTCTCTCTCTCTCTCTCTCTCTCTCTCTCTCTCTCTCTCTCTCCTCCCCTAATCAGGACATGGACCGAATGAAAAAAAAGTATGTAATACTTACTCTGTAACCCTTGAAAAATAAAGATCATTCATTCATTCATTCATTCATTCATTCATCTCTCTCCTCTCTCTCTCTCTCTCTCTCTCTCTCTCTCTCTCTCTCTCTCTCTCTCTCTCTCTCTCTCTCTCCTCCTCTCTCTCTCTCTCTACCCTACTCAGGACATGGGCCGAATGAAAAAAAAGTATGTAATACTTACTCTGTAACCCTTGAAAAAAACAATCATTCATTCATTCATTCATTCATTTATTTCATTCGTTTACCTCTCTCTCTCTCTCTCTCTCTCCTCTCTCTCTCTCTCTCTCCTCTCTCTCTCTCCTCTCTCTCTCTCTCTCTCTCTCTCCCCCTTTGTCCGGGGGGTGCTGTTTTGTCTGGGGACCTGCTGTGGCCTCATTACCAGGGGAGAGGGTGGGGCCCACGGAGGTTTTAGAGAGTAGGGGTCTGGGCGGGGTGCCCTATGTTACAATAGGACTCTTCTTTTCGTGGCTATTTTCCCTCCCTTTTTTTCACATGGAAAGGACAAAGTGGGATGAACATTCTTGGCGATGTTAACTTTTGTGCCGAGTCACTCTTTCACACACACACACACAAAGAAGAGAGAGAGAGAGAGAGAGAGAGAGAGAGAGAGAGAGAGAGAGAGAGAGAGAGAGAGAGAGAGAGAGAGAGAGAGTTGTTGACAGGTTGGTAGGCCTGTTTACCGTTTCCATGGTATTCCGGCAATGTCCAAGGAATGTATAGGCTTAAATAACAGTAGTGGCTTAGTTCTGTTTTTCATTCCTTCTACCGTCTGGGTCACTCATCTTGATATGTTATGATTTTCTTGTTTTACAACATACCGTAAGCAAATAATAATAACATGGACTAAAATTTCTTGCTAGAACATAATCATAGGCTTATTTCATTCCTGGGATTGAGAGTCCAATAGACTGCCTAGATTATACACTTTGTGATACCAACAAATGACACAAAGCTGTCTGAATGAGAGGGAATCAGAAATGAGGGGATTTCATAAGCTGAAGAGTGATATCAGCTAGAACAAGGCTCAAACAGTCAGGAAACATTTTGTTTTTTCTTTCTTCGACTAGAGGTCCAATGTTAACCAATGGTGAAATTTTTGCATATACAACCGTTTTTTTCCCACCGTGAAGACAGCCGCATATATATGCCGACTTCGCGAATTTTCTGGACAAATAAAAACATCAGTTTAAGGAGGGCACAGAAACCAGTTCTGCTTCACCCACTTCTTCCCATCTAAATTAATGCACATGTGTAAGTCTTGGACTTCCATGGCAGACCTGCAGAGAAGTCTTCAATGGCAGAAGAGAAGACTTCCATGGCAAAAGAGAAGACTTCCATGGCAGAGAGAAGACTTCATGGCAAAGATTCCATGGCAAAGAAGACTTTCATGGCAGACCTGCAAAAAAGACTTCCAGCAGCGCAAAGGCCACGGTCTTGGCATCTCATCCACGCATCCTCCTTAGGACGAGCGAGGAAGGTCACAAAGCATCATCAAACAGACCACGGACCAGAGACTGCAAGGAAGACCTAGTACCTGCCTCCTCCACACATCATGTGAAGCAGCAACATTAACAACAGAGCCCTGAAGAGGCAGATCTCTGTGTGGTCAGATAACAGGGGCCGAAAGCCTTTCAGAGCAGCTCATCTAACCAGCCACAGTCGATGTACAAGGGTCAGACACAGGAAGAGATAGATGTACGGATGGACATCGATTCATGGGTGAAGTCAACTTTTTGTAAGGCCCAGGCACAAAATGGATATGGGGGGGGGGGGTTACTTCAGTTCAGCGTAGGCCTCCACAGGCACGCTTGGTTCGATAAAGAATACAGTGTAAGTAGTATTGTGTAGTATAGTGCAGCCCCAAGCAATAAGACTGATCAACAGGCAGCCTAAGGAGACAGGAAGAGAAACGTGATGATATCCAAATAAAGCACTCTGCACATCAACACAAGAAGATGGCCAACTTCTCCCCCAAGTCTGTTGACTTTCTATCACGTACCTCTGTATCTGTTTCTGTTTATGTCTGTCTCTCTGTCTGTCTGTCTCTCAATGGCTTCAACATTGCCTCCCAGCCTGGATGATACAAGGGAGACGGTGATAGTCGATCAACAAACTGTGACTATGGCCCTCAGACTGCCAAGAATGTTCCCCAAGCAGAACGGTGTGAGAAAATACCAGATTCTGAACGAGGAGGCAGGCCGGCCCGGGAATCGAACTGACAACTTGACAACCTTTCTAGCTTCGGTAGGGCATGAAATGGACACAGGTTGATGTAGGCTGTGTAAGCATAGGGGATTATTTTCTCCTCTGCTGTCCTGATCAACAGCCCTGGAGCATTTGACTTTACTGAAGGGGGAAAGGGACAGTAAGAGGAGGAGGAGGAGGAAGAGAGGAGAGGACAGAAATTGCTGTTGATAGAGTCAAAAGCCTGTCTAAAATCAATGAACGGTCCATAGAACTTCCAAGGAATGAAAGTCCTGTTGACAGAGTCAAAAGCCTGTCTAAAATCAACGAACGGTGCATATTAACTTCCAAGGAAAGAAAGTCCTGTTGACGGAGTCAAAAGCCTGTCTAAAATCAACGAACAGTGCATATAACTTCCAATTGAATGTAAACTGTGTCTGAACATTTTGCTAGGAGGGTAAACCTAAAAATGGCCTATAGTGGAATATCCTTTCTTAAAACCTGGACAGAGAGAGAGAGACAGAGAAACAGATAAACAGAGAAACAGAGAGACAGAGACATAGAGAGAGAGACAGAGAGAGAGAGAACACTGAATACTGAACACTGAACACTGAAATGATTTAATTGCACATCGGCCTTGGGCCACAATACAATATAGAAAAGAAAATAGGAAAAATATCTGACATATCAGCACCTATCTGTATTCTACAATCACTGGATATCTTAAGCTTATGTACATTTCATACCTACTACAGTTCAAGTCTTCAGGACAGTTGTCTAACCACATTTTACATTTCACTTTTACTGTAATGATCAGAATCAGAGACATTAGTATAAGAGAAGCAGATAAGGAAAAAAAGGAAAAAACAATCATGTTCTAGCACACATTCTTGATAATACGTGATACAGATAAAGGTGAACATGTTTAGACATGTACATCACAGGATTACCTAATAGACTTAGAGTACTTTTTCCGCCTATTGATTGCATAAAACACAAATTTAGATAAGTTAGAGAGAGAGAGAGAAACAGAGACAGAGAAATACACAGACAGACAGACACACAGACAGACAGACAAACAGACAGTGGCCGATACACTTTTCCCATCAGCATTCTGACAGTAGTGGGCTAGCCTTCAGCCACTGTGGGAGTGTAGCCCTCAAAAGAACTAGGTCAGTCAACCCTTTTCTTTGCAGTAGTACAGGCCAACTTCTCTTGGCCAGCATCCAGACCCACCATCCTAAACATCACTCTCTGCAAACCACAGAGGGAAGGGGGGGGGGGAGAAGGGAAGGAGGGGGAAAGAAAAGGGGGGGAGGTGGAGGAATAGGAGACTGGGACACTTGTCGACTAAAGGGGGGGAAAAAAGTTCCTGTCAAACAGACTGTTTGAAGAAAAGAGGGAGAAAAATAGCTTGGTGGCCGGGGCCGAGAGATGAAGGCTCCCCCGTCTTGAAAGCTGGGGACGAACATCCATGGTTGAAATCCAGGTCACATCTGGACTGTTCTCGCCCCCCTCCCCCCCCCCTACCCCTTCAAGATTCTGTGGTCATGTCCTTAGATACTGCTGTTGTTCAGGCACAGATGAAACTTCCTTGTGTAGTTTAGTGAAGGTAAAAGAACCCACGACAAGAAAGCTCACCCAGTTTGGTTCTGTCTTGCCCCCCCTTCCCCTCTGTGTGTGTGTGTGTTTGTGTGTGTGTAGTGTGTGTGTGTGTGTGTGTGTGTGTGACTGTGTGTGTGTGTGTGTGTGTGTGTGTGTGTGTAGTGTGTGTGTGTAGTGTAGTGTGTGTGTGTGTGTGAGTGTGTGTGCGTGCGTGCGTGTGTGTGTGCATGTGTGTGTGTGTGTATCACTGATTATTTACTGAAGAAAAGTGGCTATCATTCCCATGTGTGCAACACAATATCATAGACCTAAGCACTTTGGCACAGAGCAAGGGGGGGAGATGGCTGGTGGCTTTGCTGCCTGATCCTAGAGCTTTGCAGGGGACAGAAGTCAAAACTGGAGTCAACTCCCAGCATGCCTTAATCCCGCCACAAGACAACGCCACGGAAGGGAGGTGGGGGGGGGGGGGTTAATAGGGGAGGAAGGGGGGGGGGCAGGGGGTAAGGCAGCCATGGTGTCAGACCCAAGATGAAAGAGGCACGAGTGAGGACGTCAAGCCAGTGTCAACACTTCTTCCCCTGCCCTTCTACCTGCCTACCTACCTGCCTACCTGCCTGCCTACCTGCCTGCCCCTTCCCCACACCCCAGCACAGAGGGAGAGAAAACATCAAGTCAGTCATTCGGATGAGACTAGAAACCGAGGCCCCATGTGCGAATGCACGCAGAACATCTTGTGCACACGTTAAAACCCCGTTCCACCTTTCGGAAGAGCAGGCCATCATGTGCCGGTAGGAGCGGATGACAAAATTATGAAAAATAAAAAAAATATTTTAAAAAACCAGCGTGCACACAGGTGTTGTGTTTAGACACCATCCCTGATGAAAAAAATAATAATAATGGGTAGACGCTGCACTTGTGGCAATGCTCTCTCCCCGGGGAGAGCAGCCCGAATTTCATGCAGAGAAATCTGCTGTGACATAAAGTGGTATATAAAAAAATACAATTAATAAATAAATAAATAAAAAGCCAGTGTCAACAGATCTGCCCCTGCTCTTCTTCATT
>CM060320.1:66320092-66322592 GCA_030674155.1 Stramonita haemastoma | reverse complement strand
CACACACACACACAACCCACACACACACAAGAAACACACACACAACACACACACACACACACACACACACAACACACACACACACACACACACACACACAACAACACACACACCACAGACGCTGGTTAGGGATTCTGACGAATGATGATGACAGAAGAAAGCAGTAAATGAAAGATGTCGACAAGTGACGTACGGGCATCTGAACGCAGACAACTGCTTAATATAATTGAGAAGAAAGAAGAAGAAGAAGAAGAAGAAGAAGAAGAAGAAGAAGAAGAAGAAGAAGAAGAAGAAGAAGAAACATGATCACAGAACCATCGCGCCATCGCCATCACTGAAAGATGACCTCATCGTTCAAAATAAAATCAAAGTAAAAAAACAACAGAGACAGACAGAGACAGAGACAAAGACAGAGACGGGGAAGGTCGACGGGGGGGGGGGGGGGGAAACAAAAGAAGGGAAACAAGAGGTCAACGTCTGCCCCCCACCTAGTCTACCCCCCCTCCCCCTCCCCCACCCCCCTTTCTCCAAAATCATGACATCACCTCTCTCACTAACTGACCAGCTGGACATAGCATATCAGAGAACGAACCAAGCGTACTGAAGAGAGGTCGGACAGTTGAAAAAGAAAAGAAAAAAAAAAACACCAGCACAAAACAAAAACCCCAACCAACCCGCTTATGAGTCATCTGAACCCCCCAAAACGTCGGAGAGATTCAAGGAATCTTTTTTTTGTTGTTGATGTCATCTCTCTTTCTCTCTCTCTCTCTCTCCCCAGGTGGGGTGAAATTCAAGCGTGGTTGTTTTTTTTTTCGCCCTCTCCCTCCATCTCCTTCCTTCCCCTCTTGGTTCCTTTTTTTTCCCTCTTGGTTAGGTCAACAGAAATTGGAGCGTACATAAGCGCTTGCGTGTCAGGGAGCGGGGTGAGGTGAGATGGGGTGGGGTGGGGTGGGGGTTGAGGGAGGGTGAGGGAGGGAGGGGGGGTTCGTGTGGATGGCCTTTTTGGAAGGAGAGGTAGGGGGTTGAAGGTCACGTAACTCTTGACACGATTTGGGAAGAGAGAGAGAGAGAGAGAGAGAGAAGAGAGAGAGAGAGAGAGAGAGAGAGAGAGAGAGAGAGAGAGATTTGTTCATTATTTTTTATATTATTGTTCTTTTATATCGAGGATAATGGGATAAACACTCTTTTGCTTTTTTACATCCAGTCCCCGTGTGTATGCAGTTTTGTATATGACATCTGTTCCCACCGACACACGATGGCCTACTCTTACGAAAAGCGTAACAGGATTTAACGTGTGCGCAAGATGTTCTGCGTGCGTTCACACACGGGGCCTCGGTTTATAGTCTCATCCGAAGGACTTTGGGGGAAAGTGGAGTCAGCACTGATGTTGATGTTAACTCCAGGATAAAAAATCTCCTCATTATAATTATTATGCCACAACCCCACATGATGAGGTAATGACCAATATAAGGTATACAAATACTAAAGTGATATAACATATCAACAATAGTATTTTTTGCGTAATTTATCACACAATCCATAAATAAGAACCACAAACTGGGAACAAAACATTAAAGTATGAAAATACTGACATGACTGAATGACTGACAGACTGACCTGGCAGGGGTGGTGACAGGCGCAGATGAGATTGCCCTCCACGTCTGTATCATAGCCGTAGGGGCAGTGCAGCTCACAGCGGATCCTGAGGTAAGGCCACAGCTCCTTGGCCCCGTAGGCCCTTAGGTAGCTGGACCCCTTGACCATGACGGCACTGACCTGTCACCACAACCATCATAATTATCACTGACATGTCACCACGTCACCATAATTATCACTGACATGTCACGTACGTCACTACAGGAGTGACGTGTCACGTACGTCACTACAGGAGTGACGTGTCACCGCAGCACTGATATGTCATGTCACTACAGGAGTGACATGTCACTGCATCACTGACATGTCACCATACATATCATTGACATGTCACGTCACTAAAGCACTGACATGTCACGTAATCACTGACATGTTACAACACCCATCACTGACGTGTTACACACCACACCATATCACTGACATGTCACCACACATCCACACCAATGGCATGTCATTAGACCACACCAATGGTATGTCATATATACCACACCAATGACATGTCATCACACAACACCTACTGATCTGTACCACACCACACTACAACCACATCACATCATGTCACACCACATCACACTACTGATCTTACACATCAGGACACCTGAAGAAACAAAAGAAGGAAGGAAGGAAGGAAGGAAGGAAGGAAGGAAGGAAGGAAAAGGAAGGAAGGAAGGAAGGAAGGAAGAAAGAAGGAAGGAAGGAAAGGAAGGAAGGAAGAAATAAGGAAAGAAGGAAGGAAAGAATGAAAAGGAAGGAAGAAGAAGAGGAAGACAGGAAGAGAAGAGGAAGACAGAGAAGAGGAAAAGAAAGAAAAACTAAAGAGTCAGCTAAACAGCAAGTAGTACCCCCC
>CM060320.1:66307592-66315092 GCA_030674155.1 Stramonita haemastoma | reverse complement strand
CTGCCTGCCTAACTAGGCCTACCTGCCTGCCTACCTGCCTCCTAACTAGGCTACCTACCTGCCTGCCTGCCTACTGCCTGCCTACCTGCCTGCCTAATAGGCTACTGCCTGCCTACCTGCCTGCCTAACTAGGCCTTACCTGCCTGCCTACTGCTGCTATATAGGCCTACCTGCCTGCCTGCTGGCTCTAACTAGGCCTACTGCTGCCTACCTGCCTGCCTAACTAGGCCTACCTGCCTGCCTACCTGCCTGCCTAACTAGGCCTACCTGCCTGCCTACCTGCCTGCCTAACTAGGCTACCTACCTGCCTGCCTGCCTACTGACCTGCCTACCTGCCTGCCTAACTAGGCTACCTTACCTGCCTGCCTTTGCCTACCTGCCTGCCTACCTGCCTTGCCTAACTAGGCCTACCTGCCTGCCTACCTGCCTGCCTAACTAGGCTACCTACCTGCCTGCCTGCCTACCTGCCTGCCTACCTGCCTGCCTAACTAGGCCTACCTGCCTGCCTACCTGCCTGCCTAACTAGGCTACCTACCTGCCTGCCTGCCTAACTACCTGCCTACCTGCCTGTCTGCATGCCCTAGGCCTACCGGTTGTTCTAGTCCTCCAGTGGCAGCCCTCAATGTTAGACCAAAGGGGCTGTGAACGTCACAACTGTCACTCAACTGACGTCCCGTTGCGTCACTCCCGCCTGCTTCTGCGTGACACCTTCACTACCGCTTCCGGGTCAGGCCAGTGCGACGGAAGCCGTGTTCTGGGCCTGCGTGCTTTCTTCAAAAGACAGATGGCGTTCTATCTGTATCTATCTATCTATCCCTTAGTCTGGCAACTGTGAGGGCACCCATGAAGACTTGACAACCAGTGGGCGTTCTACGTGAGGGAAATGGTCCGCGTTAGGGCCTATCTGCCTTCTTTGTCTCACAAGCCGTGTTGTCTTCCCTTCTGTAACAAGCTTCCCCGTTTTCCCTCCCTTGGTGGTGGGGAAAGTCTGTGGCTTATGATTGGCTGGTCTATAAAACTGTCAAACTATGGCGGCAGTCCCAACGTCCGCGCTGATCATTTCATATAATAATAGTGTCACACCACCGCTGTGAGTCTCTTTGTCTGTCTCCTGGCTGGTCTGCCTGCTTTTCTTTGCATCTTTTTTTTTATTCTCTGTCTGTCTGTCTGTCTGTCTGTCTGTCTCTGTCTGTCTGTCTGTCTGTCTGTCTGTCTGTCTGTCTGTCTGTCTGTCTGTCTGTCTCTCTCTCTCTCTCTCTCTCTCTCTCTCTCTCTCTCTCTCTCTCTCTCTCTCTCTCTCTCTCTCTCTCTCTCTTCTTATCTCTCTTTCCACTCGTGCTCAATCTTTGTCATTTCTATTATCTATATTTTCGTCTTCTCTCACCTCCTGCCAGTAGTAGCCATCAAAGTCATAATGATTTAATTAGAAGACAATTCTGTGAGGTCATGAGGAAAAGTTGAACCATGTCTGCCATTTCTAATGACTTTCATAGTAAGTTTCATGGATCAACATAGAAAACAGTTATGGGCTGCATACCTCACCCTGTTTAACACCAGTTGTACAATTATTAAGTCTGTTAACTTAGCACCGCATTGAATCCTGCAGTTTAGATTCTGATCCATGGTTTCACATTGTAGTAGTTTACCTTTCACACAATTTTTTTTATGAGAATGGGACATAACAAATTCCTGTTGATAGTGTCAAAAGCTTTTTCAAAATCAATGAAAGCTACATAATTGTAACTAACGTTTATAAGCAAACTTTTTCTAGGCAAATGCGAGAAGGGTAAACCTATGGTCTGCTGTGGAATATTCCTACAACCTCTGTATCTTCTATTTTTGAAAGCTTCATTGGAAAACTGATGCTGTTTTCTTCTTGGCTAACAGATACACTGCCATCTTCTTATTTCATATTTACTCCTCAAACCAAAATTTGCTCTCTGTCTATCTGCCTGCCTGTCTATCTCTGTCTGCCTATCTGTCTGTCCGCCTGTCTAGTGTTCATCTATGTGTCTCATTTTTCTGGTATGTGAACTGGTTTGAAATGTTCCTTAAGATACGCTGGTAACAAGTAGGACATTTTAAAAATGAATGTGACAAGTTGCCTGTGAAGCTAATACTCCTAATGTTGATACACAGCATAATCATCAACTTAAAAAGTGTGTGTATGTCTGTATTCCGTCTGTTCTGTCTGCTCTGTTGTCTGTCTGTCTGTCTGTCTGTCTGTCTGTCTGTCTGTCTGTCTGTCTCTCTCTCTCTCTCCTCTCTCTCTCTCTCTCTCTCTCTCTCTCTCTCTCTCTCTCTCCTCTCCTCTCCCTCCCTCCCCCCCCCCCTTATCTCTCTCTCTCTGTGCGGGAGGGACACTGGCACGGGGTAAGAGGGAGAAAGAGGGAAGGCACTCGGGGGAGGAAAAGTGGGGGGAGAGAGAGAGAGAGGGAGAGAGAGAGAGAGAGAGAGGAAGGGAGAGAGAGAAAGGGATGAAGGAGAGAGAGAGAGACAACAGTACTAAGGGAAAGAGAGAGAAGAGGAGAGAGAGAGAGAGAGTAGAGAGGAGAGAGAGAGAGAGAGGAGAGAGAGAGAGAGAGAGAGAGAGAGAGAGAGAGAGAAGGGGGTTGACCAACCGCCTGCACTGTCCGAACACACAATACATGTATACCTACAGGTCTACATTTACTGCGTCAACACAATGACCAATGAGTGACCAGTCAGGGGGAGCTAATCGCTCTGCCAGGAAAGGCTGATCGCCCAAAGCCTGTGTCAATGTTGTCCCTCATTGACTTAAGCCCCACTCCAAGCACCCTCACCGCCTGTGTATACACACACACGTACGTACACGTAGACATCACACGCGCGCACGCACGCATGCACGCACACACACAGAGTCACACAGATAGAGTCACACACACATTCACAGAGTCACACACACACTGTTCCATACAGACACACATACACAGAGTACAACTCCACACACACACACTCGATCACACACACACACATACACAGAGTCACACACACACACACACACACACACACACACACACACACACACACACACACACACACACACCATCACACACACACACACAACATACACACACACACACACACACACACACTACACACACACACACTACACACACACACACACACACACACTACACACACACACACACTATACACACACACACAACACACTACAATACCAGTACAAAGCAGACTAGTCTAGGCCTACCTAATCTTCTAGCCTTCAAAAAGCACAGCCCATTACAGCCCTATTACCAGTGTCCACATCAACACTCTCACAATCACTGAAACAAGTGGTACCCACTGCTGCCTGCCACTCCCTGCATCTATCCTCCCCTCACTACCCTCCTCTCTCCTCTCTCCCTCTCTCCCACTCCCTCCCTTTGCTTCCATGTTTGTCTTGGAGGGATTCCAAGCCTTGGTGGCCTCTTTGTGGGGGTCAGATTTGGGATCCCTCTGAAGGGATGGATCGAGAGCTGTTTGGGAGTGATTCCACCGATAAGCTTAACAACCTGAAACGGAAGGAAAAACTCCCCCCTTATAGTATTATTATCTAGGCCTTGGACCCCCAGGTGTGATTTGGGGTGGGGAAGGAGTTGGGGGTGTGGGGGGGGGGGGAGAGTTGGGGGTAAGGGTGTGGGTGTGGGGGGTAGGGGGCGTAGGGGACTGTGAGGACATTAGATTTGCATTCATTTTTTTATGTGATGTTGACTAACTGTGAAGTCTTCTCTAAGCCGGGACAGCCACAAAGTGTTTTTTTTTGTTTGTAGTCCTGAATATCTATTGCCTCTGATCTAGCTTGAGATGGATGAAGCAGATCTTCAGGTCTGCTGGAACTCGTTGCGGTGGGGGGGGGGGGGGGGGTGGTGGTGAGGATTAGGGGACAACAGCCATGAAATAATGGTCAAAATCGGTCAAGTGTTCTAGCTTGAAGGAGGAATTAGCCTAAAGTCACTTCTACAGGAAACGGTTTCCTTTTTCTGTCAGGGCTGTTGTGGGATGATGGTTCGGTCCTCTAGTGAAAAGGGACCTCTTACTAAGTGTAAGCCCCATCCCTCTTCATAATTATAGGCCTACTGGTTTTTCCATTTCTTTTCAGGGGATGTCCATGGTATGGTGGTCAGTTTTCAGGGCACGTCCATGGTATGGTGGTCAGTTTTCAGGCATGTCCATGGTATGGGGTCAGTTTTCAGGGCTGTCCATGGTATGGTGGTCAGTTTTCAGGGCATGTCCTGGTATGGTGGTCAGTTTTCAGGGCATGTCCATGGTATGGTGGTCAGTTTTCAGGGCACGTCCATGGTATGGTGGTCAGTTTTCAGGCATGTCCATGGTATGGTGGTCAGTTTTCAGGGCACGTCCATGGTATGGTGGTCAGTTTTCAGGGCATGTCCTGGTATAGTGGTCAGTTCTCTAGAGAACAGTGACCCTCTACTAAGCCCCCTTCCTACTTACTATACAGGGAATGATTTTTTCACTTCTATCAGGGCTGTCTGTGCAGACCCCTAGAGAAAAGTGACTTCTACTATACAGGGAATGGCTTCCTACTCCTTTCAGAGCTGTCTGTGGCATGGTGGCTAGACCCTAGAGAAAAGTGACTTCTACAATACAGGGAATGGCTTCCACTTCTTTCAGGGCTGTCTGTGCAGACCTCTAGAGAAAAGTGACCTATGCTGTACAAGAAATGGATTCCATTTTCTATCAGAGCTGTCTATGGCATAGGTCTAGTGGTCAGTCCTCTAGAGAAAAGTGATCTCTACTAGACATGGAATTGCTTCCCCCTTCTTTCAGGTCTCTGTAGCATTGTGGTTACATCATCTGACTTCAAAGACCACTTGTCTTTGAGGTGCTTCCAAAATCTTGTGGGTACGGGTTCAAATTTATTCTGGGCAGAAAAAAAAAGCAGCAACTAAAAGATGGCGCCAAAAGAATTGTTTTGATACAGCCTGGTATCCCTTGGAGTTCGGAATAATAATTATAAGGGCTACACCTCTTGCTACGAGAGAGGGGTTTTCTATGAAGAACTCTGTCTGTCTGTCTGTCTGTCTGTGTCTGTCTGTCTGTCTCTGTCTCTGTCTGTCTGTCTGTCTGTCTGTCTGTCTGTCTCTCTCTCTCCTCTCTCTCTCTCTCTCTCTCTCTCTCTCTCTCTTCTCTCTCTCTCTCTATCTTCTATCTCTCTGTGTGTTCTCTGTCTCTGTCTCTGTCTCTCTCTCTCTCTCTCTCTCTCTCTCTCTCTCTCTCTCTCTCTCTCTCTCTCTCTCTCTCTCTCTCTCTCATTCGTTTACCAAAATTTGTAAACTGGGGTAATGATTTTTCTTTCTTCACTGAACGTTACGGGACAATGATAATGGTTATACAAGCAACAGCGAGTGGCACATGTGATGACAGTTGCTGTCAAAGAACTGTCTCTCCTCATTTATCTCCCCTTAGGAGGAGTGCAGTCAATCATCAGCACGCGATGCTCGAGGTTTCCCCAGAACTGGGTCAGTGACCTAATTTCTCTGCACATCCATCCATCATCCACTGAGGGAAAGCTGTCACAGGGACTGCGCAAGAAATCAACACTTTGGCGTGTGCCCAACCAAAATATTGTCAGGATTTTTGTTTTTAATTTCTTTTTCTTCTTCATTTTTTGTTGTTGCATTTAACAGGGTTTTTTTGTTGTTGTTGTCGTTTACGATGACAATCGTATGAGCAGACGTATGTCTTTCAGATCTTTGAAAACTCTTACTTCAAAGCATGTTAGAATTACACTGTTGTCAATGTTGTT
This sequence comes from Stramonita haemastoma, assembly GCA_030674155.1. NCBI lineage: Eukaryota > Metazoa > Mollusca > Gastropoda > Neogastropoda > Muricidae > Stramonita > Stramonita haemastoma. Next base: position 66,309,301 of record CM060320.1, on the reverse strand, counting down.
GCTTTATAAACTATTTTGTGTTAAACTGTACACCATAAACTAGCTGTGAACCTAGCACATGACCTGCCCTATCTGATATACTGGTGAGAAAAAAGTTTTAAAAGCATATGTACAAACAAACATGAGGGGACCCTATCAAATAATAACAGATTGGGTGCTACCAATTGAATGGGTGACCGTGTGCACGCTTTGGCTTCAGTACAGTCCCCCCAGTTCACCCAGCTGTAAATAGGTACCTGGCCTCTTTAGGGTAAGGGAAGGTAAAGCAGCGAAGGAGAGGAGATGGGCGCCACCCTCTACATGCTGGCCCCTAGAGAAGCTGAGGCCTCTGAGGCCTTGCTCCCTACGACTACATAGGTTTTGAGAGCACCTTTACCACCACCTTACTCGTTTTAAGACACGCAATTTGGTTCTATCAATGAAGTATTGTTCTAATCTTCTTTAACACAGTGCAATGTGGCCGTAAGTTTGAACTTCACTCTACCTCTGTTTGTGTCCTCAGTGGTCAGTGTCATTCTGCTGGTACTAGCTAATGTCAACCTGAGTTGCGCTGTGAAATTTTCCAGTTTAGGAACATGAACATGAAGTTTTCAACCAGACGTGAATAAGATAGGTAAAGGTAAAAGTGTCCCATAACCTATGTGGTCGTAGGGGAACGAGGCATCAGAGACTTCAGCTTCTCTAGGGGCCAGCATATTCAGCGCGGCGCCCATCTCCTCTCCCTCGCTAAATTACCTTCCCTGACCCTCAAGAGGCAGGTACCCATTTACAGCTGGGTGAACTGGGGGACTGTACTGAAGCCAAGGCGCGCAAACGGTCACCCATCCACTTGGTGACCACGGTCGATGCTGCTTAACATTGACTGGGGGGAAAGCAAGTGCTCTGACCACTGAGCACTCCTGTCCCCGTGAATAAGATACATTTCCATATAACTTCATGGCCAAAATAATTACTAATCTTACTTTTTCAATAGGCCGAAAGTATTTCAAAGAATACTGTACACATGCCTTTTATCTCTCGCTGTAATTTCACTGTCTTGCCTAGAAAAAAAAGATATGCAGATTTTAAAGTTTATTAGTAAGCTAAGCAAAGACTAATCAGGTGGTAACGTATCTTGCCTAGAAAGCAAAAAGTCTGAGTCGGAGTGTGCGGTGGTTTGTACCCGTTTGAACCCAAAACTTTTCCCCATTCATTAGACCCTGAGTGGTGGTCTGGGCGGTAGTCTTTCGGATGAGACGATAAACCGAGGTCCTGTGTGTTACACATCACTATTTAGCGCACTTTAAAGAACCCACGGCAACAAGGGGTTTGACCCTGGCCAAATTCTGTAGAAAAAAGTCACTCTGATAGAAAAACAAATACAGTTGCATACAGGAAAAACAAACAAAAAATGGGTAGGCGCTGCATTTGTGGCGACGCGCTCTCCCTGCCAGGGGGAGAGCAGCCCGAATTTCACAGAGATATTATCTACTGTGACATAAAATGGTACAAAATACAAATACAAAATACAAAAATAATCATTCCTCACAGAAAAGTACTTCTCCACTCCACAAAGAAAAACAAAAAAAACAACAACAGCTCCCAACCAAGCCGAAACCAGACCGAGACATGAATGAACAATCTCTTATCCGACCTTCAACCAACCCGCTGTGTGTGTGTGTGTCTAGTCTGACTTGCCCAGAGAAGACAACAGCTGATAAAGAAGTTGA
>CM060320.1:66300092-66302592 GCA_030674155.1 Stramonita haemastoma | reverse complement strand
AGAGAGAGAGAGAGAGATTTTTCATTTATTTTATTCTTTTATATCGAGGATAATGGGATAAGTACTCGTGTGCTTTTTTTCATCCAGTCCCCGTTTGTATGCAGTTGTGTAAATATTGTCATGAGAGAAAAGAAGAGAAGAGAAGAGAAGAGAAGGGAAGAGGAGGAGAGAGGAGAGAGAGAGAGAGAGAGAGAGAGAGAGACGAGAGAGAGAGAGAGAGAGAGAGAGAGGAGAGAGAGAGAGAGAGAGAGAGAGAGAGAGAGGAGAGAGAGAGAGAGAGCCCAGTCCCCCGTCTCCTGTCATTAACAAACTCTCTCTCTCTCTCTCTCTCTCTCTCTCTCTCTCTCTCTCTCTCTCTCTCTCTCTCTCTCTCTCTCTCTCTCTCTTTTATCCCTGATAAGGGCGGGTACTAGATGTAAAAAAGCACGCGAGTGCTTATTCATTATCCTCTAATAAAAAATTTGCCTTGCTTTGCTTTGCCTTGCCTTGCCTTGCCTTGCCTTGCCTTGCCTTGCCTTGCCTTGCCTCTCTCTCTCTCTCTCTCTCTCTCTCTCTCTCTCTCTCTCTCTCTCTCTCTCTCTCTCTCTCTCTCTCTCACTCCCTTTCTCCCCTCCCTCACTCCCTCCCCCCCTCTCTCCCTCCCTCCCTTTCCCCACCCCATCCCTCACCCTACCCTCCCCCCCCACAACCCACCCTCCCCTCACCACCACCACCAACCACCACCACCATCTTGCCCCTTGTTCCTTCTCCACTCCAAGAAACCCATGACCACACGGACGACTTGCTGAAGCATGAGCTAAGCCGGTAGGTAAGGGTCTCCCTCTCCCCCCCCCCCCCCCCAGGACAGGGACCTGACGTGGCCTGCAGGTGTGAAGATACCCCCACGGAGGATTGGAGTTGAGGAGTCTGGCTGGACAAGCTCACGTCACGGGGTAATACGTCACTGGGAGCAGTGAGGCGGAATGACGTAGGTAGGTAGGTAGGTTTAGCTAGGTGGGTGCGCAGTCACACAGCCGTGAATTTCTAGTTCTATTCCGCGCGCTTCAAGAAATAGTAGAGAAGAAGTATTCTGTGCGAATCCGTTCTGCTCTATTCTGTTCTTTTCTGCTCTCCATCCACCCCCTTCCCCTTTTGCATTAAAAACAAAACAAAAAAAACCGAGTGTCAAAAAATCCAGGTCGGAGTGTGCAGTGGTTCGTACCCCGTCGGGGCCCCAAACTTTTTCCTCATCCATTAGACCCTGAGTGGTAGTCTGAGCGCTAGTCTTTTGGATGAGACGATAAACTGAGGTCCCGTGTGTTACACATCACTAATTAGCGCACGTTAAAGAACCCACGGCAACAAGGGGGTTGACCCTGGCAAAATTCTGTAGAAAAAAGCCACTCTGATAGGGAAACAAATACAGTTGCAGACAGGAAAAAGAAAAAAAAAATGGGTAGGCGCTGCACTTGTGGCGATGCGCTCTCCCCGCTGCGACATAAAGTGATATAAAATATAAATACAAAATACTCCCCTCCTCCCCCTCCTCCCCACTCCACCTCACCCCATTTTCACTGGATGAGTGTATGATGACACATGCCATACATGGCCAGGGACATTATATTTGGGGAGTAGGGAAAGTGCTCAAGGCATAAGTCCCGAGAGAGAGAGAAAGATTGTTTAAATTAACGGGTATGACACTCTTTTTTTGTGTTGTTTTTGTTTTGGTTTTGGTTAGGACGAACAAGACAATTCACACTAGCCCCTCTCTCTCTCTCTCTCTCTCTCTCTCTCTCTCTCTCTCTCTCTCTCTCTCTCTCTCTCTCTCTCTCTCTCTCTCTCTTTTGTACTTTTTTGTTATTTCATCATTGTTTTTCTGTCCTTTGTTTCCTGTCTGTTTTGTTTGTTTGTGATTGTTGTTGCTGTCTCTTGTTTTGTTTATTTGGTTTATCATTGTTGTTGATTTTAGTTGTTGTTTTTTTTTTATCTCAATGTTATCTTTGGAGTCTGGAAGTAAAAAAAAAAAAAAAAGTACACGTGTGCTTATTCAGGTAAAAGTTAAAGTCTGTCCCGAGCCTAAGGCTCATCAGGCCGGTGCTTATCCCGGTTTCTGTGGCGTTAAGCGACTGAGAGTCATAGACTCCCCCTGGATAGGACGCCAGTCTATCGCAGGGTTAACCCCCAACACAAGGTTGGTACCCATTTTATACCTGGGTGGGGTAAGAAAATAGCCGTAAAGTGCCTTTTCCAAGGGCACAACGCCATAGCCGAAAGCTGGGATCGAACCCGCAACCTTCAGATTACGAGTCCAACGCCCTAACCACTAGACTACAGCGGCGGTTCTTATTCAGGTACCTTTACCTTTACTATCTTGAAGGACTGGAAGTGAAAACGTACAGGAGTGCTTATTCATTATCCTCGAAGTAAAAGAATTTGACTTGACTTGACTTGACTTGACTCTCTCTTGAAAGGAAGCTGCACACACGTTCCTACACAAAACATGAGAACATTTTTTTTTTCA
>CM060320.1:66262592-66285092 GCA_030674155.1 Stramonita haemastoma | reverse complement strand
ACGAACCCAGAACATCACGGTTTACTTGTTGGCAGGCGAACGTCTTAACCATTCTGCCACCTTCCTACCTGTCTTGACAATAATGTTAAGATAATTGGATATGCCTCTGTCTCTACAAGTGTTCTGTGTCAAATCGAATCATCTTTTGCTTGGCCATACCGATTCTAGCTTTTAGCAGTATGTACACATGAGATTTTTTTTCTCTTTTACAGAGCCTAATTAAAAGCGATATTCTTTTTTTTTTCACATAATTTATTCAAAATGTGTTCCACTGATTTTGATATTTTGAGGAGTATCTTTGCCATTGATGTGCATCACTTTGGTCTTTTTTTGGCATTAATTTTAGCTTCAGGCTAAAAGTGTTGACCTCTGCATCGACTCTGTAGAGAATTTTCCTCCAGCTTGTGATAGCAGTGTTCTCCATGACTGGTCTTTCACCAGCGTAGGCTACCTGAGATTTATTCTATTTATTTTTTATTTTATTCTTTTATATCGAGGATAATGGGATAAGCACTCTTGTGCTTTTTTTTACATCCAGTCCCCGTGTGTATGCAGTTTTGTAAATGTCATTTTTTGTTCCCACCGGCACACGATGGCCTACTCTGACGAAAAGCGGAACAGATGTTCTTTAGGGTCAGAGATTAGCAATGTTTCTGCCTTCTATATCAATGCCTGTATCATAATTATATGCCCGCCTTTCTTATGATCATTTCTGTATATATGCTGTAAAGATAGATGCAGGGATGATATGCAAGTCTAAACAGACTTCTTTATTATATCAAAAAACTCCCAGTGCTCGCTCGCCATTCTATCTGATCGCCTTCTGATCTGAATATATGAGTGCTTAGTCCATTTTCCTCGAAATCAAAGAACAAAAGAATAAATAAACAAATGAATAAATAAATAAATATAAAGAAAGAAAGAAAGAAAGAAAGAAAGAAAGAAGAAAGAAAGAAAGAAAGAAAGAAAGAAGAAAGAAAGAAAGAAAGAAAGAAAGAAAGAAAGAATAAACAAATTTGCAGAGAACGAAACTTGATGCTGTGGAAAGCCTATTAATTTTTTTTTAAACACTGTAATAAACATAGTGATGTTTGACACTGTCAAAAACCTTTCTATAGTCTATGAAAGTCATGAATGCCTTGTCTTCAGTGTGTCTAATCCACCCCCCCACCCCCAACCACCCCTCTTCTTCTCCTTCAACGTGTTTAATCTCTCCATCAACCTGTTGGCATGGCTATATTATTACAGAGGATTGTGTTTACGCCCTACAGATTGCTAAACTTGGCTGACCAACCTCAATGGAACGCGCGTGTGGTAGGTAGGTAGGTAAGTAAGTAAGAGGCTTATTTTTTGGTTTGTTTTAATCTTTCTTTTTTTTTTGGCTTTTTGTTTTTGAAGTGAGTGTGGTGAGTGGCAGAATGGGCTGTACGTACATCTTCCTGGAGACTCTCATCACCCTCATTAGGGGTGTTTATTGTGGGAGCTATATAGAGAGGCGAGGGAAAGGTCAGGATAGAGCTTGATGTATGGAGCAGGACCTTCAGCCACACACTAACCCTGTCAGCCGCTGAGTCTATCCACATACCACACGAAATTTAACAAATATATGTTGCAGACATGCAAAAGAACACAAAAAATAAAATAATGGTACGAGGCTGACTTGTGGCGACGCGACGCGACGCGCTTGCTCTCATCAGGGAAAGCAGCCCGGGGAATTTCACGCAGAGAAATCTGCTGTGACATAAAGTGGTATAAAATAAAAAATTAATATAAAAAAAATGGAGCAGCCAATTTTTTTTTTTTTTTCATTTTATTCATCTTTTATAATCGAGGATAATGGAATAAGCCTCTTGTGCATTATTTTACATCCAGTCCCTGTGTGTTATGCCCCCACGTTTTGTAAAATGTCATCTGTTCCCACCGTCACACAGACATTGGCCTACTCTTACGAAAAGCGGAACAGGTATTAACGACTGCCTACTGTTGTGCGCAAGATGTTCTGTATCAATGTTCAAGAAACTGGCAGAGGTCACAGCATCCGCCCGCCCCATCCACCAAAATACTTACAAGAGTTGTGTCCAACCAGCCCCCCAAAATAATTTCCATCTTAAATCAACAGACACCTGAAGAATGACGCAGCTACACTTTTACGTGCAATTTTGTGACGTCAAAAATCCTAATTTTAGTTCTTTACTCAAAGTTTTTTTAAACGTGACTCTATTTATGTCAAAGGTCAACGCAAAATGCCTGAGTTATTCCTACGGTTAAAGTCACAAATTAATGGCTTTTTTTAAAACTGCAGACCGCAGATCGGAATTTGAAAATAATATCTGTCTTGAAGACACCGTGGACTGCATTGTTCTACATGTAGGAGGAGTCAATAATGTAAAAGGGCCTGACCCATCCACTGCATTCAAAAACATGGTTTCTGTAGTCCACCAGATCAAAAACCCCACTCCCCAAAACAAAAGTATAGTCATCAGCAGAATGCTCTCGTGAAGAACAGAGAACTTGAGAGAAGGAGACAACTCCTTAATGCTCATTTGTTTTATGAACTTTCTCATCATCAAAATGTTTATTCTCTCCCATGAATCCGTATCTGCTCTCCTGCTTTTTCCCCCAGAAAGACTTACAATATTATAACGATTCTCTCCCACGCCGAAATTATTTGACTGACAGCCTTGATAAACCTGTCCTATCGTGACGCTCTCTGTCTGTCTTCTGTCTGTGTCTGTCTGTCCGTCTGTCTGTGTGTCTGCTGTGTGTGTCGTCATCATCATCTCATCATCATCATCATCTCATCCTTTACACCCAGTGGTGTGTAGGGCAGCAACAAAGACTTTCCACCCATGCCTATCCTGGGTCAATGAACTCCAAGAGTGCTGCATGGCTTCCATCTCACATTCCACTGTCCTCCTCCATGTTGTACTTGGTCTTCCTCTCTTTCTCTTGCCGTCTGGGGTCCAGTGCAGTGCTGTTCTTGCAATAGATTGTGTCTCTCCGGAGTACATGCCAATCCATCTCCATCTTCGTTTGCTAATGATGGTGCCCATGTCAGTTTGGTTGCATTTCCTCAGTAGATCTTCATTGGAAATCTTTTCTGGCCAAAAGATTCGAAGGATTCTCCGGAGGCAGGTTGTTGTGTGTGTGTGTGTAATGATTGTGTGTGTGGTGTATGTGTGTGTGTGGTGTGTGTGGTGTGTTGTGTGTGTGTGTGTGTGTGTGTGTGTGTGTTGTTTATGTCTGTCTGTCGTGTTGTCTGTTCTGTCTGTCTGTTGTCTGTTGTCTGTTTTGTCTGTCTGTCTGTCTCTGTCTTCTGTCTGTCTCTGTCTATCTGTTTCTGTCTTGTCTGTCTGTTCTGCTGTTCATGTTTCTTCTGTTCTGTCTGTCTGCCTGCTGTCGCTGCCTGCCTGCCTGCCTGTACTGTCTGTCTGTCTGCCTCCTCTCTCTCTCTCTCTCTCTTCTCTCTCTCTCTCTCTCTCTCTCTCTCTCTCTCTCTCTCTCTCTCTCTCTCTCTCTCTCTCTCTCTCTCTCTCTCGACGGATAGCCTAGTGATCAGAACATTGTGCTTGCAATTTGACGACCCGGGTTCGAATCCGGTCGAGGAGATTCTTCTCCTGGAGTTAACATCAGTGCTGACTCCACTCTCCCCAAAAGTCCTTCGGATGAGACTTTAAATCGAGGCCCTGTGTGCGAACGCACGCAGAACATCTTGCGCACACGTTAAATCATGTTCCGCTTTTCGTAAGAGTAGGCCATCGTGTGCTGGTGGGAACAGATGACATTTACAAAACTGCATACACACGGGGACTGGATGTAAAAAAAGCACAAGAGTGCTTATTCCATTATCCTCGATATAAAAGAATAAATCAAATCAAATCAATCAATCTCTCTCTCTCTCTCTCTCTCTCTCTCTCTCTCTCTCTCTCTCTCTCTCTCTCTCTCTCTCTCTCTCTCTCTCTCTCTCTCTCTCTCTCTCTCTCTCTCTCTCACACACACACACACACACACACACACACAAACAAACACAACACAAACACAACACACAATACACAAAAAACACACACAGGGGACAGACAGATGGGTGAACTAAATGGACCTGGGCTCCACACTGACCACAGACTAGCTAGATCTACGGAGGAAACCTTCCACCTGTCTAAAACGCATCATGCTGTATATGTACTCTATCTATCTCAGCGCTCTGACCAATCAGATTACCTAGTAGGCACTTTGGACAGCTGACCCGTGTCCACCCAGCGTTTCTCCAGCTATAATAGATGTTGACATGGAGGCGAGAGTTTCGCAGTATCAAAGAATGCGAGGCAGTAGTGAGGCTGAAGTCTGTGTACAGTCGGGACAGACTTCGCTGTGTATTATCTATCATTATCTATTCTTCTTCTTCTGGGGCAGCACGGCTAGGCTCAGCACACGGCGTATCTGCATTGCTGCTGAAGGCAGGTCAGACAGAGGGGGGAGGATGGGATAGCCTAGTGGTCAGAACATTGCGCTGGCAATTTGACGACCCGGGTTCGATTCCCGGTCGAGGAGATTTTTCTCCTGGAGTTAACATCAGTGCTGACTCCATCCACTCTCTCCTTTAAAAGTCTTTCTGATGAGACTTTAAACCGATGCCCCGTGTGCGAACGCACGTACGTAGAACATCTTGCGCGCACACACGATAAATCCTGTTCCGCTTTTCGTAAGAGTAGGCCATCGTGTGCCGGTGGGTACAGATGACGTTTACAAAAATGCACAGACACGGGGGACTGGATGTAAAAAAAAAAGCATATGAATGCTTCTTCCATTATCCTCGATATAAAAGAATAAATAAATCAAATCAAAAATCAAATCAATGGGAATGTCACCAGTAATATCCGTGGATCGGTGGTCTAGAGGTAACGCGCCTGTCTAGAAAGCGAAAAGTCCGGATCGGAGTGTGCGGTGGTTTGAATCCCGTTTTGGGCCAAAAACTTTTCCCCCCATCCATTAGACCCTGAGTGGTGGTCTAGGTGCTAGTCTTTCGGATGAGACGATAAACTGAAGTTCCGTGAGTTATACATCATTATTTAGCGCACGTAAAAGAACCCTCGGCAACAAGAAGGTTGTTCCTTGCCAAAATTCTGTAGAAACAAGCCACTCTGATAGGGAAACATATACAGTTGCAGACAGGAAAAAAAATAGTAAATAATGGGTGGTGCTGCACTTGTGGCGACACGCTCTTCCCTCTCAGAGAGAAGCCCGAATTTCACGCAGAGAAACCTACTGTGACATGACATAAAGTGGTATAAATATAAATAAAATAAAATAGCTATGGAACACGAGATGACCAATGCTTAGGAGTATGTTCAACTTCTGTTTCTTTTCTTTGAAATATTTTTTAAATTTGTTTCTTGGTTACAACTTCGAGCCTCCGAGGTTCACCAATAGTGATATTTTTGCGTATGCTACCACTTTTGCCCACCATGAAGGTGCCACATTTCGACTTCGGGGACGTATATGCTGGGTATGTTCGTGTTTCTGTAACTCATTGATTGCTGACATGAAGTACAGGATCTTTACCGTGCATAATTGATTCTCTTCGTGTGTATATTAAAAGTCTGTCCCGAGCCTAAGGCTCATCAGGCCGGTGCTTATCTCGGTTTCTGTGGCGTTATCGGTTAAGCGACTGAGAGTCATAGACTCCCCCCTGGATAGGACGCCAGTCTATCGCAGGGTTAACCCCCAACACAAGGTTGGTACCCCTTTTACACCTGGGTGGGGTGAGAAAATAGCCGTAAAGTGCCTTTTCCAAGGGCACAACGCCATAGCCAAAAGCAGGGATCGAACCCGCAACCTTTAGATTACGAGTCCAACTCCCTAACCACTAGACTACAGCGGCGGCCATGTGTATATACATGAAGGGAATGAAAGCATTGGTAAGACTTTTTTTCAGTTGACCTGGGAGATCGTAATAATCCTCATTCTTAATCATCAGGCGCTGCTGAGATTCGAACCCACGACTTCATGGACCATGGGATAGAAGTCGAATGGTCCTAACCCCTTGGCTATGGCGTCTGTCTAACTTCTTTTAAAGTCGGGTTGGGTGTGACGCTATCAGCAATATGATGTATCCTTTTTTTTCTTTTCTTCTTCTTTTTAGATAAAAAATGTTTACGTTGTCCCCTTACACTGGAAAGGTGTAGACTACGCACACACACGCATGCACGCACACACGCACACGCACACACAACGCTCTCTCTCTCTATCTCTCTCTCACTCAAAACACACACACACACACACACACACACACACACACACACACACACACACACACACACACTAAACTCTCTCACACACACACACACCACACACACACAACACACACACACACACACACACACCATACACAAACACACATACACACACACACACACACATACACACACACACACACACACAACACACACACACACACACACACACACACACAACACACACACACACACACACACACACACACACACACACACACACACACACACACCACTCCATCAGTTGTGGGCGAGATGTGCTGTCAAAGGGAGATAATACGTGGTGGATTGTCTATCCTGACTTCGCATGCAATTTAGATCTATAGGCCAGAGGCTGCAAGGGGGGGGGGGGGGGGGGGAGTGGGGGGGGGGGAGGAGGAGGCGGGGAGTGGGGGGGGGGGGTGAACACATTGGCAGCAGAGACGTGAAGAGGACAGAAAAGATAGCCACAGCTTGTAACAGACAGACAGACAGACAGAGACAGACAGACAGAGATAGTCAGACTGACTGGCAGACCCATATGAGAGGAGAGAGAGAGAGAGAGAGAGAGAGAGAGAGAGAGAGAGAGAGAGAGAGAGAGAGAGAGAGAGAGAGAGACAGACAGACAGACAGACAGACAGACGAGACAGACAGACAGACAGACAGAGACAGACAGACAGACAGAGACAGAGACAGAGACAGAGACGGAGCAGACAGACAAAGAGAGACAGAGACAGACAGACAGAGAGAGACAGAGAGAGAGAGAAGAGAGACAGAGACGAGACGAGGACAGACAGAGAGACAGAGAGAGAGAGAGAGAGAAGACAGAGAGACAGAGAGAGAGAGAGAAGACAGAGACAGACAGAAGACAGAAGAGAGAAGACAGACAGACAGACAGAGACAGACAGACAGCAGACAGACAGACAACAACAGACAGACAGACCCAAATCAAAGTCACTACACCTCACTACACAGAAAGGAAGAAAAAAAGGGCCTCTCATACCCTACCCCCAGAAAAAAAAACCCACAGAGATCATTAGAGAGTAAACAAGGATGAAAGTGGAGAAGAGGAGGGGAGGAAGAGGAGGAGGAACCAGAATAGACAGGGAATCAGGGAGGAAGATTTTTTTTTTAAAAGGGGGGGGGAGGGGGCTAGTTACGTCAGAGCCCCCCTCACCCCTCCTCTGTCCCCCAGCAATGACAGGTTAAAGAGTGTCAAAAGTGCCAGGCAAAGAGAAGGTGTGTGGAGGTGACACTGATCTGCTGAAATGATCAACAGCTTTCACTGCCTCTACTACTGCCCAGGCCTACCTACCTGCCTGCCTGCCTGCCTGCCTACCTACCTACAGCCCTGAAAATGCTTGTGTGTGTGTGTGTGTGTGGGGGGGGGGGGGGTGATGGGGGGGGGGTGGGGTGTGTGTGTGTGTGTGGTGGTGTGTGTGTTTGGTGGGTGGGTGTGGGTGGGTGGGTGTAAGATTGTGTGTGTGTTGTGTGTGTGTGTATGTGTGTGTGTGTTGTGTGTGAGAGAGAGAGAGAGAGAGAGAGAGAGAGAGAGAGAGAGAGAGAAAAGAGAGGTAGGAGAGGGAGGAGGGAGGGAGGGAGAGAGAGTGTGTGATATGCGTGTGGTTCGCACGTGTGTGTGTGTGTGTGTGTGTGTGGTGTGTGTGTGTTTTGTGTGTGTGTGTGTGTGTGTGTGTGTGTGTGTGTGTGAGTGACTGTGTGTGTGTGTTTGTGTGTGCGCGCACTTGCACATCCACATATCACCGCAACAAGCCACATAAAGATACTTTAGCAAAGTTTATTGTTTCAGTATAATATTCAAAACACGGCATTGATAAAAACTGGTGAAGCTCCTTGTTATCTAACACTGGTTGTTAGTTTTTTTGTTTTTTTGAAAAAAATAAACACACAAGAATTAAAAGCAATGGCAGTACAGTAGGTTAAAAAATGGACACAAAAGAATCAAAAGCATTGGCAGTATAGTAGATTAAAAAATATAGAGACAAGAACCCAAAGCAATGGCAGTATAAAAAGGTAGTAAAGGTAAAGGTGTCCCATAACCTGTGTGGTCGTAGGGGAGCGAGGCATCAGAAACCTCAGCTTCTCTAGGGGCCAGCATATTGAGGGCGGCGCCCATCTCCTCTCCCTCGCTGCTTTACCTTCCCAGACCCTAAAGAGGGCAAGGTACCCTTTTACAGCTGGGTGAACTGGGGGACTGTACTGGAGACAGGAAACAAAAGCAATAGCAGTACAGTAGATTGTTAGTCATGCTGAGCAGCTGCAGGTCCTCAGATACGGACAGCCAAATCCAGACAGCCAAATCCAGACAGCCAAATCCAGACAGCCAAATCCAGGCAGCCAAATCCAGAGCAGCAAATCCAGACAGCCAAATTCAGACAGATAGCCAAATCCAGACAGCCAAATCTAACAGCCAAATCCAGACAGCAAAATCCAGGCAGCCAAATCCAGACAGCAAAATCCAGACAGCCAAATTCAGACAGATAGCCAAATCCGAATAGCCAAATCCAGACAGCCAAATCCAGACAGCCAAATCTAAACAGCCAAATCCAGACAGCCAAATCCAGACAGCCAAATCCAGGCAGCCAAATCCAGACAGCCAAATCCAGACAGCCAAATCCAGACAGCCAAATTCAGACAGATAGCCAAATCGAACAGCCAAATCTAGACAGCCAAATCCAGACAGCCAAATTTGGACAGATAGCCAAATCCGGACAGCCAAAATCCAAACAGTCCTTCACAGCTGAGATGTGTCCAGTAGGCTACTGACATCACAGCAAACTACACCAAATCAGCACTCAAGATTGACACAGAAAAATAAATCATGCAAGAATAAAATACCCCCAAAATGCATGAGATTTATATCGCACTATATCTTGTGACAGCAAATCAGAGAGTGCTAAAAGGATTCAATCCTATTGGAAACCAGGATTGCCAAAGGAATAAACAACAACAACAACAACAACAACAACGCAAGCAAACTTGTAAGAACACAAGGCAAAAATTGTCAAGAAAGAAACAGTAAGTTAAAATGAAGCTGTCAAGATGAATATACACAATAACACGATAATGCAAGATTGCCCAAAAGCATTGCCAGCAACACAAAAAAATAGTCATTAATTGCAACACGAATAGCAAAAGACAGGATACTGTGATATGAATTAAAAAAAAAAGAAAAAAAGAATGTCAGTGAAACACCCAATTAAAGACGATTGCAAAAGTGAACAAATTGTAACAGAAAGCCAGAAAGCCAAATAAATCATTTATTTCACTTGCAAGCATCTTTCAGCTCCTGTTCCAGGCCTTGCTGAGATGAAAAATGCAAGTCAGTATTGTAACTGCCCTTCATGGGATGATTAAAGCGCTTTTGACTTGACTTGACTTGACTTGACACTTTCATCTTTCTCATTTTTCAATCTGTCAACTCTTTAAAAGCAGCGAGAAAGACATCAGAAACAAAGCACAGCACAACACAGCAGAAAATGTCACCAACAACACTAGGTTTTACAAAAATTTGAAAGAAAACTGAAAAAAATAAATGTAGTCCGAACTATTTTGAAATCTGTACTGAAATAAGGAGGGAAAACATAAGAAAGAAGCAAGAAAAAATTTGAAATCTGTACAAGAAAAAGGAGGAAAAATTAAGAAAGAAACAAGTTAATAATATCAGTTTCATAAAGGAAGCAAAACCACATTCCTGTCCTCCAAACCACAGTCAACAGCATTAACAGAGAGTAGTAAAAAAAAAAAAACCACATTGCCAAATCTGAAACAAGATTCATAAATTAATGGGTTTGCAAGGGGAGAGAAGCACGCGTAGCACTGTTATTCCTTAGTTAACAGGAGAGATGTTCATTCCTCTCAATTTTACAGTGAATTCAACAAACAAGTTTCAAAACAAAAACACTAGAATAGTGGTTGGGTTTGTTTTTTTTTATAACTGGAATTATTCTTCACAGATATAAAATGACTTGCTCCACAGTGTTCAACAATAAAAAAAATTTGGATTTTTTTTTTCTGTACTGAAACACTTTTGTAAAGAATAAATGACAAACAAAATTTAAAAAAATAAAAACAAAACTAACAAAATACCACACACACACACTTTTCTAACAATTTTTTAAAACCATTCCAACACCACTTCAACATGAATTCAACACTTAACAAAGACAGAACATAATGACAACAATGAAATAAAGAACCAATAGATCACGAAATCAAACTAAATTACTTGGCGTACAACATTTTTTTTTTTTTAAAGAAGAAAACATTCAAAACCATATAAAATCAAATAAAAACAAGAGCAAAGCACTCAGCACACATTTGATATTCATCCTGACAAACCCCCTCTATGCCAAAACTAAGCATCTCATGATCATGTTTCCAGAATTGCTGTAAAAAAAACTGTCACCAAGAACACAAGTTTCTACCGGTAATTTGTGGAATGTGAAAGTGTCAGACATCAGACAACAAGACCTCTGAATTACAGCAAGCTTGTCCACACTCATATCCACAATATAACGCTTTACTGCTGAACTTTGTCTTCAGTAAGGAAAAAATAGTTCTTTTAAACATGACCTCATATCATACTCATTTAAAGTGTAGTAGTTCCTCATTTTTACATCTGTTTGGGATTTTCTTCTTTTTTTGGTAATCTAACCAACCATTGAAATACTTTTGGCTTGGTTGATGCATGTCATATCATTATAAATTATCACCATAAATTTTTTTTATTATGATTATATTCATTCTCTCTCTCTCTCTCTCTCTCTTCTCTTCTCTCTCTCTCTCTCTCTCTCTCTCTCTCTCTCTCTCTCTCTCTCTCTCTCTCTCTCTCTCTCTCTCTCTCTCTCTGTGCATGAAATTGTAATGGGTCCAGTGGCCTTCTACAATAAAATTGTTCAGAGTTCAGTTCTCTCTCTCTCTCTCTCTCTCTCTCTCTCTCTCTCTCTCTCTCTCTCTCTCTCTCTCTCTCTCTCTCTCTATATATATATATATATATATATACATATATATATATAAAGTCTGTAATCTTTACTGATATGTCAACAAAACGAATATACCTTATGTCCAAATATGATCACTATCAACAGCACAGAGAGACATCCCCTTACTTAGACATGCATAAGTTGACACACAATCCCTGCACGATAATTCCTATAAGTACAAACTGTTGTTCGATATCTCATCAGGAATACACCTGTAACTGCACTGATCAATGTTTTGATGTGGGTTTCTGTTCAGAGCCCCAAGCAGAGAGAAAAACAAAGGTACAGTCCCATATTTCAGCTGTGACTGCTGGTAAAGGAAACACATCTTCACACACTGATTTTACAGGAGACTTCCATGGCCTTAACTTCCCTAACCCTCCACATCACTTCATGTCTTTTCTTTCTCCTTATTTTGAGAAAGCTTCATTTATTTTATTTTATACCACTTTACGTCACAGCATATTTCTCTGCGTGAAATTCGGGCTGCTCTCCCTGGGGAGAGTGCATCACCACAAGTGCAGCGCCACCATTCTTTTTTTTTCTTTCTTTTTCTTGTCTGCAACTGTATTTGTTTCCCTATCAGAGTGGCTTTTTTCAACAGAATTTTACCAGGGACAACCCTCTTGTTGCCGTGGGTTCTTTTATGTGTGCTAAATAATGATGTGTAACACATGGGACCTCGGTTTATTGTCTCATTCGAAAGACTAGCACCCAGACACCACTCATGGTCTAAAGGATGGAGGAAAAGTTTTGGGCCCAGACATATTTAGACTAAAAAAAACACTGAATGTTTTCGTGTTCCTGAACTTGAATATTAACTGACTTTTTGTAAACATCAACCTTTTGGCAGTAACTTGCAATTTCCATGGGTATGTAACGCCTCTAATGACTTCTTGGAGAGAGTCACGATTACAGGAAGAAGACGTTTCCATGACAGGCATTGCACGGTGTGACTGTAACTGACTGTACTTGTTCTTTGGCAGTGCTGACATTCAAATGTGACCATGATATATTTTTGTCTTATTCTTCGCCTATAGCTCCAAAATTTACCAATGGTGAGATTTTTGTGTTATGTATGCGACCGTTTTAGCACACCATCAAGTTAACCACATTCCAACTTCCATGGAATTTTTTCCATATGAATACATTATAATTCTACAAATTGTTGTTCCTTTTGTGATAGAGATCATTACATACATTGTGAGATGGCTGCTTCCACAGCTACAGCAGCAAAGAAATGGAAAAAATTGTTGATATGGGAACATGATTGATTCATGATTTAAACAGTCATGATTGTTCTCGTTGTTGTCAACATCACAATAACGGCCAAGAGATCAAAGCCCAAAAAAAACCCAACAGCAAACAAAACAACAACAAAAAATGAATTAAATTTCTGATGCGTTCACTAAACATCTCAAGACAATCTTAAGACACACTGATATCTCTCCACAATTTTGATTTGATAAAACATGATTGCTACAAATGATACCGTAGCATAGACAGCCACACAAGACAGCATTACAACGCCGCTGCATTACAATCTTGCAGCAGATAGTACGTCAACGCTTACACTGCAGTCCAGACCACTATCACATTATGCCAGGTAAAAATGATGTCGTTCACACTAATACCATTAGAAACAGTGTGTAACATGTGTAATACATATTGAACAATATTGATGGTAATGCAAGAAGACTACAAGAAACCACACCAGCAGAGATGAAAAAACTGATTCTGTGAGCAAGCATCTGTTGAGCTTGACAGCCATGTCTGATTCCTCTTATTTCCCATTTCTCATTCATTATCTTTCCTCTTTCGCAATCAACCAGACCCTATGACAGACAGTAAATGCTGTATCAGCACAGGCAAAGTTGATGGTATCCCCATCAAAAGTACTCTCAAGAATAGGATGCTCAACAAAAAAGAGACGATACATATCATCTGCAGTTTTCTTTTCCACATAACCCACATTCTTCTCAAAAAAACAAATTCCACAAAATCCTCTTTTCCTTTACACATTCCTTACTCCATATTCAATTGATATATATATATATATATTATATATATATAATGATGCTCCACCATAAAATGAGTTGCTTAGCACCTGACCCACTTTTCCTCTAAGGGTCATTTTAGGCAGGTGGGGGTCAGGTTGTTGATTTTGAGATTGTGATTGATTATAAAACTAAAGCCATTTTTCTACCCTGTACTGAATTTAGCATGGAATAATTGTGTCTCCTTTTTTTAAAAAACACATTTTAAAACATCCAAGCCCTCATTCTGACCATCTGTTACGATGTAAAACTTGTCAAGTTCTCATTTTGCAAATTTCTGCAGTCTACCATTTCAATTTGTAATAACTTTTCAATGAACAGTCTGATATACAATCACTTTATTCTTATTGAAAGATTATCTATTTCAGATTAATAACATCTCAGATGTCAATAACTACAAACTGACCTCTCGTGCAATGTGCACTCATTATGTGGTGGAGTACCACATATCATATCCTTCTTTTTCCCCCAAGGAGAGACAATAGTGCAGTGGCAGTGCACACAAATTGATTGCAACAATAACCTGTAGATCTATCCTCCTTCTCAACAAAAAGAATGGTGCTGTTTTCTTAATGTTCAATTCTGATGCTGTAAAGAGGCAAGAGAAACAAAACAAACAAACAAAAAGATGTGTAAAACACACAAACATCACAACTGCCGATTCACATTTCCTTGCTGAGAACTGTAGAACATTTACTACCTTTCAGTTTCTTTAAAATAAACAAAAAATGGGGCGGTGGGGGATGGGTAGTGGGGAAGGAATCATGGAGGGTATTGTTGTAGTTTTGAGAAGGCATTATGCATCGTTATCAGTCCAGCCATCAAGTTTGTGATATATTACACAAACACCAAAAACTGAACCTACACAGGGGTTATGTTGGTTGTTACATATACTTTTATGATATATAAATACACACACAACATATGTATATTTCTTACTATATACATATTGGTTTACACACAAAATGAAGGATATAAATTTATACAACTGTAAATGGGATACTTATAACAACTGTCAGGCTATTATATATACAATACAAATTGGAACATGTGCAATAAATAGGATGCATACAACAAAAACTGGAACGCATAAGACAATCACTTGAAAATCTCCAATAACTCTGAAATACAAACAAAAAAAAAAAAATTGGAATCACATTTAAAAAAATTGTTCTCAAAAAAAAAGGAGAGCAGAAACTAACAAATGAAACACACACCACGCACGCACGCGCACGCATGCACGCACGCACGCGCACACACACACAACACACACACACACACACACACACACACACAAACACACAATGTCCTACATGCATCAACATCAACAACAACAAAAAACAATATACATCAGTGAGGATACACAAAAATATATATATATATATATATATATATATATATATATATATATATATATATATATATATATTATATATCTATATATCTATATAATAAAAAAAACAATAAATAAATAAACAAATAAATAACCCATACAGCCACTACATACTTTTCCTAGCTTGCTGTACCTTCCCCCACCCCACTCTGATAAAACAAAACACTAATGTACACAGCAACCAACACTCCAGCTGTCATGGACACAGTTTTGGCAATGAATGTCACCATTTCAGGATGATCCAGTAACAAACTCATAATGAAAACAAACCATACACCAATGAGCTCAGGACGATGGTTAAAACACGCCTGCACTTCTCATATTATGAAATAAAACAAATCCATAAATGATGTAGGGAGTTGCATTGTGTCTGTACATGAACTAGTTTGTCTGTACATTTTCCATACTGTTGAAGATACAGTTATCGGCCCAATGAAATATAATTTATGAAATAGTTCACGTGTGCATTTTTCAATACTGTTGAAGACACAGTTGTCGCCTCTTGGTATATGAAATAGTTTTGTGTGTGCATTTTCAATACTGTTGAAGATACTGTCATCTGCTCTTGGTGTATCGTATCATGAGCAGGTTTTAAGCATTTCCTGGACATGGGCTGTGTGAGTGTGTGTGCGGGTGTGCACACATGCGTGCGTGTGTGCATGCATGCGTGTGTGCGAGCATGTATGTGCATATGTGTGCATGCATGTGTTTTACATATTCCAAAAAACAAGAAGCACATTATCCATCATTCCAATACTGCAAGAGGGAGGAACACAAACATTGATGGTTTTGAGTATACTCTATGTGGCACACACTGCGCAACATTGTGTAAGCTGAGACAAAAAAGTATCCTATTTGTGTAGACTCTAACTTTTCTTCTTCTCATCTCCCAATCTGACTTCTCCTGTGACAGACAGACACATTGCTGCACAAAACATCAAAAATGTACCAGCTGATCTGCACCAAATTTTAAAAAGTCCATCAGCTGATGTGACGTATGAACAAGTTTACATGCACAATCGAAAATGCTTTTCTCTCCTATTTTCTTCACTGATTGTTCCATACATGTGTGAACATGTGAACAGGTATGCCTATGACTTTGTACACCTTAAGTTGTTTCCAACCTGTGTTATAGGGAAAAAAAAGTAAAGGTGTCCCATAACCTATGCGGTCGTAGGGGAGCAAGGCGTCAGAGACCTCAGCTTCTCTAGGGGCCAGCATATTGAGGGCGGCACCCATCTCCTCTCCCTCGCTGCTTTACCTTCCCTGACCCTAAAGAGGGCAGGTACCCATTTACAGCTGGGTGAACTGGGGGAACTGAACTGAAGCCTAGGCACCCTGCTTAACCATAGCTTGTGGAAAGCGGGTGCTCTGACCATTGAGCTATCCCGTCCCCACCTGCGTACAGGTATGCAGCATTTGACTATGTACATGTATCTGTAGCATCCCTGTCTCCTCCCAATAAAACAAAGCACAATGTTGGTGTGCGACCCCAACAACTGTCACCCACAAAAAAAATTGCCCCCAAAAGCTTTAGCCTATGTTTTATGTAATCAATTTGATTTGATGTGATAGCTGACTTACACACAAGCCAGTATAATACATTTGGTACATTTGATGTGTATATTATATACTATATATTTATGTAAATTATTTGATATGATCTTATACCTGGCTCACCCACACACCGGTATTATGGTATAATATGTTGGGTACATCTGATGCCCAACTCTGCTCGAGTAAGTTTAAACAATTCTGCACCCAACTTTTCACACAATTTTTTCAAACTTGAAACGCACACACACAAAAATGTAGTGGCTCTGTAGTCAATATTCTAAACCAGCAACCTACCCAAAATTTGAAAACACATGCACGCACGCACACACACACACACACACACACACACCACACACACACGCATGCACGCACACACACACACACACACACAACATTAATAATTCTACACCCAATATTCCCAACAGAAAACTTCCCCAAACTTTCAATACCCCCCCCCCCCCCCCCCCCCCCGAAAAAAAACCCCTTAAAAAGCCACATGCTTGTGTGCTCCACATTCCAAAACAGATAACTCCCCCAAAAACTCTTTACATTCTGCAACCAATCTCCTCAAACTCTAAACACTGTGTAACTCTAATCCAAAACCCAAAAACGAAAACCCAGTCAAACCCAAGCAAACACCAAGAAAAACTGATTCAAAGCAAAGTGTGAAAAAAAAAATCTTGGTCCAGTGGTTATCCAAACCAGCAGTAAAAACCCATCTCATTGCCCAAACTTAACCTAACATCCTTTTCTGTAAAACAAACACCCATCTCATTACCAAAACTTAACCAAAACGTCAAACATCCTTTCGTGTAAAACAAAACCCCATCTCATTACCCAAACTTAACCGAAAACATCAAACATCTTTTTTTGTAAAAACAAAACCAATCTCAATACCGAAAACTTAACCAAAACATCAAACATCCTTTTTTGGAAAACAAAAACCCATCTTATTACCCAAACTTAACCAAAACATCAAATATCCTTTTTTTTTTTTTTTGTAAAACAAAACCCATCTCATTATCCAAACTTAACCAAAATATCAAATGTCCTTTTTTTGTAACAAACCTCATTAACCTTAAACAAATCCATCTCATTACCAAAACCTAACCAACAACATCAAACATCCTTTTTTTTTGGTAAGACAAAACCCATCTCATTACCCAAACTTAACCAAAAATCAAACATCCTTTCTCTTGGAAAACAAAACCCATCTGATCACTTAAACCATCAAACCAGCAATTTAAAAGCAAAACAAAAAACAAGCCTCATCTTATTACCCAAACTTATCCAAACATCCTTTTTTTGTAAAACAAAAACCATCTCATTCTTCTTCTTCTTTCGTTGGCTTTACATGGTCAGACTCAAACCATCAAACCAGCAGTTAAAAAAAAAACAACCCCACCCTATCTCATTACCCAAAACTAACCAAAACATCAAACCCACCCTCCTGACCACACAGGTCAGAAGTTAGCTGCTAACCCCATCCTCAGTCGTTTCAGTTCCGTAAATCCGGTTGCCGGACACCTGCGCGAGGAAGTGACACATCATGGCCAGGTGGCCGGGCAGGTAGCTGATGGTGGTGTAGAGGAAGAGGGAGACGAAGAGGACAAAGAAAGCGTTGAAGGCGTAGCGCTCCACAGGCTCCAACATGGCGATGGTGGTGATGACGGTGTAGTGGAAGTAGCAGTAGCGGATGTAGTCGGAAAACCGTTTCAGCAGGGACAGAACCATGGTGACGGTTTCTAGTGGTGCTGTGGAGATCGATGGTGTTAGAGGTTACGAATTGCGCTTTGTCTGGAAAATTACAAGTCTGGGTTAAAGTGGGGGGGTGGTTTGAGTCTTGTTTGGGTTCAAAGTGTAGGTCCTGCTTGTGTTCAGTTTTTGAATTTGGAGATGGAGGCTGCAGGCAGGTTTAGGGTGATGGATAGATGGATTGCTGGTCTGCAGACATAGCGACATCCAGTTAGTGTTACATCATGTTGTTAATGTTTTCAGAAATTGTATTAAATTTATATCACATTTTTAGGCTTTTCCTTAAAATACTGAATGGTGTTGTTTGGGTTTTTTTTCTTGTTGAGAAATGAAATCAGTTTCTGTTATCACTCACAGGATTATTTCCAAGAGAAAATCAGTATGTTAGAGGTAGTTTGAACCAGGCAGTAAACTAAAAACAGATGGGTGACCTTATCTGGAATCTAAACTTTAAAAACCAACTTAGGATCAAGTTAACTATTGATTTCCTCAACTGTTGTCTACAGGACAATATAGGTGTGATGATTTCATATATAGGTCTTCTAGTGAACTCTCTTTTACACACACACACACACACACACACACACACAAAACCACACACACACACACACACACACACACACACACACACACACGACACACACCACACACGGAGAGGAGAGAGGAGAGAGAAGAGAGAGGAGAGAGAGAGAGAGAGAGAGAGAGAGAGAGAGAGAGAGAGAGAGAGGAGGAGAGAAGAGAGAGAGAGAGAGAGAGAGAGAGAGAGAGGAGAGAGAGAGAGAGAGGGATAAGAGGAGAGAGACAGAGGGTGAAAAAACCAATAAAATTACCATCACTCAGTAAATATTTTCATACCTGTGTCTCTGGTGAAGTGTCACTGATGCTGATGATGCTGTTCAGTGTAATACCACAGAGCCACTGCTTCCAAACTGCAGAAGAGAATCAACTGGAAATGGAATAATGACATAAATTTACAATCATTTGAAATCCTACTTGTAAATATATAAGCCATTCATTCAGCAATTACATACTACTGGTAACAACTTATGATTTTGGGAAGCGACATTTTAAGTAAATGGATGTCAAACTGAATGAATGTATTTTCTGACTGAACTATCTAATACAGATAAATTAGAAGAAAAAAACCCAAACATTTTCCAATTTCCAGAAGCCACAATACTAAATTATGCAGTTAAAAGCTTGTAACTAGAATCATGAGTCTACACTAAATTTCCTCTCTGGTTATTATTTTCTAATTTAAAGTTAAAACACTACATTCTAAAGTGACCTAAAAAAAGACAGGACAAGTGTACATCATTACATATATATATATCTATTTGTGAACATGCACTGGTAAAATTGACAATATTAAACTACTTAAGATCCGAGCCCTAAAACTAACTGTTGTCTTTTAAAAACATTCACAAACATTCGATCAAACAGTATGCTGATAAATTGCACATATGCATGTGACACACCAACTTCATAATAATGAATCACATGAGTGTCTGCATAATTATGAAGCATTTTATCTTTGGATACATACGGCATAATGAAGTATTCAATGTGACATTTTGTACCGCTGCACTGTCCTTTCTAGTGTCATTAATAACCAATAACACATGCATGTATGTATGTAACAACTATCACAGTGTCATTGAATGGCTGCATGGCAACAGATGTTCAGTAATGGCTTCAGTTTAACATTACCAACATAGAGAGAGAGCTCTCACTCTCAGCAGAGGTTTCTTTTCCTCAAGGATTTTTTTTTTTCAAATTAGATTTATGACAGCAGTAGTAAAAGTTTATGTTCACTTTTGTAGCTGGGCATATACAAGAATATCAAATAAGAAATGAAACAGAAGTAAAATAAAAAACAACAAAATTGAATCAAAATAAACAAACTGCCTTGATTAATTCAGCTACCTGATATTAAGTAATAGTAAAATCACTCTCATGATCCTAAGGATGCAATTCAAGTTGTGTGTGTCACTGTATAATATATATATATATATATATATATATATATATATATAAAAAATATATATATATATATATATATATATATATATGTGTGTGTGTGTGTGTGTGTGTGTGTGTGTGTGTGTGTGTGTGTGTGTGCATGCATGCATGTGCATGTGTGCTTGCGTGTGTGCCTTGATGCATGTGTGCTGCATACATGTGTGTTATGTGTGTGCATGAGTGTGTGTGTGTGTGTGTGTGTGTGTGTGTGTGTGTGTGTGTGTGTGTGTGTTTTGTGTGTGTGTGTGGTTGCCACTCTCCCCAGTTTTAGTTTCAGACTTTCACTCTACTTCTCTGCAAAGTCCATAAACAGAAGTTTCACCAGCAGACACATGCATAAGACATAATGTATACCTTACATGCCAACCATCCTCCATTGCAGAAAAGGCTATTCAACTGTAAAGGTCAGTAGCATGGAAGACATTATAAACATTCCCAGCATACATCTTGTGCTAAATTATAAATGTTGATCACAAGAAAAAAAAGGAAATAAAGATTCCCAATGATAAGCAAACAAAACACACACAAAAACCAACAAAAATGATGCAGATGTTTTCTTCACTGTTAGGTATCCTCTGGGTGTTTCGCAATGCTTTGAGCAGTACACGCCTGATGATACAATGCAGAGAGGGGGACATGATGTGATGCAGAATCAGAGAATGAGACACCTTTTTTACCTGAAAGGTGTCGGTTTTCTGTAAACATCATAGCTGTTCACCGATATTCATCACGAATAACAAACATGCAACCTGCCTAGCCAAGTGGATCGCTAAACCTCCACGCCCAAATCCTAACTTTTGCCCACAGGCAGTCGAGAAGCTTGTCTTGTGACCGACTAAGGCTACTTCGGTCAAATTTGATTTTGAAACATCGATCTTTTCGCTTACTTTTTTAAAAAAAGCACTTAAAGGGAATCTCTGATGTTCACTGACCTGATAGCACCTGATCTGACAAAAATGGTGCATTGACGTCTGCGTGACACACGCTAAAGGTATTGTGACCTGCATGCAGTGCTCTCACTGTTTGGCCGTCGCGTCGACAACTTGCCGGAAGTAGAATTGATCAAGGGAGATTACTATTAACGAATAAACATTTTCTATTTTTTGCATTTACGTCCCTTTAACTGTGGGCGAGATTGTGGGTGTGGCTTCCAGGATGGCAAAAACATCCGACTTGTAGAACCTTCTGACTTTGATCTGATATAAAACTTTTTGATTATGAAACCTTCATACTGTAATCTGAATGTACCAACATTACCCACACCATCGTATGAAACTGAATTCCTTTAAACAAATAATAAAACAACAACAAACAAACAAGCAAAGCAACACACACACACACACACACACACACACACACACACACACACACACACACACACACACACACACACACACACACACACACACACACACACACACACACACAAGAAAAAAAAAGCACTATGCTAGTATTATAGAATCTTATCAGTCTCTATAGAGGAAATTTGCTACTACATTTTAATGTAAGAGTAGGCCATTGTGTGCCGGTGGGAACATTACATTTACAAAACTGCATACACACGGGGACTGGATGTAAAAAAGCACACGAGTGCTTATTCCATTATCCTCGATATAAAAGAATAAATGAATAAATAAATAATGATCTTAGGGTGAGAGAAATGCTGGGTGGGAGGTGGGCTTTTTTTTTTTTTTTTTGGGGGGGGGGGGGGAGTCCCCGCCAGATTTTGTGTTTTGTTTTGTTTTTTGGAGAGGGTCGGGGGGTGGGGGCGGGGTTTGTTTCTAAACAAATGAAGATCTGTGATCAAGAGGTAAGACACCCATCTTAAAAGCGAGAAATGACAGGTTCAAATCCCGTTTGGACCCGATCACCCCGAACCTCCACCCCCTTGCCACAGCGAATGCAAATACTTTTTCATATCAGAAACAGACAAGTGTATAGGTTACAAAACTTATATGAAAACAGTAAACAGGAAAACACTTCTCAAAGGAAACAGTACAACTCAGTCTTTGAATATCAGCAGGACCATTTGCCTACGTTTCTTATGTCTATTATTAATAGCAAGAACAGGTGAAAAAGACAAAAATTTCGTGTATGCCACAGGCCCTATGATTCTCTTTTTTTTATTGTTAAAAACCCGCTTGAACACCAGAGTTACAGCTAAAAATGATGACAAGAACAAAATGATCATGATCCTAGTCAGTTGGATTAATGCATAAATAAATAAAAAACAATTTTGTTTCCGTTGTTGGACGACAAAAACAAACCATAAACACCACCAACAACAAACAGACAGTAGGCTAATTCTGTGTTTCACTCTTCCTCAGTCTAAAAATGAAAGACAAAAAAAAAAAAAAAATTGAGCAAGCTCCGCCCCTAGTGTGCATAAATCTTAGCACGACATAAAGAATATAGGTCACATGCATACACAACGCCTACTG
>CM060320.1:66232592-66247592 GCA_030674155.1 Stramonita haemastoma | reverse complement strand
GTTTATAGTCTCATCCGAAGGACTTCTGGGGAGGGTGTGTGTGTGGTGTGTGTGTGTGTGTGTGTGTGTGTGTGTGTGTGTGTGTGTGTGTGTGTGTGTGTGTGTATTATGTATGTCGATTTCTGTGTTTAAATGTATGTATACGGTGCGTATGTGTGTACGCAACTCACTTAATTGAGAATTTGTGATCGTCATCTGTCCACCACTACCCTCCACTATCAACATTGTCATTCCACTGTCCTCCACCACTGTCACTTCCACTGTCACTCCCACTGTCACTCTGTCCTTCACCACTACCCACCACCACTAACCAACCCACCCACACCCCTGTGCCGCAGAGCTGTACACGGAGAAGGAGGACCTGAAGCAGGTAGTTCAAGATCTCCAGAAGAGCCGCGTGCAGCAGGAGAACCAGCGGCTCCAGGACGAGGTGCACGTGCTCACGCTGGAGAACCGCAAGCTGAAGGACATGGTGCGGGACGCCGAGGCCAAGTGCCCCCCCTTCATGCAGCGCTCCCCACCCCCCGCCCCTGTCGGGCCCCGCATCAAGGGCGGCGATTTGGAGAAGTTGCGGAAAGAGTTTCTGGAGGAGCTTACCTCCCTTGAACTGTCGCAGCGTCACGCGGCTAAGCCGAAAGAGGGTGGGGGTGGTTCGGGGAGTGGTGGTGGTGGTGGTGGTGGTTCGTCGGCTTCTTCATCTTCGGTTCCCGTCGCGTTGAGAAAAATTCCTATTGTGAATGTTCAGGCTGATGTGTAGGTGATTTTGTTATGTCTTACGTGTACATACATACATACATGCATGCATGCATGTAGACATACATATATACAGACAGAGAGACATACATACATACACATGTATGTATATATATTATATATATATGCATACATACATCCATCCATCCATCCATCCATCCATCCATCCATCCATCCATCCATCCATCCATCCAAACGTACATACATACATACATACATACATACATACACACACACTTCATACATACATACATACATACATACATACATACATACATACATACATACACACATACACACATACACACACACACATACATACACACATACATGTTATACATACATGCATGCATACATACATACAAATGTTACGTGATAGTGTCGATGTTTAGCTTGCTATGGGCGCAAGTTGATTAAAAGTGCTCTGCTAATTGTCTTGATAACGAGTGCTATCTGAACATCTGTCTACCTTGTCAAAATCGAATGCATCATTGACAGCGTTTATAATTTTGTACAGAAACTTGGGGAATGTCTCACTTTGTGCTTTCTTTTTGTGGCTCTTTCTGATTTGTAAATGGTAATTTCTAAAGACTTTTTGTTCTGGTTTGTTTGAGATTTTGTTCCCAACTTTTTGTTGTTGTTTTTATTAATATCTGCTAGTTTGGTGCCTACTTAATGTAAATTCATGATGCAAATCTTCTCTCTCTCTCTCTCTCTCTCTCTCTCTCTCTCTCTCTCTCTCTTCTCTCCTCTCTCTCTCTCTCTCTCTCTCTCTCTCTTTCTCTCAGGGAGGGAGGGAGGGGGAGCGGGTGTCCTTTTGATACTGGCACTGTCTGTGCCAGGCCACGAATATCTCAATTATTTAAATGTTACACGACTCAGTGTGTGTGTGTGTGTGTTGTGTGTGTGTGTGTGTGTGTGTGTGTGTGGTGTGTGTGTGTGTGTGTGTGTGTGTATGTGTGTATGTGTGTGTGCGTGTGCGTGCGTGCGTGCGTGCGTGCGTGCGTGTGCATGCTGTTGGATTAGCTTTTGGGGTCATAGCAGCATTTTGTTTCCTTTGCTTTGTTTTTCATTTTGTTGGATTGCTCTGGTGGGTTTTGTCAGGGATATTTTTGATTGTGTTGTTTTCGGTTTGAGTTTAATCATGCGTTTCTTTTTGACAATGTTTTACTTGTTAACAGAAAGGTACTACCTTGTTGTTATTTTATTATCATACATACATCATCATACATCATCATCATACATCATCATCTCTCTTCTTCATCCATCCATCATTCTCATTCCATCTTCATCCATCATTCCCCCATCCATTCCTTCATACATACACGTACATACATCACATCATC
This sequence comes from Stramonita haemastoma, assembly GCA_030674155.1. Lineage (NCBI taxonomy): Eukaryota > Metazoa > Mollusca > Gastropoda > Neogastropoda > Muricidae > Stramonita > Stramonita haemastoma. The sequence continues at coordinate 66,245,493 of CM060320.1, read as the reverse complement.
ATATCATACATCACATCATACATACAGTCTCTCATCACATCACATCACAAATCACGATCACGTCCATCTACGACACTACATGTATACATACATGCATGCATACATACATACAAATTGGTGATAGTGTCGATGTTTGCTTGCTATCCAGTTTTAGTGTCTGTAATTGTCTTGGAAAATTGCTATTCTCTTCTCCTTGCAAATCGAAGCATCATGCAGCGTTTATAATTTTACAGAATCGGATCTCATCTGTGCTCATCTTCTCTTCTATTGAATGATAATTCAACTTTTGTTCTCGGTTTCGTATGAGCATTTGGTTCCCATCTTTTTTGTTGTTTTTATCAATATCTGCTAATTCGTCATCATTATGTCATTCATGATGCAATCTCTCTCTCTCTCTACTCTCTCTCTCTTCTCTCTCTCTTCTTCTTCTCTCTTCTCTCTCTCTCTCGTCTCTCTCTTCTCTCGTCATCTCTTCTCTTCTCTCTCTCTTCTTCTTCTCTCTTCTTCTTCTTCCATTCTCTCTTCCTCTCTCGCTTCTTCTTTCTTTCTTGCAAGCTTCCTTTTGATACTTGCACTGTCTTCGCACATATCTCTTATTTAATGACAATTCTCTTCTTCGTTCTGCTTCGTTCTTCTGTGTCGATTCTGCGTGGCTTTTTGTATTGCTGTTTTGTATTTGCGCGTGTCTCTCTGCTCTGTGCATTTTGGTTGCTTTTGGGGTCATGCGCTCTTTTTGTATCCTTCTTGCTTTTTTTTCATTTTGTTGATTCTTCTGGTGGCTTTCGTCAGATTTTTTCTTTTGTGTTTTTTCGTTTGTTTTAATCATGTGCTTCTTTTTGCATGTTTTAGTTTTAAGCAGCACGATCTACTTCTTTAGTCTTTCATCATTCATCATCTCATCATCATTCATCTTCTTCTTCTTCTTCTTCTTCTTCTTCTTCTTCTTCTTCTTCTTCTTCTTCTTCTTCTTCTTCTTCTCTATTCCCACACCACACTCATCTTCTCTTCAATCTTCATATCTTCACATCTCTTCTTGCATCGTGTCTTCGTCGTGACGACATCTTGTCATCGTCGTCGTCGCTTCATACAGAATTAGCGTATTTCAGTGTGGTGACATGCTGTGCTGTACATATCACTTTTATGATGATTATTCATGTCTGACATTTTTTTCCTTCTTCGTTGGCACACACAGCGTTACTTTCGTATCATCTCATTCATCATCATCTTCATTCTCATCGTCGTCGTCGCGATCGTCGTTCGTCGTCTCTCATCGTCAATCATCATCGTCATCTCTCATGCATCATCTCATCATCATCGTCATCGTCGTCGTCGTCGTTACTCTTCTTCTTCTTCGCAATTCTCGCATTCCTCTTCTTCCAATTCTTCTTCTTCTTCTTCTTCTTCTTCTTCTTCTTCTTCTTCTTCTTCTTCGCAATTCTTCTTCTTCGCAATTCTTCTTCTTCTTCTTCTTCTTCTTCTTCTTCTTCTTCTTCTTCTTCTTCTTCTTCTTCTTCTTCTTCTTCTTCGCATTCTTCTCTTCTTCTTCTTCTTCTTCGCAATTCTTCGCATTCTTCGCATTCTTCGCATTCTTCTTCTTCTTCTTCGCAATTCTTCTTCTTCTTCTTCGCAATTCTTCTTCTTCTTTCTTCGCAATTCTCTTCTTCTTCTTCTTCTTCTTCTCTTCTTCTTCTTCTTCTTCTTCTTCTTCTTCTTCTTCTTCTTCTTCATTATCATCATCATCATCATCATCATCATCATCATCATCATCATCATCATCATCATCATGGTACACAATTCACATGGTGTGGTAACATGATGTGCTGTAACATCAATTATTGTGTAAGATTATAGCTCATGTGAGGAATCGCAGTGATCAAACCCCGAGTTACGGTGATACCAGATCAAGGAAAATCTCCAGTGCCACTGACATGTAGTGTTGCCAGATTCCTAAGGGACTATGAACTGAACAGCAGTAGCGTTTGTGCAGGATTGATGCTGGTATAGTTATCAAAGCTATATTTAGTGTTGGTGTGGCCTCAGTGAATAAAATTATCCACTGTAAAACCAACATTACCTTGTAGTGTGCTATTTCTATTAATAAAGCTACAGTTTTGAATGTGTTTGGCGAGTTTTATTTTCGTGAATGAAAGACTGAGTGCTACCATGTTGCTGTCAGTATTGTACATATTGATTGTATTGTATTGTATTGTGTTGTATTGTATTGAATTATATTGTATTGTATAGTATAGCACTTGTCAGTACAGCAGCAGGCATGGTACATGGTTTCTTACCACATAGACAGCAAATCCGACAACAGTGAATGATAGTGAGGACAAATTCTGAAAGAAGAAAAGAAAAGAAGGGAATTGTCTTATCTGTCTGTCTGTGTGTTTGTTGTTGGTGTCTTGTTCCCTGTCTGTCATGTCTGTCAGTGTGAGCATGCATGTCTGTTTTTGCTTGTATGTCAGTTTACCTCTGTGTGTGTTTTGTGTGCCTTGTCATACATTGTTATGTTTGTTACTTTCAATAAATCTGTGATTCTCTTCTCTCTCTCTCTCTCTCTCTCTCTCTCTCTTTTCTCTCTCTCTCTCTCTCTCTCTCTCTCTCTCTCTCTCTCTCTCTCTCTCTCTCTCTCTCTCATCTCCACACTCCCACATCTCACACACACACACACACACACACACACACACACACTACACACACACACACCACACACAACACACACACACACACACACACACACACACACACACACACACAACCACAACACACATACACATGACGAACCAATATAAGTCAATCCAACTGATAAAATCGTATGGAATCGCAATAACATTCCTGCATACCTACATTAGATTTCAAATCGATTTTTTGTAGGTAGGTTGTGTAGTTTTATCTTTACCACCAATCGCTGATGTACCTGACCATGTGTTTTACTGTTGCTGCTACTGCTCCCTGCTCCTGCCCCGTCCCGTACGCATTATATCAATAGCATTGTCTTCCTGCTGTTATTAGTGTGTGTGTGTGTGTGGTGTGTGTGTGTGTGTGTGTGTGTGTGTGTGTGTTGTTGTGTGTGTGAACACTGAACAACACTGAACACTGAATGATTTAATTGCACATCGGCACTTGGCCACAATACAATATAGAAAAGAAAAGAAAATATGAAAAATATTGACATAACATTACAGTAAAAGTGAAATGTAAACTGTGATAGACAAACGTCCTGAAGATTTGAACTGTAGTAGGTATGAGATGTACATAAGCTTAAGTTATCCAGTGATTGTAGAATTCAGTTAGGTGTGTGTGTGTGAGAGAGAACAGAGACAGAGAGACAGAACACGAGAGATTTGATTTGATTTATTCTTTTATATCGAGGATAATGGAATAAGCACTTATGTGCTTTTTTTTACATCCAGTCCCCGTGAGAGAGAGAACACTGAACACTGAACACTGAAGTTTTAATGTACTTCGGCCTTGGGCCACAGTACAAAACACGTTCGGAGCAGAGGAAAGGTACACATCATAGCAGAGAACCTTTTTAGCCATTTCACAATACCCAATTCTACAAGTAAACAGAATCATACTCAATATCTTCCAGTCACCATCATCCTCATTGTCATCTTCAGCACAGAAAGAAAGAAGAGAGAGAGAGAGAGAGAGAGGAGCAAGAGAGAGGAGTAGGAGAGAGAGGTATACGCAAACGCAAGTTTATTTACATGAGGCTTAATAGTGTGTGTTGTGTGTGTGTGTGTGGTGTGGTGTGGTGTGTGTGTGTGTGATGGAGGTAGAGTGCGTACCGTAACGCATTTTATTTCATGAGATTAGGGTGGGTGTGTGTGTGTGGAGAGAGGAGAGAGAGGGTATACCAAACGCAATTTTATTTCGTGAGCTAATAGTGTGTGTGTGAGTGTGGTGGCGCGCGCGCGCGCGTGCGTGCGTGGTGCGTGTGTGTGTGTGTGTGGATAGACGATATTCTGGTAAGACACAAGAAGGGGTCTGAACAAATGCAACTACATCCACAATCAACAGGATGAATGAATGATTCTGTGCTGATCAACTTCAAGTGGAATTCATTTCGTTGTTTGTGGGTGAAAAAAAAAACACCGCTAACACTAACTTTATCCCATTGGAAAGACAGCATGAAAACGGTAAGCAGTTTCTACACAAACGTCTATCTTTTTTTTTAAAACCCATACAAATCCAAGAAAAATAAATTGGACAGATCCCATGTGTCAGACACCTGATATTATTGCTCTCTCTCTCTCTCTCTCTCTCTCTCTCTCTCTCTCTCTCTCTCTCTCTCTCTCTCTCTCTCTCTCTTGTATTGCTCAAAGAAAGATGGCCAGACAAAGATGGCCAAACAAAGCCATCCACACACACACATACGCGACGCACACACACACAGCACGCACACACACACACACACACACACACACACACACACACACACACACACACACACACACACAGCGAGAGATTCTGATTCTGTCAGACATTGCAACAACAACAAAAAACCTGCAGGCAGGTTTGTAGAATGATGCTGAGAGGCTGTCACCCTATCCCCCTTACTGCGCTAGAGCGTTGAATGATATCCTTTTACAAATAATTAATAATTATTGTCATGTACAGGTTACATAAAATGCAGGCCACGAACTAGTTTTGACATCTCATTGATGTGCCTGAGTTATCAGTTACACTGACAGCATTGTATGCACATCACGGTTAATTAATCAGATTCATGTCAGTGATAATTTTAGTTATAAAACCGTATCATGCTTGTCACTTTTTTTTCTTTTTACCTAATTCTTCTCGAAGATTTTATGACGAAATAGCGACCAAAAATGTTACAGGATTACCCAAATTATTTTCAATATCTCAGTTTTGTTTTTAAGGACATTTATTTTTAATGTTCGCCCTTTGTTCTCTCTCTCGCGCGCGCCAATTCAACTTCTTGTTTTCTGTGGCGTGTAAACAATGGGATCAATCTGACGATATGACAAAGTCGGTCAGGGTTGTTTTAAACTCATCTCTCTCCCTCTGTAAGTGTATGTGTGTGTGTGTGTGTGTGTGTGTGTGCAAAGCGCGCAAGTTGTTACGAGTTAGGCGCCAAAACGAAGACAAAAAAAACACAAAAAACAAGAGGCCCTGATAGGTCCTGACTACTTTAGCGCTGTGCCGGTTGGCTGAAAATTCGGTCACACTCAAAGCAGGGGACCCACGCTAGGCCCAGGATAGTGTTTACACTACCGGGGACAGATTTCAGTTGCTGGGGGAGCTCGAGAGGGGAGGGGCAACAGGGTAGGATGGAACTGCGCAGTTTGACTGTTATGAATGGCACACGCTTAGTAGAATAGTAAAGTAATAATAATCTATATAAAAAATAAAATAAAAAAGACGCGCGGGCAGGCACGAACGCGCAGGCACACATGCACATCACTTCACACACACACACGCGCGCGCACACACACATACAACACTACTACTACTACTACTACTACTACTACTCTACTACTACTACTACTACTACTCCTACTACTACTACTACTACACACACACACATTCGCACACACACACACACACACACACACAACACACACACACACACACACACACACACACACACACGCTCGCGCGCACCAGTGCGCACTCGCACAGACGCGCGCACACACGCCCACCTGCAAGCACGCACAAAGTCGGTCACGGCAAACAAACTCATCGTCGTGACTTAAAAACAACCCCCCCAACACTGAAATAAAACAAACTAATAAAAATAAATCCCCCTTACAAGTAAAGAAAAGAAAGAAAGTCAAGTTGGGATAAACTGGTTTACAGCACTGATAATAATTATACATGTTTAACCTCTATCCTTTACTGTGTTTTTTTACGCCCTTTGTTATTTGTTTTCTTTCTTCTTTTTTTTCTATTTCATGTGCTATTCTAAAAATACAATTATCATGAATGGTAACTGACTTTGTATCTATCATTTGACTTGTACAGTCATTCATAAAGTGACACAGAAACCTATATATTCGGAAGACGAAAGGGGACAAACCTGTAGATCTAGGCCTATATCAGATGGCCTTGTGTTATTATGAACTTTTTAGTGATACCAGTAATGTTACTGGGATTTATTGAGACGACAGAATAAGGCAGACAAAAAAGGGTAAAAATCCTAAAAAGAAAAACAAGCAACTAAAAGATTTTTTTGTGAATAAGAATGGAAAAGTACACAATGTGTCCACATGTCTTTCATTTTACAGTGACACAGAAGACAGATGTCTCAAACAACGTTAACGCGTACAATGCACCACAATCAAAACCGTTTCCATCATTTTTGGTTTGTTTTACCTGAGGAGCGAAACGAAAAGATTAACACACAAAAACAGGGTTAGTTCAGACACATAATAATAATGAGCAGATCAGCATCCTTCCAAAAACAAAGAGGTTTGAGGTTCCGCTTCCATCTCACTCGAAAGCTCAGACAGCAACTATTGATGTCCGTCATATGAGTGAAAATGCTTTGCGCTGCCGTTAAGCGCCTGACAAGACAGGCCCAGCGCATCCGACCGATGTGGGAGAGAATTGGTGTTTTTTCTTCTAAGTCTTTCTGGAAGAAAAAGGCAGGAGAGGAGAATGAAACAGAAAGGCAGAAAATAGACAAGAAGGTAACAGGAAGAAAATAAACAAGACAGGAACAAAGAGAGGGATAGAAAAGAGGGAATTTATGGCTCGGGTTTCTAGAAGGTGAGGATGCTATTCATACTGACAGGCCCCCCCGGTACCCCCCACGGGGAGACTCCAATGTAAAGATAGACTAAGTCTCCACCCGCTGGTCGTTGAGGGATGGTCTGGATGCAAGTCTTTCAGATAAGATGATAAACCAAGGGGCTGTGAGCACAATATACTTAACGCAAGTAAAAGAACCCACGATAACAAGAGAATTATCCCTGGCAAAATTTTTGAATAATGATTATTCTTTTTAAGGTGGAGTTTCACTAACTATGACGCACCCTCCCCAGCTGTCCAAATTCCACGTAGAGAAATTTTCTGTGACTGAAAGTTATATACAAAACACTACAACACAATACAGTTGTGAAAAATAATGATGATGATGATGATGATGATGATGATGATGATGATGATGATGATGATGATGATTATCATTATCATTATCATTATCATTATTATTATTACATGATATCTACATAGCGCTGAATCTTGTAAAACAGGCAAATCAAATCGCTTGCATTCAAATCATTCACACCCATGCGACTATTCACAAACAGAATTAAACTTCACACACACGCGCGCGCGCACATACACACACTCACGCACGCACGCATGCACGCACGCACACACGAACACACACACACACACACACACACACACACACACACACACACACACACACACACACACACACAGGCAAGGTGATAGACAGAGACAGAGGAGACTTAAGGCAAGGTGATGGAGATAGATGAGACTAACTGAAAGTAGCCACAGAAATAAAGATGAATATCTTATAGAATACAATGGTAACATCAGTTAAACCACTCAGGAACATTTCATTCTGTCTCTGCGGTCTTTGAAGATGAAGTGTGGCTGTACGTACCACGCGCGCTTGTTGTTGGCCTACTTGAGCCCTCTCTTGTCCAGTTATGGGTGAAGCACCGGCACCATTCTGTGTAAGTAAAGTGGATGCAGCAACAAGTGTCAGGGCCAGCCACCCCCCCCCCCCCCACACACACACACACCACCACCACCACTTCACCTTCCCTTGAAGCCAGAACAGTCAGAAGTCAGTGCACATGGACAGCCGTTACAATGACGTCAGTACAGGCCATGCTGCTACTGCAACCTCACTGAAGAGGCCTGTAGACTAGTTTAGCCTCTGTTCTGACATAGTTCGTCCCAACAACACAGTTCGTCCGAAAATTGCGATGAACTGCGTTAGCCCCCTCCCATGTAGAAAAACAACAACAATATATCTGTAATCCATGTAAGTTCAATATAATGCACTACTTTGAACAGCATTTTAGAAGCTCCTCATACATTTTGGTCAACTTTCTGACTTCAGTTCCAAGTTGTGACAATGTGCCTTGACGCACTTTGTTACAACTTTTCAGCACCGATAAAGCATGCAATGCAAAAGTTCTTTAGTATCTTTATTATCATTTCTTTTTTTATACTAAGAAGTTTTGCCATTGCATTACTTTGGTGCTGAAAAGTTGTGACAAGTGCGTCACAACTTGGAACTGAAGTCAGAAAGTTGACAAAAATGTCATGAAGAGCTTCTGAAATGCTGAAGTAGTGCATGATATTGAACTTACATTGATTAAGGATTGTTTTGTTGTTGTTTTTTACATGGGGGGTGGGGTGGGAGGGATATTGCAGTTCGTCGTCGGGGGGTGGGGGGGGGTGGGGGGCTCGACACAGTTCGTGGTAAATTACGACGAACTGTGTTGTTGGGACGAACTGTGTCAGAACAGCCTCTAATCAGTGCCGGAAAAAGCAGTATAGGGCAGGGGGTGGCTATTACAAGGGCTGAAGTCCATTTTTGGGATTCTCTTGTGGGACATTGTTAGTCTGGTTCTAATTGTGACACCATTCACTCTCTTTGTCTTTGTCTGTCTGTCTATCTGTCTGTCTCTCTGTCTCTGTCTGTCTGTCCTGTCCTGTCTGTCTTTCTCTGTCTCTGTCTTGTCTGTTCTGTCTCTGTCTTTTTATCTGTCTGTCTGTCTGTCTGTCTGTCTGTCTGTCTGTCTGTCTGTCTGTCTGTCTGTCTGTCTGTCTCTCTCTCTCTCTCTCTCTCTCTCTCTCTCTCTTCTCTCTCTCTCTCTCTCTCTCTCTCTCTCTCTCTCTGTGTGTTAAGCTGGGGGATGCTATTTTCTGTCAAACTTGTTCTTTGTATAAGTTAGATTTGACAGGATTATAATTATTACACACACACACACATATGTGCGCGTGTGCACAGACACGCATGCACACACACACACATATGCACCCACACGCACACGCGCACACACACACACACGCGCACGCACGCACGCACACACACACACACACGCACGCACGCACACACGCACGCACGCACACACACACACAGGTCTGCAGTTCTGGTCGTTATGAAAAATATTCTAAGCAGCAGATGTTAACAGAGAATAATAGGAATTTAGGCAAAAGGCTGAAAATCAAACCTCTGAACTGTTTTGGAAGCCTTTCGAAACATTTTGGAATATAAAAATAATAAAAAGTCTGAACGTTTTTTTTCCAAACCTGTTGAAATATTTTGTTACCGTAAAAGTCATTGGCGTGAAGTATCTATTATCTAAATTATATGAATATTTTTGTGGGTGTAAAAATGGTTCCTTCTTGAAATAGTGTACCTTTTCTTTAACATTTGCATGCATCCTCTGATGAACTGACCTGAAATTGTATGGTGCATTTTTTTTGTGTGAACATGGGTCTTCTATTGCTGGAGACAAATCTATCAAGGAGAAACAGTATTTTTGTTTTTACATTTGGAACATCCTCCCATGGGGCCTGTCAGTATAGATTGCATCCTCACTTTCTGAAAACTCTAGGAATATCCGCTTTTCTGTTCTCCTTTGTTTCTAACTTGTTCCTTTTCTTCCTATCACCTCCTTTTGTCTAATTTTCTGCCATCTTTGTCGATGCTCCTGCCTTTTTTTCAAAGAAAGACTTAAAAGATAACGATTCTCTCCTATGCCGAAGTTGGATGCGCTGGGCCTGACTTGTCAGGCACTTAATGATAGTGCAACACATTTTCATCAACAAGCCTACATAATTCAGTCTGTAGGAATGATCCTACCATTAATTAACCAGTGGATGAGGTTATGTCCTAAAGAGCTTGCATAGCCGCCATTTTTCTGTAACAATAACCACCACTACCATCATAAATATTATAATCATCACCATTATCATCATCTTTATTATTATAAGTAATAGTAGTGGTAGTAGTAGTCTTTAGTGGTGTGGTGGTGGTGTGGTGGTGGTGGTGTGGTGGTAGTAGTAGTAGTAGTAGTAGTAGTAGTAGTAGTAGTAGTAGTAGTAGTAAGTAGATAGTAGTAGTAGTAGTAGTAGTGATTCCACTACTACCAAATATCATTAATCATTATTACCCTTGAATCTTGGTAAAGAAAGAAGCAACAGACAGACAGACAGACAGACAGACTGAGAGAGAGAGAGAGAAGAGAGAGAGAGAGAGAGAGAGAGAGAGAGAGAGAGAGAGAGAAGAGAGAGAGAGACAGAGACAGAGACAGAGAGAGACAGAGAGAGATATGTACGGCTATCAATAATTTAGTATTGAACGCGTGAGTTGATAAAACAGCTCAAGCGTGTCATCAAAATAACGGGTTTTTTTTGTTCGTATGCCTTTGTTCTTGGTGTGTGGGGATTTTTTTTTTCTTCATCTTCCTTCGTATTTTTTCCGGGGGGAGGGGGAAGGAGAGGGGGGTGACGTTTGATATAATTTGTGTTGTAACAGTGCACATACCCAGACAGGTTAACCCGTGTGAATCTCTCCACATAACCCCATTCCCTGGAGAGGTCTCAAGGGGTCAAAGGGTGTTGACCTTTGCCAAGTTGACATGCAGACGAGGAGTGATGTTATCAGCGAGGAAGGGAAATGACACAGAGCTATATTTAGCCCCTGACGTCAGCCTGACTGACATCACAGGCAGGGAGTGAGATAGTAGTAAGAGGAAAGGTGGAGGGCTCTGGCATTGATAAAGGACAGAATGCCAGGGGTCAGAAAGCAGGCTTAACTAAACTAAACAAACACTGTCAGGTGTCAAGTACAGACACAGGGGTTATGTAGGCTACAGTCTATACTGTACTGTACTTTACTATGTGTGTTAGGGTGTAAGTCAGTGATCTGTGTGTGTGATGCAATGCTGAAGTGAGAGTCCTCACCTCCTGTTCTCTTCTCTTCTCTGTTGTTTTCTTTTCTCTCTTTTCTTTTCTCTTTTTTTCTCTTTCTTCTTTTTCTCCTATCATCTCCTCTCTTCTCTTATTCCTCTCTTTTTTTTTTCTCTTTTCTTCTCTTTCTTCTCTCTCTTCTCTTCTTTCTCTTTTCTTCTCTTTTCTCTCTCTCTCATCTTCTATCCTCTTCCTTCTCATATCTTTTCTTCTCATTCTCTGCTCTTTTTTTCTTCTTCTCTTTTCTCTTCCTCCTTCTTCTCTTCTCTCCTTTCTTCTCTCCTCTCTCTTCTCTCTCTCTTCTTCTCTTCTCTTCTCTTCATTTCTTCCTCTCCTCTCCTCTTCCTTCTCTCTCCTCTCCTCTCCCTTCCTCTCCTCTTCCCTTCTCTTCTCCTCTCCTCTTCCCTTCTCTCTCTCTCCTCTCCCTTCTCTTCTCCTCTCCTCTTCCCTTCTCTTCTCCTCTCCTCTTCCCTTCTCTTCTCCTCTCCTCTCCCTTCTCTTCTCCTCTCCTCTTCTCTTCTCTTCTCTTCTCTCTCCTCTTCTCTTCTCTCTCTCTTCTTCTCTTCTCTTCTCTTCATTTCTTCTCTCCTCTCCTCTCCCTTCCCTTCTCTCTTCTCCTCTCCTCTTCCTTCTCTTCTCCTCTCCTCTTCCCTCCTCTTCTCTCCTCTTCTCTTTTCTTCTCTTCTCTTTCATTACTAACAAGAATAACGAAAAAAACCTAGATCAAATCTGATATTTATTTGCCACCAGGTGACGGAAACATGTCATAGTTAACAGAATCTCTTTACCTTCCTCACTCGCTTCAAACAGGATTCGATGGGTTTTTTTTTATGAAGCAAGGAACACACATAAGGTAAAGAACATGGCCAGCATAGCAACAAGAATCTGGAGGCTTATAGTGTGCTCAAGCAAAACCCCAACAACAGTGACTGACCCGGCGGTTAATGACCTCTGTTTGACCAAAGAAGAAGACATTATTCATCACGTTTCCTGCATATTTGAAGATGTAGCTCAAAGTTATCTAGGATGAAGTCTTGTATCACTCTATGAAATCTAAACTGCAACATCGACTTTATGATCTTAAAAATCACAAAAAATCGATCATGGAACTGTAAAAAGAGAAAATACAGGATTGTTCAAGTCTGTAAGTGTTCTATTTCTTTGGGTGGCCCAGTAACACTATTCTAATATTAAATATCACGTGTATGTGTGTGTGTGTGTGTGAACGCTTCCTTACGTGATAATCAAAAGCAAGTGCTGTTTGATCATAATTATCAGCATTGAAAAAGGCAGTTAGTTTTAGGAGGGAGTAACTTTCTCTGTCTTTTGCTGTGGAATCTGTCATATAGGACTAGAAAAAGTCTATATCATAGAATCTGCCATATAGTCTAGAAAGAGTCTAAATCATAGAATCTGCCATATAGGTCTAGAGAAAAGTCTAATATCATAGAATCTGCCATATAGGTCTAGAGGAGTGTCTAATATCATAGAATCTGCCATATAGGTCTAGAGGAGAGTCTAATATCATAGAATCTGCCATATAGGTCTAGAGAAGAGTCTAATATCATTGAATCTGCCATATAGGTCTAGAGAAGAGTCTAATATCATTGAATCTGCCATATAGGTCTAGAGGAGTGTCTGATATTGAATCTGCAATAGGTCTAGAGGATGTCTGATATCATAGGAACAGAGCTATCACTGTAACTATGATTAGGTTCTGAATTACAGGAGAGTTTTGTTTCTTTTTTCTTTTCTTGTCTTTGTTTTCTTTTCTTCTTCTGTTTTTTTTTTATTTCCCTTTTGATTGAGGCTATTGTTTATCAAGTAAAGCTTTAGTTGAAGCACTTTCTTTTGCGTTATAGAATTTTTGTAACGGAGAAACTGAAATGGAAAACTAATAATCATATCTATCATTTGTCAAATTTCTTTTTTTCTGTAGAGCAAGTTTTCAAATAATGTT
>CM060320.1:66202592-66225092 GCA_030674155.1 Stramonita haemastoma | reverse complement strand
ATAGATAGATGTTCCTTCTATTGTCAGAGAGAGAGAGAGAGAGAGAGAGAGAGAGAGAGAGAGAGAGAGAGAGAGAGAGAGAGAGAGAGAGAGAGAGACAGAGACAGAGACAGAGACAGAGAGAGAGAGACGCAAACGCAAACGCAAACGCAATTTTATTTTATGAAGGTAATAGATTAAGTTACAAATATTTTGTTTTCATCCAGCCCTCAAAGAAAACAAAAGAAAAAAAAAAGAGCAAAAAACTCCAAGAAAAACAAAGCAATTGATACAATGAACACACACAAACATGGATACCAATAAATGCAAGAGAGAGGAGAAGAGAGAGAGAGAGAGGAGAGAGAGAGAGGAGAGAGAGAGAGGAGAGAGAGAGAGAGAGAGAGAGAGAGAGAGAGAGAGAGAGAGAGAGAGAGAGAGAGGAGAGAGAGAGAGAGGAGAGAGAGACAGACAGACAGACAGACAGACAGACAGACAGACGGAAGAGACAGACAGACAGACAGGACAGACAGACAGAGACAGGACAGACAGAGACAGACAGACAGACAGACAGACAGACAGAAGACAGACAGAGACAGAGACAGAGACAAACAGACAGGCAGACAGAGAACACTGAACACTGAAATTGTCTAATATACATCGGCCTTATGCCACAATACACTTTAAGGGGCAAAAATGGAAAGATGCAATAAATCAAATACAACTTCTCATAAACTGAGAGAGAGAGAGAGACAGAGACAGAGACAGACAGACAGACTTACAGACTTACAGAGAAAACATTTCATTTCATTCATTTTCATTCAATCTGAGAGACAGAGACAGAGAAGAAACAGAGAACAGACAGACAGAGACAGACAGACATACAAACAGAAAACAAACAGACACACTTACACACAGAAAACAGAGTAAGTAAGTGTGGGAGTGGCATCAGCAGCATCTTCCCACGCCTTTCACCTGGCTGGGCTAACACTTTACCTGCCTGCCTGCCTGCCTGCCTGCCTGCCTGACTGACACTGGGCCCTGCTGGGGATGGAGAGTGTAGACAGTACAGGGCGCCCACTGCACTACTGATCAGCACTCTTCCTGCAGTTTGACACCAGGGCTCAATGCGCTCACGCATGAATATGATGAATGCAGCGCATTCGATGTATCTGCGTACAGGTGCGTGTGTGTATACATATTGGATATGTAGGAGCGTGTGTATGTGTCGGACTCAAGCACGCGCACACATGGACACGCGCGCGCGCGCGCACATACACACACTAGCAAGAGGGGGACGGGATATAGCCTAGTGGTCAGAACATTGGGCTCGCAATTTCACAACCCAGATTCGATTCCGGGTCGAGGGGATTTTTCCTCTGGAGTTAACATCAGTGCTGACTCCACTCTTCCACAAAAGTCCTTCGGATGAGACTATAACCTGAGGCCCCGTGTGTGAACGCATGCAGAACATCTTGCCCGCGCACACGTTAAATCCTGTTCCGCTTTTTGTAAGAGTAGGCCATTGCGTGCCGGTGGGAACAGATCACATTTACAAAACTGCATACACACGGGGACTGGATGTAAAAAAAAAGAACACATGAGTGCTTATTCCATTATCCCCGATATAAAAGAAGAAAAAAGAAAGAAAGAAAGAAAAAGAAAAAGAAAGAAAGAAAGAAAGAAAGAAAGAAAAAATAACAAACTACACACAACAAGTATCGTATATACGAACAAAAGAAAATTACTCGTAGACATTTAAGGGAGAATAATGACGTATACCCCGTAACAAATTACACCCTCGCACATGTGTTAGCGTAAAATTGATGAAAGCAGATAGGTAAGGGCGGATATAACATAACACTTTGTTTCCGAAGCTATGAAGTGTGGTTCGTTATTGTTTGATGTATCAAGTGGGTTGATAAGTGACGTTTAAAGGTTGTTATGGATTGATGATGCTCAAATGAAGCAGGATGGGAGTTCCACGCATATGGCCTCAGTAAAGTAGAGAGAGAGAGAGAGGAGAGAGAGAGAGAGAGAGAGAGAGAGAGAGAGAGAGAGAGAGAGAGAGAGAGAGAGAGAGAGAGAGAGAGAGAGGAGAGAGAGGAGAGAGAGCTCGCGCGTATGTGTATGTGAGCATAGCATGTGATGTTCTGTGTGTTGTGTCGCACGCGCGCGCGCTCACGCGTGGTGTGTGGTGGTGCACACACACACGCTCCTACATTTGATATGATTTGATTTGAGTTGATTTGATTCTTCTCTCTCTCTCTCTCTCTCTCTCTCATCTCTCTCTCTCTCTCTCTCTCTCTCTCTCTCTCTCTCTCTCTCTCTCTCTCTCTCTCTCTCTCTCTCTCTCTCTCTCTTTTACTGATGCCTTTATTTATGTATTTATGTTTTATGTTATTCATCATTTGGCAAGAGTGTTTACTTATCTCTCTATTCATTGTTTTTCCCACATTTTCATAAGGAGCTGGTGCAAAGAAGCCTCTGGCCTATCCAAATACCCTCAATAAAACATTCCAGTTTGATCTCTCTCTCTCTCTCTCTCTCTCTCTCTCTCTCTCTCTCTCTCTCTCTCTCTCTCTCTCTCTCTCTCTCTCTCTCTCTCTCTCTCTCTCTCTCTCTCACCCCAGCACTAAAAAAAAATCAGTTTACAGGGGACCTGCATTATGCATCATTTACCTATTGCTCTGCCTCCCCCCAACTCTGAGGGCACGCATCATTTATGTTCAAAACGTCAGGTAATGGCAAAGGTAAAGGTGTTTCCCATAACCTATCCGGTTGTTTTATTGTTTTAGGGGGTTTTTTGTTTTGTTTTTGTTTTTGTGGGGGGGGGGTTCGGGGGGAGGGGGGGTTGGTGTCAAAGACCTCAGCTTCTCCAGGAGCCAGCATAGTGAGGGCTGCGCCCATCTCCTCTCCCTCACTTCTTTACATTCCCTGTAGCTAAAGAGGGCGGGTACCCATTTACAGCTGGGTGAACTGGGGTGGCTGTACTGAAGCCAAGGCACATGAACGGTCACTGGTCCATCAGGTGACCTCTGTCAATACTGCTTAACCTTGGCTGGGAAGAGCGATTGATGAATGAATGAATGAATGAATGAATGAATGAATGAATGAATGAATGAATGAATAGTCTTCCTTTTTCAAGGGTAACACAGTAAAATATTGATACTTGTTTTTCATTCGGCCCTTGCCCTGATTAGGGAATAGCAAAACAAAACCACAAAAATCAACCCAACAGCAACACAAAAAAACAAACAAAACAAAAGAAAACAAAACCACCATCGCCAACAATAAAAGTTCAACCTATGATTTTTTTTTAAAAACAAGAGATGGGTATACATTCAAAACGCATAATCCCCGCTGGAGACATTGATGATCATTCAAACGAAAGAGAAGATAGGTGTGTTTTTAACAAACACATAATCTTAACTGACTCGACCATTAACGGCAAAACAGATACACTTGACCACTCTGCCATCCTGTGCCCAAGCCCATTATAGCTAGACCAGTCTGTCAGATTCTGCCTTCACACAGGCCATGATCTTAGTCTCATGAACCACTCGAAAGCACAGTAACTTCGTACTCATGAACCACTCGAAAGTGCAGTATCATCATACCATATTCTTTAAGGTGAGTATGGCCAAAAGAAACCTTTTCTCTCTGCCCATCACAATACACAGCTGAGGAGAATGTTTGTGTTTCAGTATTGCAGTGTATGAAAATACAGAATGCATGGAAACGCCACTCACACAATTGTGTTGAATTTTGGTGACTGGAATGCTAAGATAGGTGTAGATGCCTACAAAGACTGGGAGGGCATTTGTGGACCACACTGCAACAAAGAAACAAATGAAAGAGGCTTGAGACTCCTGGAGTTTGCCTAGTAACAACAATCTCCAGCTAGTGAATACACTTGGCCCACATAAACAATCCAGAAGATGGACATGTCATAGCCCAAATGGTCAACACCACAACCAAAATATATTACATCATGGTGAAGAGACGATTTAAGTCTAGCGTAAACACTGCATGAACACGAAGCTTTCCAGGAGCGGACATAGGGAGTGACCATGTTCTTGTAATGATGACATTCCGACTCCGTCTCAAAAAATTTCACAAGCAGAACAACATCAGGATCAAGTTTGACCTCGAGAAGCTGAAGGATCCAGAGGTAGTAAACATTTTTCAGGCAAGGATAGGTGGGAAGTTCGCAGCACTCGCTCTGATAGACTCAGATGATATGGATATAGTACCTTGACGGATGGTTTCATCACAGCAGTGACTGAAACAGCAAGCGAACTCCATGGCAAACATTGACCAGTCAGAAAACCTTGGGTCACACCTAACATCTTACAGCTATGTGACAGACGTAGAGAGTTGAAGAAAAAGATAAATGAAGTCATGGCGAACAGATGATAAACTGGGACTCCGTGTGTAACAGACAATTAGTGCACGGAAAAGAACCCACAGGCAACAAGAGGTGTTATCCATGGCCAGATTCTATAGAAACAAAAGCAAAAGACATAAAACAACCCTCCTCCCCACCCCCAACCTCCTCCTTCCCCATAAGCCTCGATCCTCATTTAAAAGAAATTATTTGGTATTTTGTATTTGAAATAACTTTCCTTATAATTATTATTTGATATAACGAATACTTCATAATCATTTGGATGTTAACATATTGCAAAACTTTTACATTCGGATGTAAACATAATCATCGCAAAACTTCCATTTTCTTTGACAATTCCCACAACTGTTGTCTTAAAGTTTATGTTCGATTGTCTCCCCTCTCCACTTATCTTTGTACACTTTGTGTGTGTGTGTTGGGTGGGGGGGGGGGGGGGGGGGGGGGGGGGGGGGGGGGGTGCCGCGTGCGCGTGTGTGGGTTATTTTATTTATTATTCTTTTATTCTTTTATATCGAGGATAATGGAATAAGCACTCTTCTGCTTTTTTACATCCATGATCCAGTCCCGTGTGTATCCAGTTTTGTAATCTTGTCATCTGTTTCCACCGGCAACACGTGGTGTGTGTGTGTTGTGTGTGTGTGTGTGTGTGGGTGTGTGTTTGTGTGTGTGTGTGTGTGTGTGTGTGTGTGTGTGTGTGTGTGTTTTGTGTGTGTGTGTGGTTTGTGTGTTTGTGTGTATGTGTGTATGTGTTTGTGTATGTATGTGTGTATGTGTGTGTCTCTGTGTGTGTTCGTGTGTGTGTGTGTGTGTGTGTGTGTGTGTGTGGTGTGTGTGTGTGTGTGTGTGTGTGTGTGTGTGTGTGTGTGTGTGTACGTGTGTGTGTGTCTGTGTCTGTGTGTTTGTGTGTGTGAGTGTGTGTGTGTGCGTGTGTGTGCGCGCGCGCGCGCGTTTTGTGTGTGTGTGTGTGTGTGTGTGTGTTAAAGATTATGATCTTTAGTCTTCCCTCCTCACTTTTATTTGTACAATGTATGTATGTGTGTGTGTGCGTGTGGCTGCGTGCGTGCGTGCGTGTATGTTGTGTGGTGTGTGTGTGTGTGTGTTTCTGTCTGTCTGTGTCTATGTGTCTGTGTGTATGTTTGTGTGTTTGTTGGTGTGTGTGTACGCACGTGCGTGCGCGCGCGCGTGCATTTAAACTCTTTTGCCAGTCCCATACACAAAATCCTTCACATTATATATACTTCAGGTTACTATGTTTTCTGTGTTATTTTTTCTCTCACAGTACGGATGGATCGTTGAAAGCATTCTTTTTTTTTCCAGTGTCTGCGATTGGAACCCAGCAGATTTTCCCACGCTTCTCAAGTAATACGCGAGAGAGCGTTTCCCCACGGAGCCTTTGTGTTGCTTTTTCTTGTTCTTTTTTATTTATATTTTTTACTTGGACTGTTATAGTGTATGTGTGTATGTATGCATGCATTTAAACGTCAGGGTCGTTTCACTATTCTATTTTTTTCCTTAGTTTGCTCAATATTTCAAGTAGGCTACTGCTGTAGCAGTTCTGTGTTCTGCATATGTTTCATATTTAGTGTGTTTTTATGAGTGAGTGATGTGAGTGAGTGAGTGAGTGTGTGTGTGTGTGTGTGTGTGTGTGTGTGTGTGTGTGTGTGTGTGTGTGTGTGTGTGTGTGGTGTGTGTGTGTGCGAGAGAGAGTGGTGTGTGTGCGTGCGTGCGTCGTGCATGCATACATGTGTGTATGTGTGTGTGTGCGTGTGCACGTGTGCAGGAGGGAAGGGATAAGCAGAAGCAGCTAAAGAAAACAGGGACCTCTGCCCTGCCCTGCCCTGCCCTGCCTGCCCTGCCCTGCCCTGCCCTGCCCTGACACAAACTGCTGTACCTCCATGCTGACTCCTCCTGCTAAAGTGGAATCAGCCATTCGGGAAAAAAACCCAGAAAAGTTCCCCTTGTCATTTTTCTTGGACCTGTCTATGCAAAACGAAAGGTGATTATAATGCTGCATCATTTCTGACAAGCTAAACCTTATCTTCGTTATTTTAAACTGTGAATGTTTATTAAAAATCCAATCGCACATAGATTGAATTAAAAACTGTTAATGTCTAGATAAGATGGCAGTCAAAGCTAAGACCGTGTAAAAAAAAAATCAGAATACAATGAGGTCTCACAGCTGAGGTGTCTAACATGAATGCACTGATTATAGTACCTGTTGTCAAAATACACTGAAATACCCCAACCTAATACTTTAAGCTTGAATGCAATTATTATGAGTCAAATGTTAAAATAGAGTGGAGGTCACATCTAATACTGTCACTCTTGAATGCAGATATAATGTCATCTGATACTGTTACACTTGAGTGCAATTGTTATAATGTTATTTTTTTTATAATGATTGTCAAATGTTAAGATAGAGCGGAGGTCACATCTCATACTGTCACACTTGAATGCATTATTTTAATGGTTGTCAGTGTCAATGTAGAATAGAGGGTTATATCTGATAGTATAACACTTGAATGCAGTTATTAAAATGTCATCTGATTGTGTCACACTTGAATACAGTTATCATAATGATTGTCAGCGTTGGGGTAGAATAGAGGTTATATCTAATAATAATAATAATAATACATGGAATTTGTATAGCGCTATCTCTTGTAAAATCAAATCAAAGCGCTTGCATTGACCTACAAGCGCACAGATCATGCTGCCACCAGGCAAAGATCAACGACGAACAACGATGATCAACTGTTGTTGTCTTGTCGCTGCTGCTGTACACTTTAGAGCGCAAAGCCTGGGCAAGTATTATGGAGGGCAAGCTGTTACCCATGCAGCAGACCCCCCTTCTCCACGGCACTGGAATGATCCATTGGAAGGGCATTGACTATCTGATACTATCACACTTGAATGCAGTCATTATAATGATTGTCAAATCTTAGTGTAGAGTGAGGTCACATCTGATACTGTCACACTTGAATGCAGTCATTATAATGATTGTCAAATCTTAGTGTAGAGTGAGGTCACATCTGATACTGTCACACTTGAATGCAGTCATTATAATGATTGTCAAATCTTAGTGTTAGAGTGAGGTCACTCTGATACTGTCACACTTGAATGCAGTCATTATAATGATTGTCAATCTTAGTGTAGAGTGAGGTCCACATCTGATACTGTTCAAACTTGATGCAGTCATTATAATGATTGTCAAATCTTAGTGTAGAGTGAGGTCACATCTGATACTGTCACACTTGAATGCAGTCATTATAATGATTGTCAAATCTTAGTGTAGAGTGAGGTCACATCTGATACTGTCACACTTGCATGCAGTCATTATAATGATTGTCAAATCTTAGTGTAGAGTGAGGTCACATCTGATACTGTCACACTTGTATGCAGTCATTATAATGATTGTCAAATCTTAGTGTAGAGTGAGGTCACATCTGATACTGTCACGTGTGAATGCAGTTATCATGATTTCTAACGTCAAAATACAGTGGAGGTTACAGGTATGCTACTGACAAACTTGAACGTAGTTATTATAATGTCATCTGATATTGTCAAACTTGAATGCAGTTGTTACAATGTCATCTGATATTGTCAAACTTGAATGCAATTATTATAATGATATCTGATATTGTTAAACTTGAATGCAATTATTATAATGTCATCTGATATTGTCACACTTGAATGCAGTTATTATGATGTCACCTGATATTGTCAAACTTGAATGCAGTTATCCTAAAATCCAATGTTGAGATGCAGCAGCCATCACAGTCTGCCACTGTTAAGAATCACTGTAGGGTTTTAAAGCCAGGGACAGTGTCATTGTCTATTGCCTCAGGTGGGTAACAGAATCTGATGATGACACTGATGCAGGCTGCTGTCCTTTGGGCCATCAGTTGTTGCACCCCAGTTTGAATTGCCAAGTGTTGACAGGGGGCCCATCCCTTCAAGTCATTAACGATAATACAGGATCTGTTATATACGCCTGCAGTACCTTGCCTGTCTTGAGAACAGCTGACATTTCTGACATGTTTTTTTTTTTACCTGTTTGGTATCAGATACTGGATGAATTTTAGAACGGGGGTTCTATAGAAGTCAGGCAGGTGTGTAGTGTTGTTGTCCTGAAACAGAACCATCTACAGCTTCCCATAGACTGCGTGGATCATTGTGTAGGATTGATTGTCTGGATCAGGTGCAGGTGTGATCCTCCTAGATCCTGTCAGAGCTGCATTTCATGTGACAATCATCTGCAGCCATAAGATGCTTGGCAAGTAAGAGAGAGTGAAGCTGGGCCTGCTTAACCCTCCTCTACACAGAGGACTTGGCAAACAGGGCAGACAGGTCTGGCTTTGGTCTGGCCTTTATTTTCTTACTTAGCCCCCACATCGTGGTCGTTTCATAGGGGGAGAGGGTCAACCATTTAACACACCAAGTCAGGCAATTGATCAGATAATAAAGCATGTCATGCATAGAGGGTCAACCCCTTAACACACCAGTCAGACAATGAATCAGATAATACATGTCTCACAAACTGGATGGCTATCGACTTATCATGGTAGCCTTCAACATGAGGATGATTCAATCACACATTTCAATCACAACATACCCCAAAGTAGATTCATTATGGAGATCCTGTTGAGATCATAGAATGATCGCATGACCACCACATCCGCTGCAAAGCAACTTGCAAATTCCTTTTCCCTGCTAAGAAAATTGTGGTCATTGGGGGTCATTTGCATCACAATCTTCAAACTTATCTTATGATATTTTGAAATTGTGTTCTCTCTCTCTCTCTCTCTTCTCTCTTGTCTCTGTCTCGTGGCAAATGGCCTTCACCAAGTGCTGAGTGCTAAGCCAATAAAGATGGAGAATTTCCGACCTGTCAGCCGGCCTTCTTGCCCATTGGTAACAGGGTCTGCCTCTGTGGAAGATGACAGATTGTGGTGCTCTATAAAGTTGCTTTCGGGCAACTGAGATTGATAAATATATATTGACCTCCTCTCCTCTTGCACCAGTCTCTGTCTGTCTGTCTGTCTGTCTGTCTGTCTGTGTTTTTTTCTTCTCTTCTCTCTCTCTCTCTGTTCTCTCTTCTCTCTTCCCGGGTGGGACTTTAAACCGAGGCCCGTGTGCGAACGCACGCAGAACATCTTGCGCACACGTTAAATCCTGTTCCGCTTTTCGTAAGAGTAGGCCATCGTGTGCCGGTGGGAACAGATGACATTTACAAAACTGCATACACACGGGGACTGGATGTAAAAAAGCACAAGAGTGCTTATTCCATTATCCTCGATATAAAGAAAATCAAATCAAATCAAATTAATCAAATCAATCATATAAAACAATCAATCAATCATCCTCTCTCTCTCTCTCTCTCTATCTATCTCTCCTCTCTCTCTCTCTCTCTCTCTCTCCTCTCTCTCTTCTCTCTCTCTCTCTCGTTAAACGGGTCTGATGTAAAGCACAAGTGTTTTCATACTCAAAAGAATAATCAATAAGAATCTCTCTCTCTCTCTCTCTCTCTCTCTCTCTCTCTCTCTCTCTCTCCCCCCCCCTCTCTCTCTCCCCCCCCCCCTCTCTCTCTCTCTCTCTCTCTCTCTCTCTCTCTCTCTCTCTCTCTCTCTTGTAATCCTGTGTGCCTGCATATGTGCGTGCATACATGAGTTCTCCATTAAAAGCAAATTTTATAGCTGAATGGAATCATGTCTTGAGCGATTGGAAAAAAAGCGATCATCAATTCAATGCAATCGGCAAAGCGGAGAATAATTATTGGTGTAATAATCGATGAGGATGGATGGGCAGTCAGCGTGCGTCAGACTTCCATGATGACCATTTATCCCTTCCACTTCCCCCCCCCCCTCCTCCGTCATCTCCCCTGGTTACGTAACAAAGGACGCTTTCAATGGGAAACAACAGATATTATGCTTCTGGAACCTAAAGGCTGGAGACCGGAGATATTATGTAGAATTAGACACAGATTTTAATTGATTTCATGATAGCTAATGATAACAATGATGCTGATGCATGTGATGGCGATGATGATGATGATGATGATGATGATGATGATGATGATGATGATGATGATGATGATGATGATGATGATAACAGGTATTAATATTAGAAGTAGGAGCAGTAGAAGTAGTAGAAGCAACAGCAGCAGCAGCACGCAGTAGTAGTAGTAGTAGTAGTAGTAGTAGTAGTAGTAGTAGTAGTAGTAGTAGTAGTAGTAGTAGTAGTAGTAGTAGTAGTAGTAGCAGCAGCAGCAGTAGTAGCCAGTATTCTTTAAAAAAAATAGCTACCTTTTACCAAGCCTTGAGGTAAAGGCTAGGTAGTTGGGTCAGCAGACTGAAGACAGCAGTGTGGTCAGAATAGACACAGTGAAGAAAGGGGTGTGGAGGCCCAGCTCCACTCTCATATCGTCTCAACCGAAAGACTAGCACCCAGGCCACCACTCATGGTCTAATGGATGAGGGACTGAGCAGACTGAAGACAGCAGTGTGGTCAGAAAGACACAGTGAAGGAAGGAGTGTGGAGGCCCAGCTCCACTCTTGTCTGCCAGGGTTCTGGGAATCTAGATAAGGGAACAACTTCAACTGACAACAGCAACATCTCTCTCTCTCTCCTCTCTCTCTCTCTCTCCTCTCTCTCTCTCTCTCTCTCTCTCTCTCTCTCTCTCTCTCTCTCTCTCTCTCCTCTCTCTCTCTCTCTCTCTCTTCTATCATCTTGTCTTCTGTTTACTACTGTCTTGTTGCTTTGGCCTTGTTTTTTGGTTTATTATTGTTGTTAGTTGGAGGGTTTCTTATTTTGAATTGATGTAATCCCTGATTAGGGCGGGGACTGGATGTAATAAAAAATAAAAAATAAAAAGCACATCAGTGCCTATTCATTATCCTTGAAATAAAAGAATTTGATTTGAGTTGATTTGATTTGATTTGATTTGATTTGATTTGATTTCTTTCTCTCTCTCTCTCTCTCTCTCTCTCTCCTCTCTCTCTCTCTCTCTCTCTCTCTCTCTCTCTCTCTCTCTCTGTTTTGTGTTACTTGTGTTTGCAGCATTTCTATTGCTTCCTGGCACCACCCTTTGTCGAATTCTTTTTCTGGACCCGTTTGGGCCCAAAACTTTTCCCTCATCCATTAAACCATGAGTGGTGGTCTGGGTGCTAGTCTTTCGGATGAGACGATAAACTGTTGTTCCGTGTGTTACGCATCATTCTTTAGCGCACGTAAAAGAACCCATGGCAACTAGGGGGTTGTTCCTGGCAAAATTCTGTAGAAAAAAGCGACTCTGATAGGGAAACAAAATAATACAGTTGCAGACAGGGAAAAGAAAAAAAGATAATGGGTAGACACATGTGGCCACGCGCTTCTCTCTCCCCGGGGGAGAACAGCCGAATTTCACTCAGAGAAATCTGCTGTGAGGTAAAGTGGTAATAATTAAAAAAAAAAAAAATATATAATAATAATATATATTAAATAATTAATATGTAATTAATTAAAAAATATGTAAATTATCAGTGATGAAAGCTGCGGCCTACAGTGTAGTATAGATGAAAAACTGCGGGCCTACAGTGTAGTAGTATAGACCTAGGATTGTTTTGACAGTCAGGCCCTATAGGGGCTTCAGGAAAGGCCTACGTGGGCTGGGCCCCAAGTGTTGCCCTATTTTTTTCTGTACTGTGTCAGGTCTGTCATCAGCTTTAAAAATAGAGCCCCCAGAGAGAGCCTACAGTGCTAGCTCGTGATCACTTCACTCTCTTTTGTAATTGTGTGGGTGTAAGAGGTCAACGAGGCTCATCCTGCTGCTGTCTATTAGTATTACTGTGACATGCTTTGTTTTGTTGGCCTGATTAATTTTTTTTTAAATAATAAATATACTACTAATGAAGTTATTTGTGAAAATGTGGGCTATTGTTTTCTTTTTACGAATCCCTTTGTATTGTGTGTGTGTGTGTGTGTGTGTGTGTGTGTGTGTGTGTGTGTGTGTAGGGTGGGGGTGTGTTGTATTGTGTGTGTGTGTGTGTGTGTGTGTGTGTGTGTGGGGGTGTTGTGTTGTGTGTTGTGTGTGTGTTGTGTTGTGTATTGCTGTGTGTGTGTGTGTGTGTGTGTGTGTGTGTGTGTGTGTGTGTGTGTGTGTGTGTGTGTGTGTGTGTTGTGTTTGTGTGCAGTGTATAGTGTAGTTGTGTGTGTGTGTGTGTGTGTGTGTGGTGGTGATGATTGTCAGTCTTTCGGATGATAATAATAAACAGAGGTCCCATGTGCAACACGTGTTTAGTGCATGTAACGGAACCACACGCACATGGTCTTCTCCTTGATATCACTTAGTAGGCCTATGTTTTGCATCGGCCAGTGTCCTTGGAAGAACTGAAAATACAAAACAGTTCCAATTGTTTTGGGGGGTTAATTTTTCTTATAACTTTACCAACCAAAGAGGGCCTTATTCCTGTTTTTTTTTTTAATCCTTTCAGTATCACAAGCCTGTTTTCCGGCTTAGCTTTCTGCCACCCTTCAGTCCTGTAAGGAGGAAA
Organism: Stramonita haemastoma; assembly: GCA_030674155.1. Taxonomy (NCBI): domain Eukaryota; kingdom Metazoa; phylum Mollusca; class Gastropoda; order Neogastropoda; family Muricidae; genus Stramonita; species Stramonita haemastoma. The sequence continues at coordinate 66,212,177 of CM060320.1, read as the reverse complement.
ACCAGTGCGACCAAATTTTCCTTCAATATCTTGTTCTTCTATTTCGAGGATAATGGAATAAGCACGTGCATACTTTTTCTTACATCCAGTCCCCGTGCGTATGCGATTGTGTAAATTTTGTCATCCATTCCCACCAGTACATAATGGTCTACTCCAAAAAACGAACAGGTTTTGACGTGTGGGTAAGATGTTCTGAGTGCGTTTGCACAGGGGACCTGGGTTTATAGTCTCAAGCAAAGGATCTCGAGCACTAAGACTGTTTGCATGAATCGTGCAAGGGAGATCTGATAGCAGAAACTGTGTCTTTGGGCTCTGTTAGGGTTGTAAGAGGTTACTCCAAGAAAAATAAACTGCCCACCCAACAACAGAGACTACACGGCGCCTCAGAAATGTACCCCGTGTTCTGCACTGTTTATTTTGTCTTCAGTGTTTGAATGGCATGGAAAGTGGCTGGTTTGGGGGTTGCTGTTGGTAACCCCCACCCCTTACCCCCCTACCCCCCAAAGCTTTTGTAAGGAAGAGTTAGCATTTTATGTTTATCCCAAATTATAGAGTCAGGTAGGCATCAGTCTTTGTATCAGCTTCATCTTTCAGAAGCTAAAGAAAAAATAGAGAAAGTTTTTTTGTATACATTTTGTAGTTGGGTCAGATGATGAGTCCTAACATGTTGGCTCTTGTCTTTGTCATGTATTTGGTCAGTCAGCTACAGATGTCAGATGGCTTGTTCAGAGGCTGCAATGGAAAACCAGCCCGCCATCCTGCTATGTTGCCAGGTGGTTTCTTTTGTCTTCTGTGATTGAATGGTATGGAAGTGGCTGTTTGGGGGTTGCTGTTGGCTTAAAAAAAAACTATAAAAAAAAAACCAAAGTGTTTTTTTTAAGGAAGAGTTAAGTATTTTGTGTTTATCCCCCTAAACTGAGGCCCCGTGTGCGAACGCACACAGAACATCTTTCGCACATGTTAAATCCTGTTTCACTTTTTGTAAGAGTAGGTCATTGTGTGCCGGTGAGAACCGATACAAGTTCTTTTACGTGCGCTAAATAAAGATGTTTAGCACACGGGACCTTGGTTTATCATCTCATCCGAAAGACTAGCATCCAGACCACCACTCATGGTCTAATGGATGGGGGGAAAGTTTGGGGCCCAAACGGGATTCGAACCACTGCACACTTCGACCCGGATATTTCGCTTTCTAGAGAGGTGCGTTACCTCTAGACCACCGATCCACCGAGTCATGAGGATGTGGCGTAAAATCACATGATGCAAAAGACAGGGAAAACTTGTTAAGTTGAGACAAACTGATACAGATTGTATTTTCTCTCATAGAACTGTCAGGCTATGCAGAGAACGTCAACTAAAAACAATGATGGCTGGCTCCTTGCGTGTGAGGATCATATATAGGAGGACTAGAAATAAATGGTGTCGCTGCATTTGTGGCGACGCGCTCTCCCCGGGGAAGAGCAGCCCTAATTTCACACAGAGAAATCTGCTGTGACATAAAAGTGGTATCAGATAATGGATTAAATAAAATTAAATAGATAACAAAATAAATGGCTCCATTTTCTACCAAGTCCTCTAGCGACTGAAGAGGCCGATGCGTGAGAAAGTTCAAGTACATATCAAACAAAAGGTCACTGTCAAACAAAACAAAACAACAACAAACAAACAAAAAAAAAACATCATCAACCACCAAAAAAAAAACCCTTTGCAACAATGAAAACGATCATAATAACCCAATCGAACCGGAAATAAAGCTTTGTGAGTCACGAGTTCATCAGAAAACAACAGCTCGGACCAACAAAACATTTCTTTCTTTCAAAGTGTTGCCTGTTATTAGAAGTGGGACGGAAACAACGGGGATGGGCCCTGGGACATGATAGAGGTGAGGAACAATGAAGTGTTCTTTGCAGAATTGAACCGTTTGTTAATTCTCTCTCTCCCCCCGGGGCGTTGCTCTTTGTTCTTCCGGCTCTCAACTTGACATCCTCTCCCACCCCAATTCCAATCCTAAGCGGACATAACTGGCAGGATGAGGCAGAAGGAATGTTAATGTAGGGCGCCTGTTACGTGATCAAGTCTCTCCCCTTAGAGATCATTGTTCTAATTTGGAGCGCAGAGAAGCTGTAGCCCAGTGGTTAAGACCGTTTGACTTCGATCCTGTGGCTTCATGAAGTCGTGGGTTCGAATCTCGGTGTCGTGTTTGGTGAAATAAGGGCTGTGTTTTTTACGATCTCCCAAGGTCAATCTCACGTGCAGATCTGTCAGTGTCTTAATTTCCTTCGTGTATATATACCCGAAAGTCAAGTTAAGCAGCATCGAGCGTGGTTACCAGTTAGATGGGTAACCATTTGCACGCCATGGCTTCAGTACAGTCCCCCCCCCCAAGTTCACCCAGCTGTAAATGGGTACCTGCCCTCTTAAGGGTCAGGGAAGGTAAAGCAGTGAAGGAGAGGAGATGGGCGCCACCCTCAATATGCTGGCTCTTAGAGAAGCTGAGGTCTCTGATGCCTCGCTCCCCTACAACCGCCTAGGTTATAGGACACCCTTACCCTTACTTTTTATATATACATACAGAAGATCATACACGCACATTAAAGATATCGTAATTCATGTCAGAGTTCGGTGGGTTACGGAGACACAGATATACCTAGCATGCAGCCTTATAAATAAATGAGCTGCTCTGACATCAGAAAGTGTCTACTAAGGCCAGTGGGAAGACGTCCTGCAAAATGAAAATTACAGGAGAAGACAAGGCACTAAGCACCCCACCCTGTTATCTGAAAGGGAACGCACAGAAGAGAGAGAGAGAGAGAGAGAGAGAGAGAGAGAGAGAGAGAGAGAGAGAGAGAGAGAGAGAGAGAGAGAGAGAGAGAGAGAGAGAGAGAGAGAGAAGAGGTTCAAATTCATCTAACGTTTTATCACATGGCGTGATATTAGACGGTGTGCGGCGCGCGCGCGCCGCGCGCGCTGTGTGTGTGTGTGTGTGTGTGTGTGTGTGTGTGTGTGTGTGTGTGTGTGTGTGTGTGTGTGTGTGTGTGTTTTCATTCTTTTTTCTGCTAAACATTGCCACCGTAACTTAAGTTGGTGCTGCTGCTGCTGCTGTTGCTGCTAGTTATCTCTGTAGCGCGTGTTTGTGTGCACGCGCGTGCGTATCCCCTTGCGTGTCATGCCGAATCTAACTTATCTTAATTGCTCGAGCATCCCCCCCCCCCTCTCTCTCTCTAAAAAAAGAGAAAAAAAAAGTACATAATACTTACTCTGTTACCCTTGAATAATAGAGATCATTCATTCATTCATTCATTCATTCATTCATTCATTCATTCTCTCTCTCTCTCTCTCTCTCTTCTCTCTCTCTCTCTCTCTCTCTCTCTCTCTCTCTCTCTCTCTCTCTCTCCTCTCTCTCTCTCTCTCTCTCTCTCTTTCTTACCTGTTGTTTGATACTTGGTAAGGTTTTTTGCTCTTGGTAATTGGATCATTGTAATTTGTTCTTGTTTAGTTGAGGCCATCTTTTTATCTTGATGTTATCCCTGAAAAGGGCGGGGACTGGATGTAAAAAAGCACATGAGTGCTTATCTATTATCCTCGAATAAAAGAATTTTGCCTTGCCTTGCCTTGCCTGTCTCTCTCTGGTTTTTATTGTTGTTAGTTGGATGTGTTTCTTAAATTGATGTAATCCCTGATTACGGCGGGGACTGGATGTAAAAGAAAAAGGCTCATGAGTGCTTATTCATTATCCTCGAAATAAAAAAAATCATTTGATTTGATTTGATTTGATTTGATTTGATTTGATTGATCTCTCTCTCTCTCTCTCTCTCTCTCTCTCTCTCTCTCTCTCTCTCTCTCTCTCTCTCTCTTCTCTCTCTCCGTCACTTTGCAGATTATGCTGGAAGCGCGCGAAACGAAACCCAATAAATGACAAGATGAGGCAACTCTATTAACCTTGCACTCCATCATGCGTTACGCCCCTTCGCTCAGCTGAGCTGCCGGCCTGACGTCAGGCAGGCAAGCTGAGTCATGCTGGCCTGAAGTTCTGAAGAAGTGGGCAATGGCGTGAGAGGGAGGGAGGGAGACAGGGAGGGAGAGAGGGAGATGGAGGGAGGGAGGGTAGGGTGCCAGTGGGATTAGGTGAAGGTTACGACAACAAAATCTGCTGATGCTGCCGCTGCTTCCCCTCCCTCCATCTTTTTTAGCTGTCTGCTGCAATTGTTGTGTTAGAGGGTAGATCTTGGGGAATTTTTTTTTTAATTGTTGTTGTTGGCGCTGTTGTTGTTGTTGTATTTACGTCGTTTCCTGAGAAATAAGGGACGGTGGCAGGACGGTTAATTCATACGTTGGCCTGCCTAGCCCAATAAGTAAACTGTGAGGTTCTGGGTTCGATTCCTAGCTTTGCCCTTTCTTGCCTGTTTGATGAGAAAATAAACCGAATGTCAAAGACCTTCAGATGAGACTATAAACCGAGGAGGCCCTGTGTGCAAATGCACGCAGAACATCTTGCGCACACGTTAAAAATCCGTTCCGCTTTTGGGAAGAGTAGGCTATTTTGTGCAAAATAAAAACGACAAATTATGTAAATAGATGCATGTATGTATGTATGTTATGTATGTATGTATGTATGTATGTATGTAGTTTATTATTATTTTATTTATGTAATGTAATAAGAATATGCTTTTATCGGTACGTATTGAAATGTACGTAGATGCTATTTACGCATGTGAATGTCTGTATTGACAGGGTACGTTAAAGTTATCGAACTACGTAGCGTCGTCTACGTACGTACGTACGTAATAATTATGTATGTACCGATCAGAATGCAATCAGAAAATTGCTCTGTGGGATGCAAGGGGCTCTTTCAGTGTAAGTAGCATCCCCACCTTCTGAAATTTTATACTGGAAATTTCCCCATTGCTTCTGTCTTTCTGGCTTACATTTTGTACCACCTCTCATGCTTATTTTCAGCTTCCGAAGTGCATTCTTCTCCCCTTTTTTCAAGCAAATCTTACAAATATTTTCTTTTTACAGATGAGACATTTTGCCTGTGTGTTTTGTTGCATGACCAGGCAGGGGCATTGTCAACACTAGGATGGGCACAGAATGTCCAGTCTAGCGCGTTATTTACCCATTTTGCTTTTTTTTTTTCTTATGTGTTTGTTCCTATAGTTGGATTGTTTATTATCCTTCTTTACGCTTTTTTTTTGTAACCTGAGGATGATCAGTTCATTAAGCAGCATGGCTGGCGTCTTCAGCACATCGGGATTTAATTGGCCTTAAGGAATAAAGTAGTTAAGGTCATTTGTGAGTTATTTTCAAATTGACAGTGTTGCATTTTGAAATGATTGGCGTGTGTGTTGTAAATTTTTGTTGGGTTTTTTAGTTGTTGTTTTTTTGTTGTTTTTGTTTTTGGTGGTTTTCTTTTTTAACCTAGCGGTAAAAGCTATGGAAGGATGCTGGAATTGAACCAGGTGACATCTCTTCCTGATCGGTGGACATCCCTTGTGCCTGGTGGAGCTACAGAGAGGAATTTTCTCCGGGAGCTAACATTAGTGCCGACTCCAGCTCCAGTCCTCCCAAAAATCCATGGATGAGACTGTAAACCGAGGTCCTGTGTGCAAACGCGCGCAGAACATCTGCACAACGTTAAAACACGTTTTGCTTTTGAGAAGAGTGAGCCATTGTGTACCGGTGGAAACAGATGGAAAAAGTTTACAAAACCGCTACACAAAATATATACGCCACAAGAACAGACAGACCTATTCTAGTCAGCGTAATCCCATCATCATCATTATCATCATCATCATTACCATCCCATCACACATCACCATCATCATTACCATCATCATACCATCATATCATCACCACCATCTCACACCATCACCACATCCACCACACCATCATCACATCATCCTCACAACCACACCACCACCACACCACACCACCACCACACACCACCACCACCACCACCACCACCACCACACCACCACCACCATCATCACCACCACCACAACCACCACCACCATCAGCAGCAGACAGAGCTAGAGAAGCAGAGCCATGAAATCAGCAACAGCAGACACTCACTCACTCACTCACTCACTCACTCGCGCCACCTGGCGGCGAGATGGAAGAGGCTCTTCACTTATCTGCCCTTGGGATCAGCGCTCTGCCCTCTGATTGGTTGCAGTGTCTGTAGTAAAAACGCTGATTAACCAAGACTTTGGTTTCCTTTTTCGTTTACTTCTTTTTTCTTCTGTTCATTTTATCTGCTCGGAGGCACGGGTCGGGTTCCTGGTTTTTTTTTTTTAATCAGAAGATAGCCCTAAGGAGGATTTAGGGGGGGAGGGGGGGGGGTGGTTAGGGGGGTAGGGGGTAGGGGGGGGTGAGATGGTGGAAGGTGAAATTAAGGAAAGGTGGTGGTGGGGAGATGGGAAAAGAACAACATTCAGACACAGAGTCTCTGTCTCTCTGTCTCTGAATCTCTCTCTGTCTGCTCTGTCTCTCCCCCCCTCTCCCCCCCCCCTCCCCCCTCTCTCTCTCTCTTTCAGATGACGACAGCAACTCTGTGCGTGTGTGCGTGCGTGCATGCGCGCGCGCGTGCGCGCGCGCGTGCAGCGCGCGTGTGTATGTGTTCTGTGGTGTGTGTGCGTTGTGCGTGCGTGCGTGCGTGCGTGCGTGTGTGTGTGCGTGCGTGCGTGCGCGCGCGCGCGCGCGTGTGTGTGTGTGAATGTGTTGTGTGGTGTGTTCTGCTCTTTCTCTCAGTCCATAACGCTTGAAAGCCAGAGGTTTCCAGTGTACGCTCAAGGTGTGTGTACAATCTTTGACCTGAGAAAAACTACACTTGAACTTTGCAGGTAGATTAACTCACTATCTTATCAGCTGCTAGGAGAAATGAAGCATAATCTGGTCACAGTGTTTACATGCAACTTCATGTTGCCATTCTTCAGCTCTGGCAGGTCGCTGAGACAATCTGTCTGGTGCCCTGCTACATAATATCCCTGTCTCTGTCTCTGTTGCTGTTTCTGTCTGTCTTTGTATCTGTATGAGTGAGTGAGTGAGTGAGTGGTGGTGGGGAGTGTGTGTGTGTGTGTGTGTGTGTGTGTGTGTGTGTGTGTGTTTGTGTGTGTGTGTGTGCGTAGTTTTTCTTTCTTTCTTTGTTGTCAGTCTGTGTCTCGTACTTCTCTCCTCTCTCTCTTTCTGTCTCTCTGTTTTGTCAGTGTGCGTGCATGCGTGCGTGCGTGCGTGCGTGTGTGCGTGCGTGTGCTATCTCTTCGTATAATTTTGTGTGTTCTTCAGCTAATGCATGCGTTTTGTATTGCCTAAGAGATTTCTGTCGTAGCAGTATCTAACCCTGAAACAAACCACAGAAAGAATGCTTCGTCATCTGCATGCATAACAAAGTAGGTGTAATGAAGTAAGCTTGAACTGGTTAAAAAGATATAAAACAGGGTTCCAGCCATTGGAACCTTAATTTCCCAAATCACAGCGGGGAACCCTGGGTTCAGGTTGAGGTCGTCTGCTTGTCAGCAGTGCCTGGTAACTGGAGACACCTTATCTGACTCCACTGCCTGAAGAGCTCTCTCTCGTCTACTTGAATGGAAGAGAACAGCAAAGTATGGTGAGCTATTAGCGTGAAAAGAATGCTAAGCACAGTATGTATTATTGTGTATGGACCTGTTTAATTCCCTTGTTGTTGCTGCTGTACTTCATGGTGTTCCTCACTGCTACTACTGCTGCTGCTGCTGCTGCTGTTGTTATATCCAAAGATGCGAAATTTTTGTAATCATAAATATTGTGTGTGTGGGAGGAGCTTGTTTGATGTAAAGAATTGACCATCACACCTAGCTGCTTCACGACGCTCTTTTACATTCCTTGTATATAAAAAAAACACATGAAAGCCAGGTAATGGACAGGCGACTTTCCCCTAATCCTGATGGCCCCTTTGGCACAAGTAGCAGATTCGAGTATTGGTAGAGTCTAGTGGAATAGGGACAGTGAGTTTTACCGTTTTTCCAGGTCACCGGATGTACATACCTACCAGTACCTTTCTCCCCTTCGTATATAATGTATACAATGCATCAAATTAATATGGATCTATTAACAAAACCTCACTTTAAGTGAGACTTCGGGGGGAAATATGTATCAATTGGCGGGTGGGACGTCTTGTTACGTTTTCCTCTTTTATTCTTTTCTACTCTTAATTCGAGCACTTTTAATATCAAAGCTGTCCACACTGAAGAACTAACTTTGATCACTACCACCCCCCCCCCCCCAAAAAAAAAAACAACCTACCCCCCAACTTTCTGGCGCGAACTTCCGACCGCAAGTTATCAAAACATGAAGTTTGTCACTTCTGACTCTTACAATTCCCCCTTCTGACTCTTACAATTCCCCCTTCTGACTCTTACAATTCCCCCTTCTGACTCTTACAATTCCCCCTTCCTGACTCTTAACAATTTCCTTTTCTGACTCTTACAATTCCCCCTTTCTGACTCTTACAATTCCCCCTTCCTGACTCTTAACAATTTCCCTTTCTGACTCTTACAATTCCCCTTCCTGACTCTTACAATTCCCCCTTTCTGGCTCAGACAATTCCCCCTTTCTGACTCTTACAAGTTCCCTTTCTGACTCTTACAATTCCCCTTTCTGACTCTTACAATTCCCCCTTCTGACTCTTACAATTCCCCCTTCTGGCTCTTACAATTCCCCCTTCTGGCTCTTACAATTCCCCTTCTGGCTCTTACAATTCCCTGGTTACAATTCCCTGACTCTTACAATTCCCCCTTCTGACTCTTACAATTCCCCCTTCTGACTCTTACAATTCCCCCTTCTGACTCTTACAATTCCCCCCTTCTGACTCTTACAATTCCCCCTTCTGACTCTTACAATTCCCCCTTCTGACTTTTACAATTCCCCCTTCTGACTCTTACAATTCCCCCCTTCTGACTCTTACAATTCCCCATTCCCCTTCTGACTCTTACAATTCCCCCCTTCTGACTCTTACAATTCCCCATTCCCCTTCTGACTCTTACAATTCCCCCCTTCTGACTCTTACAATTCCCCATTCCCCTTCTGACTCTTACAATTCCCCATACAGGCACAACAAAATCTTCTTGGAAAACGTGAGGACGACGTCAGAGCCCCGTAGTGATGTAAGGAGGTGTGCGTGAGTAGTGAGGGTAGGCCCTACTATCAGTGCTGGGTGTGGAGAGAGAGGGGGAGCTCAGCCAAACCAGCCTGACTCCTTCCTTCCTTTCCTTGTATTGTCTGCACTCTGACTGCATCTAGCAGACAAGAAGGCAGGCAGGCAGGCAGGCAGGCAGGCAGGCAGATAAAATAAAGCTGACAGACAGAAGAGGAGCTACGAGACCACCTCGTAAACTGCCTCTGACGCCACACTGGACCAGGTGTTGTGTGTGTGTGGTGTGTGTGTGTGTGTGTGTGTGTGTGTGTTGTGTGTGTTGTGTTGTGTTGTGTTTGTGTTTGTTGTTGTGTGTGTGTGTGTGTGTGTGTGTGTGTGTGTGTGTGTGTGTTGTGTGTGTGTTTTGTGTGTGTTGTGTGTGTGTGTGTGTGTGTGTTGTGTGTTTGTGTGTGTGT
>CM060320.1:66195092-66197592 GCA_030674155.1 Stramonita haemastoma | reverse complement strand
AGTCCCGTTAGAAGTTCTATCAGTTGTTTCCTTCCGCTCTGTCCTCCTCCCTCCCCTCCACCCTTCGTCTTCAATTTCTCTCAATGTTTATTGCCACACAGCAGTTTTTAGAATCTTCCTTCTCATATATGGTGGTTTTTTTATGTAGAAGGAAACTGTTAAGCAAGGTGTATGCACATCAGAGTCAATTGTGCAGTTTTGTATTGGATCAGGTGCAGTCCCAAGACTGGGGACGAGGTGTCATGGATCTTCAAGTCAGTCTGTCTTGGGCCGGTAGTCCCATGCACTCAGCCAGCCTACTGCCTGTCCAGTCTTTAACATCATCTATCCATTGGCGTCTTAGTCTTCTTCTACTACCTCTCTTTCCTTTTACTCTCCCTGTCAGTACTGTTTTGGGTAGACAGTCGTGTTCATTACATGTCCAAAATAATTATGAGAGGTTGAGGAGAAGTCATAGATACTTTGATGTCAAGTTTCCTGTGTGCAATAAGTTCACGACTCATATGATTTTAACACACAACATCGGAAGTTAAAATAAAAAGATAAAAAAAGTATCATTGTTATCATTATTGTCGATGTTGTTTATTTTATTCCTTTATTTCGAGAATAATGGGATAAGCATTCATGTGCTTTTTTACATCCAGTCCCTGTGTGTATGCAGTTTTGTAAATGTCATCTGTTCCCACCGGCACACGATGGCCTACTCTTCCGAAAAGCGGAACAGGATTTAACGTCTGTGCAAGATGTTCTGCGTGCGTTCACACACGGGGCCTCGTTTTATGGTCCCATCCGAAGGACTCGATACTGATGGAAGTAGCAATAGAAATAGTGTTGCAGTGGCAGTATCGACAATAATGATAATGATAATCATCATCATCATCATCATCATCATCATCATCATCATCATCATCATCATCATCATCATGATAATAATAATAATAATAATGATAATAATAATAATAATAATAATAATAATAATAATAATAATAATAATAATAATAACAACAACAATAATAATAATAATAATAATAATAATAATAATAATAATAATAATAATAATAATAATAATAATGATGATGATTATGATGATAATAATAATAATATAATAATAATAATAATAATAATAATAATAATAATAATAATAATAATAATAATAATAATAATAATAATAATAATGATGATGATGATGATGATAATAATAATAATAATAATAATAATAATAATAATAATAATAATAATAATAATAATGATGATGATGATGATGATGATGATGATGATGATGATGATGATGATGGTATGTAATCTTAATAATGGTATCAACACCAGCATCAACAATAATAACATCTGTTAAATTTCCGCGCCCGGTCTTCTAATAGTTTATAAGTTCTTGTCGTTTGGCTAAAACAAGGGATAAGTAACCATTGTTCAATTCAGCGGATTATAATTATGGAAGACACGTTAGAGTATACACGAAAAAAGATTTTAAACTCCGAAAAAAATCCCCATACAAACAAACAAAAACTACAGAAAACAAATAGTATGCCTGTAATACACTGTGAACCGAATTTGGTTTCTCTTAAAAATGGTCCAGCGACAATGTCACTACAAGAAAATAATACATGTTTTGACAAAACTACAACGGCAGATAACAAAAACAAAGCAAAACCAATCAACACATAGATAAATAGTGGACATTTTCGCCAAAATCTCTCTTCTTCTACATCGCTACTCAGTGCCATAATAAAACTGTCTTCAAACGTCCAGTATCCCCCCCCCCCCCCCCCCCCCCATACATAAAAGAAAGTAAACAATTGAAGTGACGTGATTCTGTTTGAACAAACGACACCAAAGATGACTATCTCAGACTTCAGACCAAGGACCCTGGGGCACTAACGGGTGCAGAGGGAGTCAGGTGCACCCAGTAACCTTCTTTAAAGACCCATTGTCAGACCTGTTGATAGCAATAATGGAGGACTGCATCACATCATCTCCCTTATACTATCAGCCAGCACCTTTTGAAGCCTTGGGCCATCCCCCCCCGTTAGCCTAGAAAGCTACGGTGTGTGGAGTAAAGTAAAGCAAAGCAAAGCAAAGCAAGGCAAGGCAAGGCAAGGCAAAGCAGCAAAGCTGGAACAGAGCACAAGGAGGCATTGTGAGCAATTAGCGAAGCTCCTTCACCTCTGGAACCAGCAGCGTTCTCCTCTGACTGACCACAAACCATCGATTGTCATTCGCGTCAAAGGAGGTAATTGTCCGTGCAGTGCCAGGTCGCTCTCTCTCGCACACACACAGTACAGGCGGCAGATGAATGCAGACGCCGTGCCAGACCTTCCCCTGGGGGGCCGCCTGGGAGGTCAGAGGAAGGTCAAGCCATCTTCACTCATGTCCCGTTACCTCGTACAGCAGCGGCCATTCTCTTCTGCCTGTGGCCCTGGTTAGGGTTAAGAGGGCGGCAGCGAGAGATGGAGCGTGGCTGTTTCTGACCACAATGGACACGGCA
>CM060320.1:66180092-66182592 GCA_030674155.1 Stramonita haemastoma | reverse complement strand
GAGAATAATGGGATAAGCACTCATGGGCTTTTTTTACATCCAGTCCCATTGTGTGTATGCAGTTTTGTCAATTTTGTCTTCTGTTCCCACCGTACCCTGTCGAAAAGCGGAATAGGATTTAACGTGTGCGCAAGATGTTCTACATGCATTCGCACACTGGGCCTCAGTTTACAGTCTCATCCGAAGGACTTTTGGAGAGAGTGGAGTCTGTACTGATGTTAACTCCAGAAGAAAAATTCCTTTGAATAGGATTCGAACCTTGGTCGTCAGATTGCGAGCGCAATGTTCTAACCACCAGGCTATCCCGTCCCATGAGCTAACCAGAAAACGCTAACCAGCAATAACCATGACTTACTGAGCAGTAACCATGACTGTGTCATTGTGCAATAGCGATGACTCATTGTGCCATAGCGATGACTCATTCATCATAATCATGACTCATTTAGCAATACCAATGACTCATTGCTCCCTCCTGAGACTTACTGACTGATTGACTGATTGACGCTGTAATTTTTTTTTCTGCCTTTCAACTTTTCACCCCCTTTTACTGTTTCTTTTTTATTTAGTTTCCTTACCGCTGTTCAGACAGCCTAGTTGTACTGATAGACAAAGACAAAATCTGAAATTACGAGCCTGCAATGTGTGTGTGTTGTGTGGTGTGTGTGTGTGTGTGTGTGTGTGTGTGTGTGTGTGTGTGTGTGTGTGTGTGTGTGTGTGTGTGTGTGTGTGTGTGTGTGTGTTGTGTGTGTGTGTGTGTAGAGAGAGAGAGAGAGAGTGTGTGTGTGTGTGTTTGTTAGAGCGCGTGTGTCTGAATGCTTGCACACACACGCACGCACGCACGTCGATACAGATGCAGTCAGCATTCGAAAAGGGAATAGAGTCTTACGTGTTTTGACTTGCCTCCGAATCAAAACTGCGGACGATTATTGTTTTTCTGTTGGTGTGGTGTAAGAAATGAACGATGTCGAGACAATGACAATGACAATGACAATGACAAAGGTTTATTGTTTTAAGCAAAAATGCCCATTCACAAGGGGACAGTGGGGTGGGGACTGGGCACAAAACATGATTATTATATGATTAACAACATAATTAATCAAGCCCAAAATAATCCCAGAACGGTGTCGAGTCGAAGGAGAGAGAGAGAGAGAGAGAGAGAGAGAGAGAGAGAGAGAGAGAGAGAGAGAGAGAGAGAGAGAGAGAGAGAGAGAGAGAGACAGACAGACAGACAGACAGACAGACAGACAGGACAGACAGACAGACAGACAGACAGACAGACAGACAGAAACAGAGAGACAGACAGACAAACAGACAGAGACAGACAGAGGCAGACACGGACAGAGACAGAGACAGAAACAGACAGACAGACAAACAGTAAGACAGACAGACAGAAAGAGACAGACAGAGACAGAGAGACTGAAACAAACAGAGAGACAGACAGACAGACAGACAGACAGACAGACAGACAGACAGATACGTACAGAGATGTTCAGAATGAACTTGAAGAATCTGGACAATACTTGGCGTGTCCAGAAATGGGTCTTTAAGAATCCCAGAGCAACTACTATCATCTTCTTGAAGAACAGAGGGCGAAGAAGGGTTTCATATTTATGTAAGATGCTGAAATAATGACTGTCTAAAGTCTTGTTGATGCTGATCTAGTCGTGTTGATCTGTACTGCCTGCCGTTTTTACGGGATGGCCTGATGGTCAGAGTGATGCGTTCGTGATCTGCTGACACGCGTTCGAATCTCGTTCAAGAAGATTTTTCCTCTGGAGTTCACATCAGTGCCGATTCCACTCTCCTCAAAAGTCCTTCTTCGGATGAGACTATAAACCGAGGTCCCGTCTGCGAACGCACGCAGAACATCTTGCGCTCACGTTAAAACCTGTTCCTGCTTTTGAAAGAATAAGCCACTGTGTGCTGGTGGGAACGGATGACAAAACTGACAAAACTGCATACACACAAGGACTAAATGTAAAATAAAAATAAAATAATCAAAAAGCACGCGAGTGCTTATTCCATTATCCTTGAAATAAAAGAATGAATAAAACACATTTGCTGACGCCATGGATGGATGGGGTAGACGACCTTCTCCACTTCTCTCAAGATGTCCTCTCTCTCTCTCTCCTCTCTTCACTGCTGGATCGGATGGAGCCGTCTTGCCCTATCTACCCTGCTCCTGTACTTCCCCTCATTTCTGCTTCCGGTTGCTTCGTGAGGCTAGTGGACAGGACAGGCGATGCTTTATTCACCACACTGCTGGGTGGAGTGTAGGATAGGAGACTGCTGTCATCAGCACATACCAAAATTCTGCGTGCTGCTTTTGGGAGACTAGGAAAGGAGGCGGTGTGGGGGTAGGGTGGGGGTGGGTGGGGCTGAAGTGGTTGAAGAGGATATTCAGAGAGGAAAAGAACTAGAGGAGGTTGGAGAACACTCAATGAGAGAGGGGGGAGAGAGGAGAAGAGGGAGAGAGAGAGAGAGAGAGAGAGAGAGAGAG
>CM060320.1:66145092-66152592 GCA_030674155.1 Stramonita haemastoma | reverse complement strand
CGGCGTTATATCAAAGTGCCTATGAAGTTGAAGGCATGCAGGAAGGTCAATGAACGGATAATGGCTGTATAGGGAAGGAGGATGAAGGATGAGGATGATGTAAGTGGGTGTGCTGCGGGCAGGTCGTTCACCTGACACAGTGACTGACCTCCCGTGTCTGAACCATCACTTCTGAACTCTGGTCTCCCTGAAAAAAAACATAAAAAAAACCTCTGGTCTCCCTGAAGGCGTGAAAGTTCCTTACCCTCCTCCTTCCTCCTCTTCCTCTCTTCTCTTATCACTGAACTTGGGTAGTGGTTATTGGTGGAGACTTTAAAATGATCTGAAAATATAAACAATTGCTCTCTCTCTCCTCTCTCTCTCTCTCTCTCTCTCTCTCTCTTCTCTCTCTCTCTTCTTCTCTCTTCGTGTTGTGTGGTACGTGTGTGTAGTGGTGTGTGGGTGGTGGATGGGTGGGTGTGTAAGCATAATTTATGTAAATGCATGCGCACACTTACACACACAGAGGAGACCTTGGTGACACTCTGTGTGTGGTGTGTGTGTGTGTGTGTGTGTGTGTGTGTGTGTGTGTGTGTGTGTGTGTGTGTGTGCAAAAGCATAATATATGTGAATGTATGCACACACATACACACACAAACACGTGTACAACACACACACACAGAGTAGACCTTGGTGACACTATGTGTGTGTGTGTGTGTGCGCGCGCGTGTGTGTGTGCATATGTTGTGCGTGTGTGTACATTCACATAAATTATACCTTGTACCTGTCTACTTTACAATTCTGCTTGTCACCAAGCACATACTGTCCCCATCCAAAACGACGTCACATGAGAGGGAAACCTCATTAGCAACAAGAACAAGATTCCCTCCCCTTACTGGCTGTGTCGGCTGCTCTCTCTCTCTCTCTCTCTCTCTCTCTCTCTCTCTCTCTCTCTCTCTCTCTCTCTCTCTCTCTCTCTCTCTCTCTCTCTCTCTCTCTCTAAAGGGCCAGATGAAAAAAAGTATGTAAATGCTTACTCTGTTACCCTTGAAAAATAAAGATTATTCATTCTCTCTCTCTCTCTCTCTCTCTCTCTCTCTCTCTCTCTCTCTCTCTCTCTCTCTCTCTCTCTCCCTCCTTAGCTCTGTACTGGGTCCGGAGGGAGCTTCCAGTACTGTCGCCATCAGCTGACGTCTAGGGGGGGGGGGAGGAGGGGGGAGGATGGAGGGAGCAAGGAGGGAGGAGGGAGGAGGGAGGGGGATGACTGGGCTAAAAATAGCTGTCACAATGGTTTTCAGCTGATCGTGTTGCCGTGTTGCTGTCGCGCCAGCTTTCCTAAAAGGTTGTCACAGATGCTGGGAGGAGAGGAGAGAGAGAGAGAGAGGGGGAGGGGAGGGGGGGGGGGAGAAAAAAAGGGAGGAAAAAAAAGAAAAGAAAAGAGGGAGGAGGGGTGAAGAGAGAAAAATAATAGAAAGAAAGGAAAGAGGTTGAAAAGTTGTAAGCAGGAATGAAAACATTGCATTAGCCTAGCGCAGTAGTAGTATGCCTAGGCCAAGGCTTGTCACATCTGGGGGACAAAGTGGAAAATGATGAACGGCATAGTGTGTGTGTGTTATGTGTGTGTGTTGTGTGTGTGTAGTGTTTGTGTGTGTGTGTGTGTGTGTGTGTGTGTTTGTGTGTGTGTGTGTGTTATGTGTGTGTGTGTGTGTGTTGTATGTGTGTGTGTGTTGTGTGTGTGTGTGTGTAGTGTGTTTGTAGTGTGTTGTGTGTGTAGTGTGTGTGTGTGTTTGTGTGTGTTTGTGTGTGTGTGTTTGTGTTATGTGTGTGTTTGTGTGTGTGTTTGTTGTGTGGTGTGTGTTGCGTGTGTGTGTTGTGTGTGTATGGGGAAGGGGAGAGTAGGGAGGAGGGGACGGGGTGTAGAATTCACACCCTAGAAGGGAATGAGAGTGCAAACAAGCGGTTGGTGACTGTGGCTATTGTAAACAACACGCCACTGTCGTCTGATTAGGGTCCACGTGGATGACGACACAGCTAAAAAAAAAAACCAGGACTGGGGGGGGAGGGGGGAGGAGAAGGGGGAGTCCCAGGGGGGTAGGGGGTCCCAGAGGAGAGGGAGGGGGAGTAAGGTAGAGGGGAGAGTGGTACAGTGAATAATTGTATTAATGGGTCCACAGTAGCTCATCGGATTGCCCCGGTTGGTTGTATGATGTTGTGTCGTAGACTTTCACTGCTTTGTCATATAGTATAGTTCCTAGCTTTGCATCAGTAACATTCACTGCTTTGTCATAAATAAAAAAATTCATTACCTTATATCAATAGCAGTTATTGCTTTGTGGTGAGTAAAGTGAACTACCTTATATCAATAACAGTCATTGCTTTGTCATAAATAAGTTCATTGTCATATCAATAACTGTCCCAGCTTTTGTGGTAAATAACCTCATTGCATTCATCACTACAATCAATGGAGGGAACTGGTTGTCAAGTCTTCGGGGGGCCCCCACGGTTGCCAGACTAGGGATGGATAGTTCATAATATTATGTCCAGTGGAAAAAAAAGAGCATTTTCATAGGCTGAAGAAAAATAAAAACTCTTATTACTGTCAGGGAAGATTGGAGATTCTGTTGTTCTTCATTTGTTTTTGTTCCTGGGCTAGAGAGCTCCAAGGGTTCAACAAGAGTGAGATTTTGAGTATGCCACCGTTTTTCCCACATTCCGACTTTAATTTTATTTTATTTTATTTTATACCCTTTATGTCACAGCAGATTTCTCTGCGATGAAATTCGGGCTGCCCTCCCTGGGGAGAGGGCTTCGCCACAAGTGCAGCGCCTACCCATTATTTTTTTCCCCCTCAAGGATGGTGTCTAAACACAACACCTGTGTGCATGCTGGGTTTTTTTTTATATAATTTTGTCATCGCTCCTACCGGCACACGATGGCCTGCTTCTTCCGAATCAAGGCAGAACGGGACCTCGGTTATAGTCTCATCCGAATGACTTTGACATTCAGTTCGATTTTTTCGTAAGTGGGAAGAAAGGGCGAGCTGGGTACAACCCAGAAACTCGTGGTTTACATATTGGCAGGCGAAGTCTTAACCATCCTGCCACCGTCCTTCCTTAGGGTTTTTAGGGGTTTTGCTCTTAAATGATTTCACATGGCTGTACTATCATACTGCTGTCGGTTTTTGTGACCATCAGATAGCTTACCACTCATGCATGCTTTTCTCAAAGTTAAAATGACTTTAAAATGCGTTTTTATTTACTTTTTAAAAGTTCAACTGGTCACAAAGATTTACACAACGGGCATGGTCTGCAAGGGTTCCTTTCACAATGGAAATGGAAGAGATGGTGTGTGGTGACATTCTTAATATCTTGTTTTCCTAAAGCTGAGGTGTGTGGTGGTGTGTTTAATTTCTTAATTTTGTTTTCTAAACTCAAGGTGTGTGTGTGTATTCTGTGTTTAAATGAGTTGTAGACTTTCTTAAGTGTTTTCCTAAAACTCAAGGTGTGCTGTGGTTAATTTTAAGTGTTTCTGCTGGTGTATGTTTGACTTTCTTAAGTGTTTTCCTAAAACTCAAAGGTGTGCTGTGTATGTTTGACATTCTGAATGTTTTCCTAAAACTCAAAGGTGTGCTGTGTATGTTTGACATTCTTAAGTGTTTTCCTAAAACTCAAAGGTGCTCTGTGTATGTTTGATATCTTAAGTGTTTTTCCTAAAGCTGAAAGGCATTCTGAATTGAAAGGTGGTAAGTGGTGAGACACAGTCGAGTTGTTTACCTAAGCTGAAAGAAAAGCTTTCTGAAAACAATCCTAATAATTGAGAACCCAGACGAAACCCCCCAGTATTGTGCAAAGGTCAACAGTTTTTAGACACCATCCCTAGCTTGTTTTCCTTCCTCCTCTTTGGATACCCCTTCAGACAATCAGAAAACCTGGGAAGGGAAGAGGAATAGCAATCACACAATCAAGAGAAGGGAAGATTAAAAAAAAAAAACCAGACAAACAAACATGGGAGGTTTTGATAAGTGAAAAGAAAAAAACAAAACAATCACACAATTACACAAACATGAGAAGGGAAGGAAGGAGAGAGAAGAATAAAAAACACCAATCACACAAACAACATAGGAAGGGAAGATGAGAACAACACCAGACAAACAAACATGCATCTTGCCCGCCTGTCTGTCTGTGTGTGTCTTCCTAGCGGCTGTGATCCTGTGTTCCTATAATCCTGGTTAAATTAATCATTGATCTCATGTCCCCTCCATCATGTGGTTTAATTCACAACAGCCAACCACATCACTCAAACACTGACAAATATGGCCATCCTAGCAGACAAGGACAGGACACTTCGTTTTTTTTCTAACCTAGCACTCAGTCTCTCTTTCCCAAACAATCTCTTGTCAGGACAAGCTCTGCAGCTGACACTTGAACAACAACCATAAAACCATCTTTGTAACCTGTCCCTGATTATGAGGAGGAGGAGGAGGAGGAGGAAGAGGATGATGATGCAACCTGTACACGTGCGCGCCAGGACCAAGTCCCCCCCCACCCCCCTGTGGAGAGGAGAGGAGAGGTGACGGCTGGTGTCTAAGAATAGACGTCCTCCCGCCCTGGTTCCCCACAGCAACCTATTGGCCCCCACCAGTCCCGTGTCATCCTGCTGCGACCTTGACAGTCTCAAAATAGCTCTGGAAACAAGGAGTCCCCATTGGCAACTGAGGGAGAGGAGAGAGAGAGAGAGAGAGAGATCGAGCGAGCGAGCGAGCGAGAGAGAGAGAGAGAGAGGATCGATGCTGACACAGGCACTACTACAGTAGCACGGCTGCTGGGCCGCACGCACCACCCCTCTCCCTCCCTCCCTTCCTACTCCCTCTCTCCTCCCTATCTCCCTTCCTCCCCTCTCTGTCTTCCGCCCCATGTTGAGTCGTCGTGCTCGTGACCAGCCCCGATCAGCTGTGGAAGGCTGAAAACAGCCGAGAGAGTTCAGGGCTGCATGGGTGCAATCCCATTTTCGTTGTAGAGCGAATTTTTATCGCCTGTTTCACAGCTGTTTTTAGGACTTGTTTACCTGCTGCAGTCAAAGGTGTTGGAATGTGGCTTGCAATTGTTAAAAAAAATTGCATGTGTGATGTTGTTTTAGGTGTTTTTGTCATACAGATAGGTTAGGTCTGGGCCCTGGGTGGTTCAGTGGCTGAGTAGGATTGTGTTGAAGTTTGATTTGAGGGTCAGGGGTTCGATTCTGTCTTACTGCTAGCTGGTGTCATGTACCAGGTTTGAAGAGACTTTTTTTTTTTAAGTCAAAGCAAACCTGTTGTTGTTCCCCTTTTATTTTGCCGCTGGTTTTTGTTTCTGGATACTAGATGTAGATGCAAGTGAAGAATAAACAAACACACCCAGACACATGCATGCACAGGCACGCACACACACACGCACACATGCACCACACATACACACATATAACTTGTTTACTTGTGTCTACAAGCCTTCTGGGCTTCTATGGCAATAAAAAATGTTCTTGTTCTTGTCTTACACACACACAACACAACACAACACAACACACACACACACACACCACACCACACCACAACCACACCACACCACACACACCACACACACACACACACACACACACACACACACCACACACACCACACAAACCAACACCACCACCACACACACACACACACACACACACACACACACACACACACACACACACACACACACACCACACCCCCCCCCACCACACACACACCACACACACACACACAACCCCCACCCCCCACCCCACACACACAAAACCAACCCACACACAAACCAACGCCCCCCCCCCCCCCCCCCACACACACCACACACACACACAGAGGGAGGAAAGGGTAGAGAGGGGCTGTGTGTCATGCGCACCCTGGTGTGGTAGCTCCATGTCATCGGATCTGTGATCAAAGAGTTGCTGACCAATGCATCATCCTTCCCTCCTCCTCCCCCTCCCTCCATCCCTCCCTCCCTGCCCATCTCCAGCATCTCTGACAGAGCCCCCTCTGTCTGACAGACAGCTCAGTCTCTCTCTCTCTCTCTCTCTCTCTCTCTCTCTCTCCTCTCCCTCTCTCTCTCCTCTCTCTCTCTCTCTGTCTCTGTCTGTGTCGTCCTCCTGCTTCCTGTCCTCTCTCTCTCTCTCTCTCTCTCTCTCTCTCTCTCTCTCTCTCTCTCTCTCTTCTCTCTCTCTCTTCTCTCTCTCTCTCTCTCTCTAACTGCCCATTACATCCTGCCATCACAGGGAGATTGAGAGAGAGAGGGGGCGGGGGGGGGGGATGATTGGGGATGATGGTAAAATTGCCTGGCCATTGCCCTGCTTCAAAGAAAAGTGCAAAGAAAAGGAAAAAACGAACTTTTGACCCATCATAAATCCAATGCATAATAGGTAAAAGTAAATGCTGTGTTTCATTTTAAATGTGGGTGTGTGTGTGTGTGAATCGATCGCTTCTGTAGGGGCAGCTTATTGGTGGGTGTGCCTCGTCTCCGTGTAATGTATAGTTGTGTATTTAACTGATTTCGATATCTTCGTTTATTGTGTGTGTGTGTGTGTGTTGTGTGATTTTCTTCGAATAAAATTTGTTGAAACCAAATCATCTTCAGTGTCGAATGCTCTGTCAATTAAATAGCATCCCCAGTTTTGGAATTTTTGTGCTAGGAATTCCCTCTTTTCTATCCTCTCCTTTTTTTCTGCCTTCTTCCTTTTTTTCTGTCACCTCCATCTTGTCTGTGTTTTTTGCCTTCTTGGTCACTCTCCTAACATTTTTTCCAGAAAGATTTCAAAGATCTGAATTCTCTCCCACACCGAAGTAACGGTGGCTGGGCCTGACTTGTCCAGGGCTTAACGGCAGAGCAAAGCATTTTCACTCATATGACTAGACAACAAACTTGCATGTTTGAGCGTTTGACGGAGAAGAAGAAGAAGAAGAAGAAGAAGAAGAAGAAGAAGAAGAAGATGATGATGATGATGATGATGATGATGATGATGATGATGATGATGATGATGATGATGATGATGGAGAACAAGAAGAACAAGAACAAGAAGAACAAATAAAAATAATAAATTTGACTTATTTGACTTTGACTTTGAGCTAGACGTCAGCTTCACATTCAGTTGATAAACGTCATCTTCACTACCTGCTTTAGTTCTTCTGTCGCTGTGTTACGATGGCTAAGTCCGCCTCCCTTCTTTACCCCCCATCCCTCCATCCCCTTTCTCCTCCTCCACCCTCTCCCTCCTGGGATGTTTCTAACTTGTAAGGGTCAGCCAATTCACCACTAGAGCATGGAGGCTAAGCCCCCTTCACTCCCAATCCCTCCGGCTAGTTTTTTGATTGGGTTTTGTTTTAATTTGGGTTTTTTTTTGTTGGGGTGGTTGGGATGGTGGTGGTGGGAGGTTGGAAGAGGGTGGTTATTAGGGGTTTTTGTTTTGGAGTTTGTTTTCTATATTTTTTAATTACTTTTTTTTTAAAAAGGCTAGAAACAAACGCTGCCG
>CM060320.1:66137592-66140092 GCA_030674155.1 Stramonita haemastoma | reverse complement strand
CTCTCTCTCTCGGTTCGTCGATCCATCTCTCTTCCTCCATGTCTGTCTAATTAGACCGATGGACAAACAGAAAATAGAGTGATAGCTAGATCTAACTAGACAGTGTGCGTGCACACGCCAACAACACACCACACACCACACACACACCCGTACGTGTGCGCGCACGCACGTACGCACGCACAGCATACTCTCTCTCTCTCTCTCTCTCTTCTCTCTCTTCTCTCCATGACAGGGCGAGAGCGACGCTCTGTGACACAGCAGTATTTCTAGTTGTCTACCCTCACTAGCACTGACCAGTTCCCCAGCTAACTGACTCGTCGCTTCAGAGAATGGAAGGGGGGGGAGGATAGGGAGGGATGGGGGGATGATTGGGGATGGAAAAGGTTTAGCGTTTCTGTCTTAAATTAATCAGGAACGTTGGCGATAGCAGTTGTGTGCAGGTGTTTTTCTTCGTGTAAGTTGAATCTTGTGTATCATCTTACTCATGAGAACAGACGCACAGTGACATTGAGAAATGATGACACCAGGTTAAAATACCAAATTGCTTTGATATCACAGAAGAAGAAGAAGAAGAAGAAGAAGAAGAAGAAGAAGAAGAGAAGAAGAAGAAGAAGAAGAAGAAGAAGGAGAAGAAGAAGAAGAAGAAGAAGAACAACAACAACAACAACAACTACAACAACAACAACAACAACAACAACAGCAGCAGCAGCAGCAACAACAACAACAAGAACAATAAACAATAACAGCAAGAAGAAAGAAAGAAAGAAAAAAAAAAAAGAAAGAAAGAGAAAGAAAGAAAGAAAAGAAAGAAAGAAAGAAAGAAAGAAAGAAGACAGACAGACAGACAGACAGACAGACAGACAAGACAGAACAGAAGAAGAAGAAAGAAAGAAAGAAAGAAAGAAAGAAAGAAAGAAAGAAAGAAAGAAGAAAGATTTTAAGAAAGAAAGAAAGAAAAGAAAGAAAGAAAGAAAGAAAGAAAGAAAAAGAAAGAAAGAAAGAAGAAGAAGAAGAAGAAGAAAAGAAGAAGAAGAAGAAGAAGAAGAAGAAGAAGAAGAAGAAGAAGAAGAAGAAGAAGAAGAGCAACAACAGACAAAAGCAACAAACAACAAGAAAGCAGTAGAGGGGAAAAAATCTGATGCATCTTTGTCTGCAAATATGTGTATAATTGTGTTTGTGGGCAGTGTTGTGAAGCCTAGTGCTGCACTGACTCTGAAGTGGCAAAGACAGGGGTTTATTCCTCATGACAGCACTCTCCTTTTCCAGTGTCTGAACAAACCTCTGATATTCCTCTGCACCAACTGGCATCAATAGGAACGATTATTAATGCTATGCTTAGGGATGATTCTATTCTTCATAATAGAATAAAGAATAGAAAACACACACACACACACACACACACACACACACACACACACACACACACACACACACACACACACACACACACAGTGAGGTGTCAATCTACACACACACACACACAACACCACACACACACACACACACACACACACACACACACACACACACACACACCCCACACACCCTGTATAATTGTTCATATCTAGATTTTGAGAACATTCTTTGTACTCAGTACGGTTATCAAAAATCTTGCACCAGAAAAACTGTTACTCTAATCTACAGATTGAAACTAAATGCTTTTCGAGCAAAATTTGCAAAAAATATACAATGTATATGCGGTGAAAAACTTTCAAATATTCATGTTTTGTATCACTGTTCAGGTTTATAAAAGTTCCTACCATCATTTCAAAATAAGTCCCTACACGAGGTTCTTACGAATCCAAGGCTATTGTGTGAGATAGCATTATCCCTGATGCGATCCCCAGTAGCTTCGTTTTTGTAAAATTTGACAATGTGTCTGCAACAGATTTGAAATCAGAATGATTCCAAATGTTCAGGTTCTGCTGTTAGCATAGTTTTGTTGCTATTGTTGTTGTTCTGAGGGTTGTTCTTTTTGTGTTTCTTTGCCTTGTTTTGTTTTTTATTGTTTGTATTGTTTGGAATTAGTATCTTGCTACATCTTCCATCTCATCAACCCCCTCCCCTCCCCCCCCCCCCCCCCCCCACTCCCCCCCCCCCCCCCCCCCCTCTCCCCGTCTAATATCACATTAAGTGAACAGACGTAAAATTGAAGACATACACACACACACACACACACACACACACACACACACACACACACACACACACACACACACACACACACACACACACACACACACACACAAAGTTAGATGTCCGAGGCTGCATGCACAGTCTATTCAGCTTAGCATAATTCAACATGGGGAAGATAATAACTATATTGATGACAGGTGCAAGGCCTGGCCATCTTTAAAGCCAATAAATAATGGAGCCTGGAGTCTGAGCTGGCCTCTTGCCATCCATATTTTCATGTCTGTTGTGGGGTGTGTCTAAAGTTATTCAGGGCTAACTATTTATGTCTCTAATTATTTAAGCGCTTTGATATGTGTGCTCTACA
>CM060320.1:66115092-66125092 GCA_030674155.1 Stramonita haemastoma | reverse complement strand
GTACAAAAAAGACGTGTTCAAAAATAGGAAGTGTTTAGGTATCTGCTTTCCGTCTTCATCGTTTCGTAAAGTGACTAGACAATAATTATCCGCGAGGAAGAATACACGACATTTCCTCCATTCTAGTTTTCACAAGAAAAAGACAATTTCGGAAGTGATTATGATAAAATAACAAACAATAATCTGTAATAATGTGTCCATGAATAAATCCGAAACCCTTGTCACAGTTATGTCATTTGTGTTGAAAACAATTCTATGGGAGTGAAAAAAATAAAAAAAAAAAAAATTAAAAAGTCGACCTGTTTTTCTCCCCCCAGTAGTAATGGCTGTTGTTTCTAAGGAACTATGACAATAGGTAGTGGCTATCTGTAACGGTTAATCCCGACTTACAGATAGATAGATAGATGAGATAGATGAGATAGAGAGATAGATAGATAGATGATAGATAGATAGTAGATAGATAGATGATGTGATGTTGTGTGTTGTTGTGAGTGTGTGGTTGTGTGTGCGTGCGTGTGTTGTGTGTGTGTGTCGGCGCGTGCGTGGTGCGTGTGTGGTGGTGTGTGTGTGTGTGTGTGTGCTGGGGTGTGTGCATGTGGTGGTGGTGTGTGTGTGTGTGTGTGTGTGTACTTCCCTACCCACCCAAAAGATAGCACCCCCACCGCTGCCCCCTTTCTCTCTTCCGTCCTTCACATGTCAACATCCTAAGAAAAGCTTCCCTTGAACAGACAATACATTGATGTCGTTACTTAAGAAGAAGACAGAGGAGAGAGAGAGAAGAGAGAGAGAGAGAGGGGAGAGAGGAGAGAGAGAGAGAGAGAGAGAGAGAGAGAGGAGAGGAGAGAGAGAGGAGAGAGAGAGAGAGAGAGAGTGTGTGGTGTGTGTGTGTGTGTGTGTGGTGTGGCGTAGTGTGTAGTGGGGTGTGTGTGTGTGTGTGTGTGTGTGTGTGTGTGTGTGTGTGTGTGTGCTGCGCGCGCGCGCGCGCGCGCGCGTGTATGTGTGTTTAGCTTGTTTTGCGTGTGTACTAGGTCCCAGCTAGGCTAAAGCGGACACAAAACGTGCATGCCGCATGTCATGTCCAATGTAGCAGTCATCTGGTCTCTCCCTGTCCAACTCACATCTCAATTATCCACCACACCATGTGACTAGGCCCATCTCTCATAACGATGAAGAAAAGAAATTCCAACCAACAACAACAACAACAAAAAAGTCAAATACGCTATTGTCTGTCCATCAGAATATTTGGCACACACAGGAAATGAAAATCAAAAATGTCCAAAACGATTTTTTGGAGAAAAAAAATAATGGTATGGAAATGATAATAATGACTTAGGAACGGTTAGTAATAGTCAGTGGTCTGGTCGATTTAAAAAAAAAAAAAAAAAAAAAAAAGTTGTTTCCAAAAAGCAACGGAATATATTCCAAATTTGTAAGACTGTAAAACGAAGTTCAAAATGGATGGAAAGTTGTTTTTTTCGCTAAAGTTGATTGTCTCGGAATGTTTTCATAGCTGAAAATGGATAATCGCTAAAAATGGAAACCACATCAATACATTTTTTTTATACATAATACCGAGGTCGTGTGTTGTATTCGGATGACAGAAATGTAATAAAACCATAGCATTTTGAAAGTGATCAAACATTTGATGTCATGATTTTTTTTTAAATGCCCTTCACCCCGAAGGCAGAGAACGGCTGCTTTTATGACAAGTTTTGTTTTTTCAAAAAAAAAAACTGCACATACAAAATTTCCCCTGAATATGAGAACAACCAAAACAGAAGTCCCTTTGGAAAGGTTTATTCAAAGAAACCTTTTCTTCAAGAAAATTAAAAAACCTTCTCATGCAATTTACATTTCATCTCACTCGACAGAAATACCGACTTGCAATAAGACCAGAAAAATAGCAAAGACTTGACAGAAAATTCAAAACTTCTAATGAAGGCTTGTGTGAATGCACCACTCTTACCAAAAAAAAAAAAAGGCATAGACTCTATACCAAAAAAATCCCTTGTCAAAATTTAAACTACACTACTTTATGCAAATTGTTAAAATACAATCTTAAAAAAAAGCGAAAAAAAAAAACCACAAACGCAAAAAAACCCACACATCCCTCAACAACTGTTCAACTTGAATATCAGGCAGAAGGACTTGATGATGATAGGCTGTTGTGTGACACATGTAAGCAACATGCATCATTGCTGTTCTGTGACACAGTGTAAGCAACACGATCACTACTGTTGTGTGTGACACCAATGTAAGCAACATGCATCATTGCTGTTGTCATGTAAGACACAAGTTGTGTAAAGTAAGCACGCATCATTGCTGTTGTGGTGTAGACACCACAGTGTGTAACAGAAGCACGCATCATTGCTGTTGTGGTGTGCACAGTCCAGTTGTACACAATGTAAGCAACAGCATCATTGCTGTTTGTGGTGTGACACCATCATTGTGACAAGGCAACACGCATCATTGCTGTTCTGTGACACAGTGTAAAGCATCACACGGCATATTGTGCCTGTGACACAGTTAGCTACAGCATCATTGCTGTGTGTGACACAGTGTAGCAAACGCATGCTGTTGTGACAGTGTAAGCACCGCATCATTGCTGCTCTGTGACACTGTAAGCAACGATCATGTGTTGTGTGAACAGGTAAAGCAACACGCATATTCGCTGTGCACATGTAAGCAACCGCATCATTGCACCCACCAGGAAAGAAACCTAGAAAAGGAGAAGGCTATTGAAGTACTGCTTAATTATGAGAAGGAAAAAGGAAGCTTTGAGGGAATAGTTCTTAATAAATACGATACACACGTCTCCCGAAACCATAAGAAAGATACACACACACAAAAAAAAATCATAGGCAGTGGATCAACAAATACAGGAGGAAACACAAAGATCAGAGCACAGCTGATCAATCAAAGACATAGAGGAACGAAAGCAGAAAGAGAGAGAAAGACAGTGGCCCTCCCTCCCTCCCCCATCAGAGAGAGAGAGAGAGAAAAGAGCACCACCCCCTCCCTCTTCCTCCTCCTCTTCCCCTACCCCTCCATACACACAATCATAACAACTGGCAGCGGAAAGATCCTGGCATCAACATCAACACAACGAGGAGAAAGGCTAACTCAATTCAACTCAACTCAACTCAACTCAACTCAGTTCAACTCAATTCACTGACACTCGCTTTTTCTTCATCTGTCCTCACATAAGGTACAAAGTGCTGAAGGCAAGACTTAGGAGGAAAAAAAAAACAACCTGTCCGTCCACCCCAACTAAAACAACTGACAGGATTAAACTTGGACATTGAAGGCCTTGTTATTTAAATACAGAAGAAGAAGAAAAAAAAGGAAAAAGTGGAGGAGAGGTCTCACACACCAACAAAACCCAACACCCCACAGCCTCTTCAACAATGAATGTCTTGTTTGTAGCTGGCATGTGAGGAAATCAGTCATCTCCTTTCCCTCTCTAACATTCAAAAGACAAAAAAAAAAAGATACAACCCAATTCCCTTCTTCTTATATAAGATGATGACCATAACTATCATCAATCTACAAAATGACATTAAGATTCAAAAGGCTGTGTTGTTGTTGAAGCGAAGTTCCAAATTGTAGTCTTACTTGGGTGAAAGTAAGTAAGTAGTAAGCGAAACGTTAACAGTGTCGGGTACAAGCAAAATTATTGATGTCACAGTACAATTATTAGTTCATATAATATATAATATGCGCACAAGCCTAAAGAGACAAGTCAAGCATTACATAGTTGCGAACCAGTCTTGTGCAGTGCATAAGAAGTATAGGATACTCCCTCCCCTGTGCCACATGTTGCTAAGCTTTCTACAATCTCAAAAAAACAAAAAACAAAAAAAAAAGTCAAGCTTTCTGCCGACTGAAGGAAATAAATTGCATATATGTTTAGGTTCCAGAGTAGCTGCCACATGTCAATGACATTCCTCAAAACGCTGTTGAATACAATGGTTTTGTACAGTAAAACATTCGTGTCAAAAAGTCACACAAGAAAGCTGTTAGCATCATTAGTAGTCTAGCACGTTCAACAAACCGCAAGGGAAATTGGACAAAACAGTGTCCTTAATACCATAATTTTTTTTTCCTAGTGTGAAAAAAAAAGGAAACCAAAATGCTCAGGAGGGGGGGGGGGGGGGGGGGGGGGCGAGGGATAAGCACCCATCAGTAACAAGAGCTACAGGACGGATGCTTAGAACAAAATGACACTCTGGATGCCAAGGGAGCGGGAGAGGTAGGGGGGGATGGAGGGGAAGGGGGGGGGGGGGGTGAGGGCTTGACTCGAATGAAGCTGGTACACAACGTGCCTATGAATGCAATGAGACTGCTGTTGGTTCAGGCTGATGAAGAGATCATGGCTATCAATAGACTGGTGATGTGGTGCACACAAAGCGATGCATGGTATTGAGCAAAAATGTAGACTATATGAAGACCGTGTAAGATGAGGAAAAAACTGTTCATCATACATGAAATACCGATGACATTTTTTTATGTACAAACAACCATAGTATGAATATGATGGTAATAATAATAATAATAATAATGGTGATAATAATGATGATGATGATGATGATATTCACATAAAAAGCATGACAAAAAAAAAGATTGTCAGATGGGACGTATACAAGACATTGCCTGAGAGTCTGCTGCCACTTCTGCCTACCAGGAGAACACAGCTAGAACAGATTGGGGGAGGGACAGACGGAAACTGTAGTTTTTAAATAAAAAAAAAACACCTCACGTGTAAGTCTTCCAGTAGGAGGCCTCACAAGTAAGGCCTTTCAGTACAAAACCTCACACCTTTACAACGGGGAATACGTGTCTAAATCTAAAAGATCCTATCTTTTACTAATGACACCGAAACCATTCTTCTTCTAAACGTCAAGAAAGTATCAAAGCAAAAGGACATACATATGCGGTAGGAAGGGGAGAGGGGAAAGAAAAAAGAAAAATACACATGAAGAAGAAAGAAACTGATCACACAACTTTTCCTGACATAACCTTTCTCTCTAAAAGCTAATCGGTCACAGGAGGGGGAAAAAAACAAACAATTATTACCACTCAAAAGGCACTGTCCTTCGATTTCACAGAAGAAGTTAAGGGGATGAGTGAGAGCCTGAGGTGGGGGGGGGGGAGAGGAGTGAGAGCTTGGGGGGTTGATTGGGGGAAAGGGGGGGGGGGAGACAGAGCAGAGATTGGGGGCTTGGTGGGTTGGGGAGTGGGGGGCAGGGTAACTAAGGGGGAAGTAGGTAGGCAGTGGTGGCAGCAGGGTCGGAGGCAGTGGCACCGAGATGTAATTCGACCTCCAGCTTCAGTTGCATAGCATCCAACATGGTGGCCAGGCTTTCGCGGCAAAAACAAAGCACAGACTGGACAGACGACAACAGAAGGCGACAAAGAGGACAACGGTCAGTCACTACACAACCTGGGCAAGACTGAGGAGGAGGAGGACACGAGACTGGACAAGACAGGGCCGGCCACGAGCTGACTTCAGCCACTGTGGGACCACACACACACACACACACACAGCACTGGGGTGAAAAGGTGGTGGGATCTGTTCCCTTGCTATGTGTGTGTGCCCTCTTGTCTGTCTGTCTCCCCTCTCTGCTCTGTACATTTGTCAACGAGGTTTTGACAGAAAGACGTGTTTTTTAACTTATGCATGAGGGACTGTTTGCATGGGTTGTAGTAGTTTACATTAACACAGTCTCTCTCTCTCTCTCTCTCTCTCTCTCTCTCTCTCTCTCTCTCTCTCTCTCTCTCTCTCTCTCTCTCTCTCTCTCTCTCCATCCCTCCCCTCCCCTCCCCTCCTTCCCTCCCCTCTTTCATACAAATATGATACACTGTCTGCTTACAGCTATAGATCTGAAACCAGAATTTTTTCCCCTCAAATTGTTTAGATAAAAATACAGTACAATCATAATAATTCACAAAATACTCATGACGTTCCCAAAACACAATCTTTCTCATTATTGCTAAACAAGTTTGTTGTTTTTTTTAAAATCTCATTCATTTTCTGTTGTTGTTCTATACCACAGGAAAAAACAGCAAGGTTGTGTTAAGGCTGCAGGGTTCTCTCGTGACATCGTTGTGTGGTTTTGCTTTGCCCGTGTGTTTTTGAATAGGATTTGACCACCCCATGTGGTCAACAGGGCAATAGCTATAAACTAGTAGGATTGCATTGGGTAATTTAGGACTGCACTGGTCCTCTCTCTCTCTCTCTCTCTCCTCTGGCCCCATACCGTGTTGGTCCTTCAATTCTTCATCCCTAAAAAAACCCGCTGTGCTGCTAGTAGCTGAAGGGAGGGAAGAGGCGGTGTTGTTGTTTTTTTTTACATAGTTATTTATCGTGGAGGGCCACTGTAAGCTGTCATGGTTAATTAAGCAAAACATTCTTAAGCCAATCAGATAAATAATTATAGGAAAAACTGCCCACAATACAGTGGCATAGATGTGAGCAGCGTTGTTATACTCTCTCTCTCTCTCTCTCTCTCTCTCCTCTCTCTCTGCCTCTCTCTCTCTCTCTCTCTCTCTCTCTCTCTCAAGCACGCACACATATGCATAAACACTTGATACACAGGCGGGGAAAGACGGCATACAGTAGTAGTATTAAATAGGAAGGAGGAGGAGGAGGACAAGGAGGATGTTGTTAGAACGAAGCAAGCTTGAACAACAGTTGATTCAGGTAAAAGGTACGGCTCTGCAACTCGCTAAACCTCCAGAATATTTTTCCCAAGTATGGGAAATCGTCGAAATGAGTTCCACAAACATGGCCGACAATGTCCACCATCCTCCATCTCCACCTCCAATTCGGGGTCAAACACGTGGAAGTGTAACAGTTACGGGACCAGTTCCAAAGATATCATCATTCTCTTCATGTAAGAAGTCTGAACAGATATAGCAACAGCTCTAGGGATGGCTGGTTATAACGACAACATAGAAAAGCACCATTCAAAAAGCCTTCCAAAAGTTTGGGGAAAAAAAAACCCTTCATGTCCAATCCCTCCAAGCGGTACATCTCATTCTTTTCGTGGGTATGTTTGGCATCGAACTTTTCTTGAATATTTTTTTTTTATGTCAAGAACCAGCAAATGTTTGGCCTTTAAAAAAAAGAAGAAGCGAGTAAAGCCAGATGTCTGAACAAGCTTGATCCTTCAGTCTCAAAGTCATTCCAAGATGGCCGCTCCATTGCCGCCTTTTCTACAAAGCGGTTGCCTCTCCCTCAGCCTAGCAGTCGACACAAGCTTGCAAACAGCGAAGTAAAGAGATGGCTTTTGTTTCTCAATCTTGAAACCTTCAGGTGAACTCCGAGTACAGGAGTGACAAGAACACGACCAACATCAGCCCCCCTTGTCTGTCTCTATGTCCCCACCCCATGTCCTTACCACCTATATTGCCTGTCCCTCTATGTCCCAATCATCTGCCTCTTTGTCTCAAAATCAACTCCATCCCCTACCATATGCCCTGTCCCCCTCTGTCCTAAAGTCCACTCCACGTCCCTACCCTCTGTCCCAAAATCCACTCCATCCCCTACCATATGCCCTGTGCCCCTCTGTCCAAAAGTCCACTCCATCCCCTACCATATGCCCGTGCCCCTCTGTCCCTAAGTCCATTCCCTGTCCCTACCTATGCCCCAGCCCTCTGTCCCTAAGTCCATTCCCTGTGGCTGCCACCTGCATTATGGACCCAATACAAGACAACTCTCAGACATAGAAAATACCGGCAGGCTGATTAATTTTGTGATGGTGGAAAGCTTCTGGCTTCAGTCAGTCCTCTGAACAGACAAGGCCACACAGTAAGCCAGCCACCTAGACAAGCTACTGTCTAACTGCCAGACATCTATCCGCGCTGTTTCCTTCCCTGTGCAATCCATGTAGCTTGACGGGCTCGGGGGGTTCTGGGTTCTGTGCTTTGAAAATGTCCATGGTAAGATGATGAAGAAGAAGGAGGAGGAAAGCAGCAACAAAGTCAAGCAGGTTTGGTTCGGGTGTGTGTCACAAAGCGAACCACAGGGACGTACACACCTTCAATGTGTGGGTAGGTAGTCAGACCCCAAAAACCCAACTTTCTGCTGCCTTTATCAATGATTCTCCAGTCCTGGGTAAGCAGACTCTGTGTGCCCCAAATGGGATACTAGATGTAGATGCCAGTGAAAAAGTGGGGTCTCCAGCTTCATCCGTCCTCCCCTGTCCAGTCTCCGGTAGGGGTCTCCGTTTCCGGATATCCCTCTACGCTGACTCAGGCCTCAAGGGGTGGATGGGTGGATGGGGGGGCTGGGGAAACTGCCAGTCCATCACCTGGGTGGTCCACGGAGCTGTCACGGCGGGGCCGGGGCTGGGGTTGGGGATGGGGATGGGCTGCTGTGTGCGGGAGGCTGCCATGGCCTGGCGGGTCCAGTGGAACATGTGGCGGAAATAGCCAGCGAATCCCCGGTACAGGAAGCGACGGACCCCCGTGAGGAAAAAGGCGGCAACCCCGTTCAGCTCCGCGTGAAAGGCTGCCTGTAAAACCAACAGAGAAATACAGAGGATGTACAGTGTGGTCAAAGAAAATCACACTTCTGGATTTTTTTTAAAAAATCACCATACTAATGTCAAAAGCATAATGTAGGAGAAAAGTGAGAATGAATACTGTATCGTGCCATGCGCCAACACATATACCACACCCCCTTCCAGCCTTTTTCCAATAAACGAATTTTAAAAAGTTCTTTCCTGAAGTCTCTCCTACATAAGCACACACAGTAGTACATACCCAATAATACCCTAAATAAAGAAATGAAAATTTTACATAACCCCTTTTTCAAAGCCAATAATTATACGCACACACCTACTATTTTCTCTGTCAGGGTAAAACAAGAAATCCACAAGAATAGACACCCATCCCTTCAATGAAAAAAAAAAGGAGAAGAAATAAAAAATGATGAACAATTTGATAGATTTTTTTCTAAAATAAAGCACAAAAAGAAAGAAAGAAAGAAAGAAAAAAAGAAAGAAGAAGAAAGAAAAAGAAAGAAAGAAGAAAGAAAAAGAAAGATAAGAAAGAAAGAAAAGAAAAGAAAGAAAAGAAGAAGAGAAGAAAGAAAGAAAGAAAGAAAAGAAAGAAAGAAGAGAGAAAGACAGAAAGAAAGAAAGACAGAAGACAGAAAGACAGAATGAATGAATAAATGAAAGACACAGAAAGACAGACAGACAGACAAACAGAAATACAGAGCCAGCCTCTCTCTCTCTCTAACTCCCCTACCCCTCTCTCCACCCCCCTCTCCACACCCCCCCCCCCCCCCCCCCCCACCCCCCCCCCCCCCCCCCCCCCCGACACCCACACACCACAAACTCACCAGAGCGCCATGCGGATGCTGCAGATCCCTTAACTCCTCATGGTTCCGCACGAATTCGTCAGAAATCCTCCGCAGTTCGCGTCCCACCTCCGGGCTGCCATGCGCTGTCTCTGCAGACTTTCCAGGTCTGGAGCGGACAGGGACCGCTCTCGGTGGCGCTGGGAAACTGGCACCAGGTCTGGCAGCGGTCCTCGAGCCAGACTAGCCACCCCTACCGTCTCCTCGCCCTCAGAGTAGTAGCGGAGGCGACGGACAGCGCTGCCTGTGAAACAAGGAGAAGGGTGGTGGTTGTTGTAGTTGTAGTTGTTGTGGTTAGATGAATGTCTCAGCGGAGATTTTTCGATTTACGGGGATTGTGAGTATAGGAGTTATAGTGTCTATAAGGAAAGATGAAGAGTAGAGAGGGGGTCATCTTTGAGAGAGAGCTGGGTGGGTGAGGAAGTAGGGAGGGTGGTGTGGTGGGAGGTGGGGAGGGGGGTATAGGGTGGTGTCAGCTTTTTTTTTTTTTTATTTTTTTTTTTTTTTTTTACTTCCTTTGAGTATTGTACAGAATATGACAGTGGTATTATCCCTGCCTGGCTTGACTTGTTTTTTGTCTGTGTGTGTTTGTTTGTGTGTTCGTGCGTGTGCGTGCGTGCGTGCGTGGTG
>CM060320.1:66097592-66110092 GCA_030674155.1 Stramonita haemastoma | reverse complement strand
TTGAAAAAAGTCTTAACAGTAGTTCCTACATTCCCCCCCCCCCTTCCCCTTCTGTGTGTGTGTGTGTGTGTATGTGTTTGTGTGTGTGTGCGTGCGTGCGTGACAGACGTTGGGGGGGGGGGGAGTCGAGGGGATAGAGATATTGAGATATCACAGAGAGGGAGGGGGGGAGGGGGGGGGGGGTGCGTGTGTGATAAGAGAAAGTGGGAGAGAGAGCCGTGTGTGCGTGTGCGTGTGGGTGCGTGCGTGTGGGTGCATGCATGCGTGTGTGTGTGTGTGTGTGTGTGTGTGTGTGCGTGCGCGTGTGTGCATGCATGCATGCGTGTGCACGCGCGCGCGCGCGTGTGTGTGTGTGATAACGTGAGAGTGTGTACACATTATGCAAGCACAAAACATTGCTGTAAGTATCTCCCTATCTTCAGACCCCACCCACCCCACCCCCCCTCCACCTTTGTCAAAGTCGTTTGGTATGTAGGTAGTATACATGTATACAGACTTTTAGATTGATGAATCATTGTCAGGTTGTGATCACTTTCCGTCCTGATAACTTGTGACTGGGATTAGCCTAGCCTACAGCACAGCACAGCACAGCACAGGGGCACAGAAACACTTGGCCCAGAATAGACTCGACTTGCGTTTCCTTTCCCCTAGTTATTTGTGTAGCAATCAACATGACATCACCATCACCATCCTCATCATCATCATCATTGTTGCCTGATGAATCATGCTGATCAGCCTGCCTTCGATTACTGGCCGAAGGAAATAGCTAAAATATGGGTGCAGTCAGTGTGTGTGTTTGTATGTGTGTGTTTTGTGTGTGTGTGTGTTGTGTGTGTGTGTGTGTGTGTGTGTGTGTGTGTGCGTGTGCGTGCGTGCGTGCGTGTGTGAGTGTGTGTGCATAAATATTTATGTAATGGTGATGATGCTGGTAATGATGATGATGGTGATCTTTATTTCTAAAGGTGAGGAGAGAGAGAGAGAGAGAGAGAGAGAGAGAGGGAGAGAGAGAGAGAGAGAGAGAGGAGAGAGAGAGAGAGAGAGAGAGAGAGAGAGAGAGAGAGATTTGTTTTCCCAGGGCGACCTGTAACCTTTCCAGCATTGTATAGGCATTATTGTCTGTGGCCTTTTGCTGGAGGCAGATGAAGATAAGGAGATGGTAGGGGGGGTTCGATGCTGTGTAAGACATAAGGGTTCTAACCACAGCAGCCTGGCTCACCATCTCCCAACAGCTGGAACCCACATCCAGGAAGCAGAGCAGAAACTGAGATGTATGCACTGAGCTAGCTCGATTTAAAAAAAATTGATAATAATAATGAAAGGCTGGCTAAAGTGATGTAGCTATGATATTTTGTTGTCTGCAGCACTTTTGTCAGCATCAGAAACAATAATTATGTGCGTGGTTTTGTGAAGAAGAAAAAAAGTACAGAATCGTATAGTTTATGTTATTTTGCATTATATTATTACTATATTATATTACCCCCAAGTGGAAATGCAGCGACCTTAATGGTGAAGGAAAATAATGGTTGCGTACGCAAAATCTCACCATTGGTGAACCTTTGGAGCCTTTAGCCGAGAAACGGAAAAATATATAATATATTCTATATAATAAAATAGCACATTGTATCATATCATACTGAATATTTCATTTCATCACATCACCTCACATTATATTACATCAGTTTATATTACGTAAAAAACACAAAACACAAGTAAGCACAGAGCCAAAAGTACATACGACAATTCAAATTTCGTTCCATAAGACACACACGTGTAGGTAAAAGACCCCATGACAACAAGCAAGTTATCCATGGTAAAGCTATTATTATAACAAACCTTTAACCCAATCCCCGCATAGACAGGGAAGGTAGGTCTAGAGCCCCAGAGAGAAGAGAGACAGACAGACAGAGAGAGAGAGAGAGAGAGAGAGAGAGAGAGAGAGAGAGAGAGAGAGAGAGAGAGAGAGAGAGAGAGAGAGAGGAGAAGGAGAGAGAGAGGAGAGAGAGAGAGAGGAAGAGGAGGCAAAGCAAGGCAAGGCTTTTTTTTTTTTTTCGAGGATAATAAGTAAGCACTCGTGTGCTTTTTTTTTACATCCAGTCCCCGCCCTTATCAGGGATAAGAGACAGAGACAAGAGACACAGAGAAAGAGACACAGAGAGAGGTCAGACACCTCAGGTCAACTCAGGTCAGCACGCACTGCACTCACCTCTGGCGATCTGAGGAAAGTCCTGAGGACAGTCGAGGATCTGGTCGATCAACTGGCAGTGCAGGTGGGGCGTCTGGGTCGCGATGGTCCGAGCCAGCAGGGGTCGAATCCTCTCTCCCCCGGCAAGGTCACCAGCGAGAAGGGCGCGTGGTGATAGTCCGTACACGACACCCCGTCCCCTCCTCCCCCTTCTTCTTCCCCTCCTCCTCCTCATCACTGCAAGAATCGTCATCATCATCATCAGCAACTTGTACTTGTCGGACTCCGCGGAAAGCCACGGTCCTAGGAGAACATTGCCTGTCTCTTCTCCTTCTCCTTCTTCGGTCTTCTTCTTCTTCCTCTTCTTCTCCTCCTTCTTCTTCTTCTCCTGCCCCTCTCTCTCCCTGTTCTCCCCTCAGTCCTGATTCCCCCCTCCTCAAAACCCCCTCCTCCTCTCTCCCTCCTCCCTCTCCTCATGACACGAATGCCCTCTATCGGTGGGATTCCAACTTCCAGATGTTGTTGGATGTACGTCACGCGAAGGAATGACGCGCAAACCAGGAAGGTGTGACGTAGCCGCGATCATGACGTTATCGGACACGAAAGCGTCATCATCACCTTCGTCATCACTGTCCACGTCTAGCAGAACTCGACGAGGTTGCCAACCTAGAGGTCCCCCTCCTGCCAGAGAAGATCTGGGAGGGAGAGGAGGGAGAGGGGGTAGAGGTGGGGAAGAAGAGGAGGAGGAGGTACCGCATGAGAATCCGCCAGGTTGGTGGGAAGCCTGACAGGAAGTGGATGAAGAAGAGGAGTCAAGGACACTGTCCGGGTAAGGGGGGTCAAAGGTGAAGTGGGGCTGGGAGGAAGGGAAGGTGGTGGTGGTGGCGGGGGAGAAGGAGAAATCCGTGTGGTACCCGCTGTCCCGGTTAGAGGGCTGGCGAGGGGTGGTGGGGGTCTTGGTAGTGGTAGTGGTGGTGGAGGTTGTGGTGGTGGTTGGTTGGTGGTGTTGGTGGTGGTGGTGTTGTTGCTGGTGTTGTTGTTGCTGTTGCTGCTACCCTCGCCGCCTTCCCCCATCCAGCCTACACTACTGCTAGTGCTGCCGCTACGGTTTCCTCCCATGCTGCTGCTGCTGCTGTGGTGGTGGTGGGGGTGGTGATGGTGGTGGTGGGTGTCTGCACCCCTCCTCCTCCTCCTCCTCTGTCTTCGGGTACCAGAAGCCCGCTGCTCCTGACCTTGGGGCAGGTGGTGGTGAGAGGTGTGGGGGTGAGGGTGGGGGTGGTAGGGGTGGTGGTGGGTGCTGCTGTCAGGGACGGAGGGTGATCTTGGCGTGGTTGTGGTCTGATCTCCTCCTCCATCAGTCAACGGCGGGAGTCATGGGGTCGACACCTGCAGAGACAAATGATACACACACTGTCAGGTCAGGGCAGGGCAGGACAGGGCAGGACCAGGCTTAACACCTGCAAAATCAAAGCACATAATCAGGACAGGGCAGGATGGCTTATAACACCTGCAGATACAAACAAACCACACACAGTCATGTCAGGATGGCTTAACACCTGCAGATACAAACAAACCACACACAGTCATGTCAGGATGGCTTAACACCTGCAGATACAAACAAACCACACACAGTCATGTCAGGATGGCTTAACACCTGCAGATACAAACAAACCACACACAGTCATGTCAGGATGGCTTAAACCTGCAGATACAAACAAACCACACACAGTCATGTCAGGATGGCTTAACACCTGCAGATACAAACAAACCACACACAGTCATGTCAGGATGGCTTAACACCTGCAGATACAAACAAACCACACACAGTCATGTCAGGGCAGCAGAGCTCAACACCTGCAGATACAAACCACCCAATCAGGATAACACCTGCAGTTACAATCCCACACAGTCAGGACATGGCGGCTTAACACCTGCAGATACAAACCACACCGGATAGGACGCTTAACACCTGCACACTACATTCTCCACACGGTCAGGACAGGGGCTGACGCAGCGGTCAAGGTGTTGGAATGGACAGTTGGACACAGAAAGAGGTCACTGCTGATTTTTTGGCCACAGTCTTCCACCACAACAAGCCTCAAGTCATACAGTGGACAGTTACCCACAGCTAAACTTGACAACATACGACACTGTCAATCATCTGTGCTAAGCTGACTGCAGTCTACCTGTCTGTCTGCCCAGCTGTCTGCTTGCCTACCTGTCTGCCGATTGTTGGCAGTAGAAAAAGACCACAACAGTATAAACTTATTCCTATGAAAGGAAACCTCTGTAATGAGTACAAAGGTTTGTTTTTTGACTGGGTATTAAAGAACTGGAAATAGTAGTAAAAACAAACACAAGATCGAACTTAGTTCAATAATCTTCAATGAACATGTTAAGCGCTCTCAGAGAGCAGGCATACAAAAAGGACAGGTCATTTCATGAGAGAAGTCAAGAGAGTTAGAAAGATGGCTCACAGAGAGACATAGACAGACAGGCAGAGACAGACAGACACGAGACAGAGGAGGGAATGCCATAATTATCCCCAGGAATCAAAAAGCCTCCCCCCAAACGGCCACAGCAGATAAAAGATCAGACCTACTGCCTTACAGTCACACTACAGTACAGTAACCACTGATGACAGTTATGTCTGTGTCACTGATGGGTCTGATAAACAGTGATGTCATTGCACCCTGCATGGTATGGCACGACATGGCACAGTAAGGCAGCTAGCTGCTAGATCTAGTCACCCAGCACCACATCCTCAAACTCACAATCCTTCACGTACAGCAAAGCACCCCTAGGCAACAGTCATAACCACGGCAGTCGGCTCCAACAGGGAAAGAGATGACACACCAGGAGAAAGAGGTGACACAAGAGATGACACAGAGGTGACACAACAGAGAAACAGATGACACAACAGGTAGGGAGTTCTAAGCTGAAAGGAATGTATGCGTCAGATCACAGTCATTCATGCCAAATGAGCTTCCTTCACAGCTTACGTGTCCATGAAAAATAGCGTATCTAGCCTTAGGTCTGATGCCCAGGAAACTAAACGAAGTATGCAACATAGTGCACTTTTTACATCAAAATTTGTTCTGCAACCTAGTGCATTTTTAACGATCAAGATCCAGCATTGATTTATTGACAACTGGTATAAATATTAAAAAAAAAAATCCTGTTGAATGATTTTTTTAAAAGAGTTTTTTAAAAAAATCCGAATGGGGACACAAGAGAAAGAACTCCTGGTAACTGTATCATGTGTTAGGATTGCAAAGGCAACTAACTCAGGACAACAGAAGTGTTTAAGATGCTGACATTTTCCCATTTTTCAAGTATTTCAAACTGTGGCTAATGGACAGACAGAACTCTTTCAGTGGCTAGCTCTTCAAAACACCCCTGGTTCACATCCATCATCCAGATTCCTAAACTTTCACAGTTCATCATGCACAGTCAAAGGGTATATAGTGATGATGTCAAATTGCCCCCAGCAATATAGTTCACTATCCTGCTACAGTGTAACAGTTAGCAATAGACTGCTTCCTCCATCCTCTTCTATTCTGAGACAGTCAGTAACAGACTGCTCCACCCACCCCCCTTCTTTTATCCTATTCCAATGGAACATTCAGCAGTCATTGCAAAGACAATAATATATATATATATATATATATATATATATATATATATATATATATATATATGTGTGTGCTTATATATGATATATATATATCATATATATACACATATATATAATATATATATGTATATATGTGATATATATATAGAGAGAATATATAGATATATAGATAAATATAGATATATGTACAACAGACGAAAGCACAGACACACTGTTGAAACTCTTAGAACTGATAAAAAAGATAGCACCACTTGTATCTCTTTGCTGTCGCAATTCTTGACCTTGAGTTTGGGACTCATAAACAACATGGATTTTTTTTTCTGTCTCGCTTTTTACTCCCCTACCCACCCCCCCCCCCCCCCCCCCCCCCCCCCCCCTTTCCACCTTCCAAGGAGGGAAAAAAACAACTGAAGTACAGATGAAATCCTTTAACATTATGTTTGCACAGGATTTGTTTACAGTGGAATAAAAACCAAAAATACTGAGAGAGAGAGAGAGAGAGAGAGAGAGAGAGAGGAGAGAGAGAGAGAGAGAGAGAGAGAGAGAGAGAGAGAGAGAGAGAGAGAGAGAGAGAGCTAAAATCAAAACAAATTTTTTTTAAATTTTGAGTAAAATAAATAGACCATGTGCTTTTATTTACTTCCAGTTCTGGTCCTCCTCACCCTTATCAAAAATAACATCATGATAGAACATTTTTTTAGGAACATAAAAACATAAACAACAACAATAACAACAAGAAACAAACCAAAACAAGAAACAAAAGGAAAAAAAAACAAGGAGAGAGAGAGAGAGAGAGAGAGAGAGAGAGAGAGAGAGAGAGAGAGAGAGGAGAGAGAGAGAGAGAGAGAGAGAGAGAGAGGAGAGAGAGGTTTTAAAAAATCAAAACACACATACAAAAAAGTGAAAATAACCATTTGCAAATACTAATAATCTATAGTTCCAAAAACGAAAAAAAATATAAAGAAAACATTTACAAACCAAAACAAAAACAACTCACTTGAAAAGAACTTTACAAAACAAGAAAAAGAAAAACTTTTAAAAGCAAACAAAGCAAAAAAACAAACTTCAAAAAAACCACTTACCGTCTTCAATCCACAGCCCCCAGCAAAACAAATTAACAAACAAACAATCACACAAAAATCCCATCAAAAAAAAATCCAAAAAAATGTCCACTTGTCTGCAAAGTTTTAAAAAAAACAAACCCAAAAACTTTATTATCACGCTTTGCAAAAGTCCGAGATACTCAACACTTCAAACTGCAACTTTACCACTGCTGCCGCCACTCTTTAGGGCTGCTGCACTGGGAGTGATGTCATTCTCAGGCACGTGCAACCACCAATGAGGAAAACACGCACACACACACAAACACTCCGACGATCCGCTCTATCTCATGCCCAAACGTGCACACACGCTCTGCATCCGCGCGCTAAGATGCGCCCAGTAGTAGTAGTAGTAATAATAGCAGCTTCTGTCCAGTAAGCCGAGCTAACCTTTGTTTGCGCCAATCTCTCTCTCTCTAGAGGTCCGCGCAAAGCTTGGGTTGTTTTGGTTTTTCTTTCTTTTTTTTTTTTTTTTTTCTCTTCTTCTTCGTCCGAACTCTGGTTTGTTGCAATGAGTGTATGAGTGAGAGAGGGGAGGACGAAGCAAGTTATACTGCGTCCGCGCATGCCACGCAATGCGCTGCTGTCACGTGGTTTTGTTTACGTTCTGGGGCGCGAAGTCGGTGAGAGGGGGGGTGGGGGATGGGTGGTGGTGGGGAAGGTGGTGGTGGTGGTTGTCAGTGTTTGAACTGTGACCTTTGTATTGTCATGTTTGGGTGTAAGGCTGTAGGGTTGCAGTGATAATGAGGATGATGGATGATGAGGAGGAGAGATTAGAGAGGTGTCGTGTTGAGGTCTGTGTGTAATGTCAGTTATCGCTCCACTTCGGGCCTCACATCACACATAAGTGGTGTAGAATAATCATGATGCAACGCGTATATACAGCTGGGGCGTAGATACACTCGCTGGCGCGTGCATGCACCATACGCGTCACACACAGGCACAGATACGCGCACGACCGCCACACACACACACACACACACACACACACACACACACACACACACACATTACAAAACTCGTCTAATATCACTTCAGTGGAAAGACGTTGAATTGAAGAACAACATTACAATCTCTCTCTCTCTCTTCTCTCTCTCTCTCTCTCTCTCTCTCTCTCTCTCTCTCTCTTCTCTCTCTCTCTTCTCCTCTCTCTCCTCCACACACACACGAGATATATATATATATAATATATATATATATACAATATATATATATAGTATGTATATAAGTATGTATATATGCATATAATAAACGAGTTGCTCACTACAACATATATATATATATATATTTTTTATATATATATATATATATATATATATATATATATATATATATTATATATATATATATATATATATATATATATATATAACGCGCAACAGTTAAAAGTCTGTCTCGAGCCTAAGGCTCATCAGGCCGGTGCTTATCCCAGTTTCTATGGCGTTAAGCGACTGAGAGTCATAGACTCCCCCCTGGATAGGACGCCAGTCTATCGCAGGGTTAACCCCCAACACAAGGTTGGTACCCCTTTTACACCTGGGTGGGGTGAGAAAATAGCCGTAAAGTGCCTTTTCCAAGGGCACAACGCCATAGCCGAAAGCTGGGATCGAACCCGCAACCTTTAGATTACGAGTCCAACGCCCTAACCACTAGACTACAGCTGCGGCATATATAACGCGCTACATGTCTATTAATTTTACGTGAAGATAAATGGCCTTTATTTGCCTAAAAGAAGAGATGCTATTC
The DNA here is from genome assembly GCA_030674155.1 of Stramonita haemastoma. Lineage (NCBI taxonomy): Eukaryota > Metazoa > Mollusca > Gastropoda > Neogastropoda > Muricidae > Stramonita > Stramonita haemastoma. The sequence goes on along the minus strand of CM060320.1, from coordinate 66,101,427 downwards.
CCCACCAGACCAATTATATAATTGAGAAAATACAGTGGAGAAAAACAAGTGCAGGTAAGCAGTTACAACTTCATTCTCATCATACAAATTATTTTTGTCAAAGATTCCAGAGAAAAAATAAAAGTCCACCACAAGATATTGCCTATTACAAATTGTCATTTGCAATGCATCAATTTTCTTCAAATGTCAAGTGTCATTTTCTTTTCTCAAAATGTTATGATTATATGGATTGTTTTGTTGTTGATGGTGATGGCATGGAGTTTCTAGTGGATTGAATTGGTTGTCGATGTTATTTTTGTTTGTTTTATTTTGTTTTGATTGGCGTTTGTTGTTTTTGATTGGTTATTGGGCTATTTGCTGTATTGTGGTTTGTTTGTTTTTTTAATTGATTCTCATTATTTGTTTTTCTGTTTGTTAGTGTGTTGGGGTTTGGGTTGTTTTTTTGTTGTTGTTTTGGTTGGGGTTTTTTTTTGTTGTTGTTGTTGTTGTTTTTTTGGGGGGTCTTGTCGTTTTTTGTGTGTTTTTTTCTTTGCCTCTTGTTTGTTAGTTTGTTTTTTTTCTCTTTGTTTTTTTTTTTTTTTTTTTTTTTTTTTTTGGGGGGGGGGGGGGGGGGATTTTGTTTTTGTCTTTCCTGTGTTGGCTGTGGCTGACATTTATCTACCTATTTTGTTGTTGTTGTTGTTGTATATGATTGTTTGGTTCTTGGGGTTTGTTTGGGGAGTGTTGTTGTTGTTGTTGTTGTTTATTTTCATGATATATCGCTAATAAGGGCGGGCAGGGACTGAATGTAAAACAGTACATGACTGCTTATTCATCATCCTCAATATAAAAGTATTTTTCGTTTGATTTGATTTGATTTGATTTTGATTTGATTTGATTTGATTTGATCTGTGTGTGTGTGGTGTGTGTGTGTGTGTGTGTGTGTGTGTGTGTGTGTGTGTGTGTGTGTTGTGTGCTCTGTCTGTCTGTCTGTCTGTCTGTCTGTCTGTCTGTCTGTCTGTCTGTCTGTCTGTCTGTCTGTCTGTCTTCTTCTCTCTCTCTCTCTCTCTCTCTCTCTCTCTCTCTTCTCTCTCTCTCTCTCTCTCTCTCTCTCTCTCCTCTCTCTCTCTCTTCTCTGTCAGTGCTGACTCCACTCTCCCCAAAAGTCTTTCGGATGAGACTTTAAACCGAGGCCCCGTGTGCGAACGCACGCAGAACATCTTTCACACACGTTAAATCCTGTTTCGCTTTTCGTAAGAGTAGGCCATTGTGTGCCGGTGGGAACAGATGACATTGACAAAACTGCATACACACGGGGACTGGATGAAAAAAAGCACAAGAGTGCTTATTCCATTATCCTCGATATAAAGGAATAAATCAATCAATCAATCAATCAAATCAATCAATCATCAAATCAATCTCTTACTCAACCAGGCACAACACAACTATTCAATCTTTCAAGTCCAACAGTAAAACATAACTCTTTCAACCTTAAAAAATTAAGATGTTTAAGTAATTTCCCCACGTGGTGTGTGTGTGTGTGTGTGTGTGTGTGTGTGTGTGTGTGTGTGTGTGTGTGTGTGTGTGTGTGTGTGTGTGTGTGCACGAACGAATAATATGAAGGTATAGTGGCCAGGACCAAAGCCCCTTGGACAGGAGCTGAGCTAGTGTGTGCCATGGACAGCAAAAAACTGACATGGACAGAGAGAGAGAGAGAGAGAGAGAGAGAGAGAGAGAGAGAGAGAGAGAGAGAGAGAGAGAGAGAGAGAGAGAGAGAGAGAGAGAGAGAGAGAGAGAGGAAGACAGGAAGAGAGAAACAGAAGACAGACAGACAGACAGACAGACAGACAGACAGACAGACAGAGACAGAACAGAGAGAGACACAGAGAGAGAGAGAGAGAGGAGGGGAGAGGAGACAGACAGACAGACAGACAGACAGATAGACAGACAGACAGAGAACAATTTGAACAATTTTTTCAGAGGGTAAGAAAAGCATTACAAGACATCAGACTCGAAGAAAGAAAAGAAACAGAGACAAGACAGAACAAAACAAAATGAAACAGTCCAACAACAACAAGAAAAAGGAGAAAAAAGATGAGAGACAGAGAAGCAGAAAGACAGATAGAGACAGAAGACAGACACAGACACAGAGAGGAGGGGGGGGGGGGGGTGTCTGCTGTATAATGGAAAACCCTTCAGCCTATATATTCATTCATTTGTCAAGACCACTACAACAGCAAATAACTATACTCAGCACAAAAATGTAGAGAGACCAAACAAAGCCACAAAGGCAAACCTTCAACACTTTACCTTTCAAGCAACACAAAGATCGTGTCAATCCAAAAAGCTAGCTTACTTTGTACAAAAATGGTAGGTAATCCAAGGCAGCGATGCACTCTCACCCCCTCTCTCCGACAGAACTTTCTCCTTTGTCTCAACATTCAGGCAGCAACTATTGTTGTGTCTAAAAAAAATAAAAGGTAAAGGTAAGGTTCCCATAACCTAGGTGGTCGTAGGGGAGCGAGGTGTCAAGCTCAGCTTCTAGAGGCCAGCATATTGAGGGCGGCGCCAATCTCCTCTCCCTCCTCATTTACCTTCCCTGACCCTAAAGAGGGCAGGTACTCCATTTACAGCTGGGTGAATTGGGGGGACTGTACTGAAGCCAAGGCGTACAAACGGTCACCCATCCAACTGGTAACCCGCTCGACGCTTTTTAACTTGACTGGGGGAAAGCGAGCGCTCTGACCACTGAGTTATCCCGCCCCCTTCATGTGTAGCATTGCATTTAAGTGCCTGACAAGTCATGGGCCAGTTTCGATATGGAAGAAATTCGTTTCTTTTTAAGTTTTTTCTGGAAAAAAAGGCTGGAAATGGACCAAGAAGGCAGAAAATAGGGAAGAAGGAGGTGACAGGAAGAAAAAGGAACAAGGCAGAAACAAAGAGAGGGTTAAGAAAGAAGGAATTCCTAGCACAGAATTTCCAGAAGGTGGGGATGCTATTTATATTGCCAGGCCCCAGTATCCCCACGGAGGCCTCTTTGACGATGAAACTGGGTGCATAGAAAACATGAGGTGAACATGATACATTTGACAACAAACACTTTTGGAAAAACTCCAAAGCATCAGACCGAACGATTTCGCTATGTACATAAGAATTTATTTATCTCTTTATTTATTCATTCATTTTTTTATTTAAAATAAATACATAAATAAATGAATAAATAAACACTTTTAGAAAAACTCGAAACACAAGAGAATGACTTCACTATGTACATAAGAAAGAATCGGAACTGAAGCGAAACAGCAGCGCTGACCTCAGTCATGGCATGGACACTCTGTGTAAACTGGCTAAATCCCATCGTGACAGATCAGGGGGGAGGGGGGGGGGGGGACAAAACGACTGAAATCCTCATAATAGGGTCCTCATAATAATTATGATCACAACATAACTGTCATTGAATCGTATCATACGATGATCACCAAAGCCTGTGGCGGCCCAGCAGTGCAGGGCACTTATAGTCAGTGGCCACAGGGCGGCCTGACATCAAGGAGCTATCCTCCTGTGGACATCAGGCCCCTGGGATGCCAGATGACAAACCGAAGGCATGGGTTGGCAGGCAGATCGGAATAAGGGAAGAGGGAACAGGACAGGTAGGTTATGTCACAGAAGATGGGACAGGGGAACAATGAAATAGTTATTCATGACGAAAGTAGACGATGTTTACGGAAACAAATTAATGAAGATCTAGAAGGTGGGAGGGGGAGGTGTCGGAGGGGGGTGGGGTGGGGGGGTGACAAGTTTCATGTTATTGCCCACACGCGCGAGCGCGCGCGTGCGCGTGCGCACGCACACACAC
>CM060320.1:66090092-66092592 GCA_030674155.1 Stramonita haemastoma | reverse complement strand
ACAATGCTATGATCTGTCTTATGTTTGCACAATGCTATGATTGTCTTATGTATGCACAATGCCACGATCTGTCTTACAAATCTACATCAACACATCTTACTGAGATCACTATAATTATAAACAATGCCATTATCTCTATCGCCATTCTTTATATAGCCATAAACTTATGAATCATTCAAAGATCATATCTCACTGCCCTGCACATTGACAATGATCCCTGTCAATCTTTCTTTCTAAAAGCCCCTATTAACTCCTTCATTCAAAGATCATATCTCGCTGCCCAGCACATTAACACATCCCTGTCAATTCTTCCCATCTAACACCCCTACCTCCTCTACCAAAACCCGAGCCTCTTTTTCTGTTTAATTAAATAGCTATGTAATATCTCTGTGACTGAGGTACGATCAGGCCTGCAGCCTGTAGACTGAATCACACAACCTGCACATCACTCTGCCTGAACTACGCAGGATGGCATCAGCTTCAGTCATTTGCGCATTCCACCACATCAATTCTCACCCACACAACACATGCTGGTGCATGCTTTCAACATACATGTGCGTGCGTGTGTGCATGCACACATGCCTGCTCGCACGCACACACACGCACACACACACACTCACACATACACTACACACACACACACACTCAGACATATGACCTCACAGTTCGTGGTGGTGAATAAAGCCGACAGAAGTACCACCAGCAACACAAGAGTGAAACAGAACACAAGCCAGAGCTGTGTGTGGCAAAGTACAGACAGCAACAAACACTGTGACACTACATGTTCATCAACAGGGCACACAGCTCAGAAACACACATAAAAAAAGGACCCCGAAATTCATGCTAGCAAAGTGCAGATGCTGATGGTCCAACATGAAGTGGTGTGGATATCGACAATCTATTCGGCACTATGAAGAAGGCAGCCATGTTATAACCAGACCACAGTCACACAGGACTTAACTTACAGACCTTTTTTTCAGTGTGTGGATATCGACAATCTATTCGCACTATGAGAAGGCAGCCATGTTATACAGACCACAGTCACACAGGACTTAACTTACAGACCTTTTTCAGTGTGTGGATAACGACAATTATTCGCACTATAGAAGCAGCCATGTTAAACCAACCCCAGTCACACAGGACTTAACTTACAGACCTTTCTTTCAGTGGTGTGGATATCGACAATCTATACGCACTATGAAGAAGGCAGCCATGTTTAAACCAGACCACAGTCACACAGGACTTAACTTACAAACCTTTTTTTCCATCCCCTCCATCTTTGTTACTCAATCACATTATTCATTGTACACATAAGGCTGAGTTGTAACAAGATCGATAACAACAACAAGGTAAAAAAAACAACGAAGAACATCACATTAATTTAACAATTTTTTTTTCACAGCAAGCAATACCTGTCCAATCAACAGAGGGCAAACAATGGAAGAAAGAGACAAGTCCTTATACTGTAACTGAAAGATTACAACATTCTTCCTTAAGTAACGCCTTCCCCTACCTCTGGATAACAAGTTTGAGAAAAGCGAGGCATAATCATGATAAATGGGATGTGAAACACATGGCAATAAGCCATAAAAGGCCATAAAAATGCATGGCATAAGCTATGACAAGTGGCCCTGAAACAGGCTCTGAAACACAAGGCATAAGCAAAGAAAAGTGGCCCTGAAACACAAAGCTTATAAGCCATGTTGTGGATCAGTGTCCCTGAAACAACAAGAAATAAGCCCAATCATGGCCTGAAGACGCCCTGAAACACAGGCATAAGCCATGAATGGCCCTGAAACACAAGGCATAAGCCATGATCAGTGGCCCTGAAACACAAGGCTTAAGCCATGATCAGTAGCCTGAAACACAGGCATAACCATGACAGTGGCCCTGAAACACAAGGCATAAGCCATGATCAGTGGCCCTGAAACACAAGGCAATAAGCCATGATCAGTGGCCCTGAAACACAAGGCATACCATGATCAGTGGCCTGAAACAGGCCTGAACACAAGCATACCAGACATGGCCCTGAAAGACACATCACCAAGAAGTGAAGTGGACTACAGCCACCACACAGCTGGGCTGGGCTCTGTTCACGGTTTTCCTGACTGTCCATGGTTCCTCTTTGGAGTAGAATCATCATGCTCCACTTCTCGAGGTGTGTTTTGATAAAACTCGTGATTTTTAGTGTTAACTGTTCGCCACATTCTTATATAAAAAAAAAAAACCTCATCCATTCAATCACAAAAGATGAGAATACACCATGTTGGAAAAGTCACATGATCCTCAGAACCAATCAGTTTTCTTCTAAACACTGAAGACCCAATCACAAGACTTCATTCAGTTCAGGGTCACGCCTACATGAACATGACCTGCACTGAGAGAGAAATGAAATCAAAACAAAATTTCAAAATAGTGAAAGTTGCTCATAAAGGTTATGAAGGAGATGTGAGGGCATGATGAGTTTGTTTTCCAATTACACACAAGCTGCACAGATCAA
>CM060320.1:66072592-66087592 GCA_030674155.1 Stramonita haemastoma | reverse complement strand
TCTGCTTTACCTTCCCTGACCCTAAAGAGGGCAGGTACCCAACCCATTTACAGCTGGGAGGACTGGGAGACTGTACTGAAGATAAAGGCACGCAAACGGTCACGCTTGATGCTGGTTAACCTTAGCTTGGGGAGAGCGAGTGCTGTGACCACTGAGCTATCCCATCCCCATCAAACATGGGGTCCAGTTCCAATCACACTGATATTGTTCAGTCAACTCTCTCTGCCACTTACCTGTTTTTCCCTGTTCCTTTATCGTCGTCACTCCCTTCTTCTTCCTCCCCCTCCACTTCCGAATCCCCTGGGTGAGAAAACTGCTTGAAATGATCCGGGTTTCTCCTGAAAATGAGGGGGACAAAAAAGTAAAACACCCCAATCCACCTGACAAACTAATCACACAAAGTAATAAAGAAATAAATGAACACGTAATACACAGGTGAAACAAACAAAACTCAGCCTAGATATATTGACAATAATTGTGTAACAAACACAGCACAAGTATGCCACTGGAACAAATACAAGAAAATAATTGTGTAACAAACACAGGCAAAGTCAGCACTGGACAATACAAGAAAATAATTGTGTAACAAACACAGGCAAAGTCAGCACTGGACAATACAAGAAAATAATTGTGTAACAAACACAGGTAAAGTCAGCACTAGAAAATAAATGAAAATAATTGTGTAACAAACACAGGCAAAGTCAGCAATAGTAAAGAAATGAAAATAATTGTGAAACAAACACAGGTAAAGCCAGCAATAGTAAAGAAATGAAAATAATTGTGTCACAAACACAGGCAAAAGTCAGCACTATAAAATACCAGAAAACAAGGCAGAGAAAAAAGGGGACACTTCCTTCATTCTTCTTCAAAATACAATGGTCAACACAATCCTCTTCTTACAGAACCCTCAAGCATCTGTTTCTAAACTAACTCCCACTTTGAGAGGCAGCAAGAACTCAGCCCAAAAAACAAAGGGCACTAACCTGTAACACTTGGCACCGTAGTAGCAGGGTGTCTTCCCCTTCTTGCCAGCAGTTTTGGCCGGGCTCTTCGTTCTCCCTTTCTTGGGCACTACCATCTCCTCCTCCTCCTCCTCCTCCTCACTGTCAGCTGCCTTCCTCCCTCGCCCAGTGGCCCCTCCTCTTCTGCGGGAGGGTCTGGGGACATACTCGTCTTCCCATTCCTCAAAATCCTCGTCGTCTTCATAGTCGGAGCCCCTGCGCGCTTTCCGCTTACGCCCCTTCCTGGCTGAGGAGCGAGCTGCCGGCTTCCTGGCCTGTTTCTGGCATCAGAGAATGTTGCCATCAACACTGTGAAGATCATAACAAACAGCATATTGTGGCTCAATCAGGGTTTATAATGTCACACAAAGATATGGTAACAAACTGCATATTATGGCTCTATCAGTGTTTCATGATGTAACACAACGGTATACTAACAAACAGCATATTGTGGCTACATCAGGGTTTTATGTTGTTAGTAATACAAAGGTATGGTAACAAACTGCACATTATGGCTAAATCAGGGTTTTATGTTGTTAGTAATACAAAGGTATGATAAAAAAGGCATATTATGGCTAAATCAGGGATTTATGTCGTAAGACAAAGGTATGACAACAAATTGAATATTATGGCTTAATCTAGCTTCTCATTCAGAATGCAATTTCAATCTCATGGTGATTCCCAGGTGGGATGAGTGAGTCAGAGATGCGAGTGTATATTCTGAGTGACCTCCAGAGTGTTAAGCTGGGGAACACACAACAACAACTGAGTTTCATTACAGCTTTCACATAAAAAGACTAACAAAAGTCACACATGTAAAAATGACACTCCCATGTGCCTTAGCATCAACTTGTATGTCAAGCGGTTATAAAAACAAAGAGACAGAATCAATCTTTTTAAAAAAAAAAAAAAAAAAAACTGTTTTTGTTCTTGATTATACCTGAAACACTGCACATGTATGTGTGTGTATGCACACTTGACCTGCTGTGAGCCTATATCAATGGATTATGGCACAATACAAACATCATTATTGCAATCATTAATAGCATTATCTGCACATGTATGTGCGTGTATGCATATTCAACATGCTCTAAGCCAACATCAATGGAGTATGGCACTACACAAAAGCTATTATCACAACCATTTATATCACTATCATCATTACTACCATATTTTCGTCATCTAATCATATTTTTCCTATTTCTTCTTCTTTTGCTATTTTCCTCATTAGTCAAAGAAACAAACCAGAAAATCAGGTGACAGACTTTGGTGACACTGGTCGTTTTCCCCAGTCACTGCCAAGTCCCCGTCATCGTTGGCGTCCATCTTGAAGTCGCTGTCACTGTCACCTTTGACATCCATCCCTCTGTCACTGTCCTCAAACTCGTCCCCCAGTGTGAAGCCCTCCTCTGAACACAGACAGGTAGTATATATATATATATATATTATATATATATATATATATATATATATATATATATATATATATATATATATATATACTGAGCATACTGAGCCATACTGAGCCATGGTGTTTTCTCTCTTCAATCTGAATACATACCATACTCAATTTATTTATTTTATCTATTTCATACCACTTTTATGTCACAGCAGATTTCTCTGCGTGAAATTCGGGCTGCTCTCTCCAGGGAGAGCGCGTCGCCCACAAGTGCAGCTCCTAGCCATTATTTCTTTTTCCTGTCTGCAGCTGTATTTATTCCCTATTTGTTTTCCTATCAGAGTGGCTTTTTTCTACAGAATGTTGTCAAGGACAACCCTCTTGTTGCCATGGGGATTTTAACATGTACTAAATAATAATGTGTATTACATGGGACCTCGGTTTATTGTCTCAACCGAAAGACTAGCACCCAACCACCACCCATGGTCTAACGGATGGGGTAAGTTTTAGGCCCAAATGAGATTTGAACTACCGCACACTCTGACGCGGACTTTTCACTTTCTAGGCAGGTGCGTTTACCTCTAGACCACTGATCCACCAAAACCATACCATACCATACCATACCATACCATACCATATTGTTCATAATATAGCCCTACCAACCACAAAAGCCATATCAGGGCAGTCACCTCATTCAGTTTCAGTGGCTCCAATCTTTCAACTAATCCGAATACAGACATGTTAAATTGGGTTTTTAAAAATTTATTATATATTTAATTTATTTTATTCTTTTATATTGAGGATAATGGGATAAGCACTCGTGTGCTTTTTCACATCCGGTCCCTGTGTGTATGCAGTTTTGTACATGTCATCTGTTCTCTTATTACTAAAGCAAGTCTGAAAAATGTTGACTGAAACAGAAAAACGCACAACAAAAAAAACCCACACAAACAAAAAACACAACAGCATAAACAAAACCAACACCCAACACGCACCGTAACTGCCCACATTCTTGGTGGCGGCACGTTTGGGTCGTCTCGCTGAACCGTCGTCCGAATCATCTTGTCGTCTGCCCCTGGAGTTTCTTCCCCTTCCTCGTGGGGCAGTGGCTCCAAACTCTTCGTCTGACTCTGCCCTCCTCTTCTGCTGCTTGGTCGTCACTTTTCTCTTCTTTGGTGACACGTCTTCGTAGTCGTCATCTTCATAGTCATCTATCATCAGCGTAGGATTTGGCTTTCTGCCCTCGTCTCTTGGCAGGCTTGTCGTCTTCTTCTTCCTCATCGTCCAAGAAATCAACATCGGCTGCTTTCTTCTTTGGGGCCGCTTTAGCTGGTGCTGAGCAGACACAGGATTATATAGGTCAGAACAGGATTTATAACATTACTGGATTTATAGGACAGATAACAGGATTATATACAGGACAGATAACTGGATTATAGGACGATACGGATTTATACAGACAACAGGATTTATATATAGGACAGACATTTAAGACAGACAACAGGATTTATAATGGACAGACAACAGGATTTATATAAGGAAATACAACAGGATTTATATATAGGACAGATACAGATTTATAAGACAGACAACAGGATTTATAGGACACAGGATTTATAGATAGACACGGATTTATATTAGGACAGATAACAGGATTTATAGGATTACTGGATTTATAGGACAGACAACGGGGTTTATAGGACAGACAACAGGATTTACAAGACAGACCGACAACAGGATTGATCAGGATTTATAGGACAGACAACAATTTTACAGCACAGACAGACAATAGGATTTATAGGACAGACAACAGGATTTTACAGGACAGACAACAGGATTTATAGGACAGACAGACAACAGGATTTTACAGGACAGACAGACAACAGGATTTATAGAAAAGACAACAGGATTTTACAGGACAGACAACAGGATTTATAGGACAGACAGACAACAGGATTTATAGAACAGACAACAGGATTCACAAGACTGACAACAAGATTCACAGGACAGGCAACAGGATTCACAGAACAGACAACACACACACACACACATAGGAAACTGGGCAGCTGTAATTACATCTGCCTCAAATCAACTCTGTTGATTCTGTTATGTACACCTTCGTTGGTTATGGGGTCCCTGTAGGAGATGCCAAGGAGACTCTGGATGCATCTCATCTCTACCAGCTCATCAAAAATGCTTTCATCAATTTTGTTCTTCTATATAATCACTTGACTCTAAGACGTTGTCTGCAGAACACTACATACTGGCTACAACAGAAACAAAATAAAACAGGTAACAGGTACAGATCTCAGATCCCAAAGGACCACCAGCACTGCTACTCCCGCATCTCACCTGCCCGTTTTGCTGCTGGGGCCGTTGTCCTGGCAGGGGCGGCCTTCTTCTTGGCCGCAGGGGCGTTGGCATTGGACAATCGGACCATCCAGGCCGGCAGTGGCCGTGTCTTGGTCAGGGGCAGGGCCATCTTCCGGCCGTCAGCACACACCGTGTCCCTGAAACTGACCTGTCAATCACTGCCGTCAATCACTGCTGTCAATCACTAAACTGACCTGTCAATCACTAAGCTGACCTGTCAATCACTAAGCTGACCTGTCTATCACTAAACTGACCTGTCAATCACTAAACTGACCTGTCAATCACTAAACTGACCTGTCAATCACTGACAACAATCATGAAACTGACCTGTCAATCACTAAACTGACCTGTCAATCACTAAACTGACCTGTCAATCACTGCTGTCAATCACTAAACTGACCTGTCAATCACTAAATTGACCTGTCAATCACTAAACTGACCTGTCAATCACTAAACTGACCTGTCAATCACTAAACTGACCTGTCAATCACTGCCGTCATTCATGAAACTGACCTGTCAATCATAAAAATCCCTACCTTTAATTCAACAGATGCTGCCAAGGTTCAAACCCATGACTTCATGGGCCCATGGGACTGGAGTCGAATAGTCTTATCCACTCAGCTATAGTGTTCATCAATTAACATGAACTTAAAACTTTTCACAGAAAATCAACTTGTCAACGTGTGATGACACTCAAGTTGAAAACGTTACCTTTCGTTGTTTGATGTCTGTTTCTTCCTCCTCCGGATCTTCTGCAACAACAAAGATAATTGTCTACATCAATTCTTCATCAGTTCTTCATCAACTCTCCATCAACTCTACATCACTTCTACATCAACTCTACATCAATTATTCTACATCAGCTTACATACATGTTGATTTCCTCTCTACAAAAAGCAACAACACATAAGATATCTACATCAATTCTAAACCAGCTTACATGTTGATTTCATTCTCTCCACAAAAACTATACACTCACATTTTCTCCCTAAATCTATGTTTATTAACCCATCCCTGTATGGATCAACCATGACCAACTGATCCAACTTCTCTTTCTTCTTCTTCATCAAACACTCAGACAGCAACTATTGTTGTCTGTCATATGAGCAAAAATGTTTTGCGCTGCCAATAAGCACCTGGCAAGTCAGGCCCAGTACATCTGAATTCAGGGTGGGGGAGAGTCTTTAAGTCTTTCTAGAAAAAAAAGAAAAAGAAAGGAGACTAGACCAGGAAGCCAGAAAATAAGACAAGAAAAAGGTAACTGGTAGATAAGAAACACGGAAGAAACAAAGAGTGGGATAGAAAAGGGGGAATTCCTAGCACAGAATTTCATTCATTTCTTCTTTTGTAGCGAGGAAATGGAATAAGCACTCATCTGCTTTATGTCCAGTCCTAGTGTGTAAGCAGTTTTGTCAATTTTGTCATCTGTTCCCACCAGCACACAATGACCTACTCTTACAAAAACGCGGATCAGGTTTTAACATGTGCACAAGATATTCTGCGTGCGTTCGCACACCAGGCCTTGGTTTACAGTCTCATCCAAAGGAGTTTTGTGGAGTTTTGAGGTTTTTGGCACTGATGTTAACTCCAGGGGGAAAATCCCCTCAAATGGGAATCGAACCCGGGTCAAAATAATAATAATAATACAGGGAATTTATCTAGCGCTATATCTTGCAAAAGCAAATCAAAGCGCCTATCATCAGAATGTCTGTATGTGTGTATTTCCAGAATGTATGTATGTATAGCTGCATGCACAGCCATGCCCTGTGCTCGCTTTACCTTTTATCCTCGGTCCACCGCCTCTTCCCTTCTTCACAGGGGACGCCTGCTGCACTGTTTCTTTCTTCACCGCTTCTTTGTTTTCTCCGTTCCTGCAACAAAGCAAGTCCCCACTCTTTTAGTTTCAACATCCTATTTCCAGCAACATGTTACAACCCCTGCCTTTCTAAACAGAGGTTTTTGAGAAAGGCAGAACAGAGAGAGGAATGGAGGGAACTGGTTGTCAAGTCTTCAGGGGTGCCCCCACGGTTGCCAGCCTATGGGATAGATAGATAGATAGATAGATAGATAGATAGATAGATAGATAGATAGATAGACAGACAGACAGACAGACAGACAGACAGACAGACAGACAGACAGACACAGATAGATAGATAGATAGATAGATAGATAGATAGATAGATAGATAGATAGTAGATAATAGATAGATAGATAGATAGATAGATAAGATAGATAGATCGTAGATAGATAGATAGATAGATAGATAGATAGAAGATAGACAGACAGACAGACAGATAGACAGACAGACAGACAGACAGACAGACAGACAGACAGACAGACAGACAGATAGATATAACCCCTAATATCCTGTTGTTTGAAAAAAAAAACAAAAAAAACCAACAACAACAAAAAAACCAATGCCCACTGCTCAGTTCCAAATGTTGAAGACTCTCAGATATCAGTGACCTTCTAAAACTCTTCATCAAATCTTACACCTTAATCCAAATATCATGCTATTGCTCTTTTGTATTTCATCATTTATTTATTTATTCTTTTATACTGAGGATAATAGAATAAGCACGAGTGTGCTTTTCTACATCAAGTCCCCGTGTGTATGCAGTTTTGTAAATTTTGCAATCCATTCCCACCGGTACACAATGGCCTACTCTTTCGAAAAGGGGGAACAGGATTTTACAATGTTCTACATGTGTTCAGAAACCATGCTGTTAAGAAGAAGCATAAACATTGACAAAGGAGGTTGTTTTTTGTTTAAACAACAACAAATAAACAATCTTGGAACATCTTTAATTTACATTACTTCATATTGATCTCTTTTACTTCCATCAAAATCAATCCGCTGTTTTGAAAGATTATTCTGTAAATATTCTAACAAAGATTACAACTAACGAATGGTTTCTGATGCAGAACTGATTTTTTATATCATGACAAGAGAACACATCTGCTCAAAGTACAATTAACACAATACTACATCATTATGAAAAATTTTTTTTTTTTTTTTACAATCTACAAAGCAGATAATTTTCATGCCTTTACTGAACACAGTTTTATACAGTCTTGTGAATATGCCAAATTAAAGCTAAAAAAAAAAAAAAAAAAAGTAGTTGTAGTTGTAGGAAGCCAACAATCTGATTTAGACAACTTGATTTTATGATAAAGAAAAGTGTTTTTCTCAGGCTTTTCTTCTTTCTCTGCCCCTCCCTCCTCTCCTCTCTCTCTCTCTCTCCTCTCTCTCTCTCTCTCTCTCTCTCTCTCTCTGCCCCATGGTTAAGTCCCTGGTGCATAACACAGACTCTTCAGGCAGTGTATCTTTAGCCAACTGAATATGGTGGAGCCCATCCCTTTCCAGGCCACAGATTGCATGCTGGGTATTTTTGTGTCATTTGAACCACTGACCACAGCTGGCCCACCCTTCTTTCTGGGATGGGTGGAATCTGCTGACCCTATGCTCAACATGGTATGCACATGACTGACATTAAAATACTGCACTTTGGTTTACTGTCTCACGTTAACACACTGCTCTTTGGTTTAGTCTCACGTTAACATGCTGTGCTTTGGTTTACAGTCTCACGTTAACATGCTGCACTTTGGTTTACAGTCTCATGTTAACACGCTGCACTTTGGTTTACAGTCTCACGTTAACACGCTGCACTTTGGTTTACAGTCTCACATTAACACACTGCCTTTGGTTTACAGTCTCAGTTAACACGCTGCACTTTGGTTTACAGTCTCATGAATATACACGCCACACTTTGGTTTACAGCCTCACGTTAACACACTGCACTTTGGTTTACAGTCTCATCCAAAGGAGTTGTGGAGGAATGAAATCAGGGCCAAGGTGAACAATGGGAGACAAATCTCTCACAGACAACTTCCATATACAACACTAGGAGCACAGCATAAGGAAACATCTGATACTCACTGAAGCTAAAAATTATCATAACATAATTCCAACAAGATAACAAATTCAATAGGTCATAATGACGTCAATCTTAAATACCAACACAACCCAGAAAAAACAAACAAGCAACAATAACAAAAAATGTATAGCAATAAACAATCCAAATCAATCAAACAATCAAACTGAGGAACAATACATTCACATGACAAACCATATTATTCTTTAAACCACCAACATCAACAACAGTGGTGGCAAAACAGCAACACTGCAGGAACTTCAAAATTTGAAATTCAAACTAAAAATGTTCACAAAATTCAAATCAACACCATCAGCACTTTTTCACAAGGTGAAACAGAAATAAGACATTACAACACACACAGTCCATACTTTCATTCTGAAGCTTGATGAAATCTGTGTGGAAAAATATCTACAGGTAGTATCAAAAGCAACACTTTCTTGAATTTAAATTTCTGTGGTATCAAAGGCAAAAGCTGCTTCTATCTTTTTATTTCAACAATCTTCAAACACTAGCCAATTCGTAATTTTGACAAGTCTCAGTCTTAGTTGTCAAAGAATTTGTGACCACAATTTTCGTTTTTGAAAATATTGCTTTGATTGATATAGATAAACAGATTTGGCAGGAGAAATGTGAAGATAAGGCGTCAGGGACGCACTAAATCGATTTAATAATTTACTACTCCTCATGGACAAAAAAAAACAAAAAACAAAGAAAAATCCTGGTGAAACATCAGGAAGCCTAAAAAGAAACAAAAAAACAATCAAGAACCCTCCCAAATTCCCTTTACATTACTAGAAGTAAAGTTTTGCCATGAAAACAATTGACATGATGAATACACTAACTGGTTCTGAGCAATAAGTGACCTTACATTTCAAAACATTCACTCATTACCTACAGCCCAGCTCATCACATACTCAGTACTACATCAGGTGGTGTGTCACAAGAAATGATACTGATAACAATGTCAAAACTAAAAACTGATGTTTGAAATCCAAACACCAAGAGAGCAATGTTTGGCCAATTTCTTTAGATCTGTCTGGTAGTCATGTCAGGTATCTGTTAAGAATGGAACATGGTGGGACATCACAAAACAAGAATCTTTAAGGAGTCAAAAACAGAGGAGCAGCAGACAACATTTAAAGTACAACAATAAAAAAAAAATATATATATATATAAAAAATGAAGAAAAAACCAAAGTGACAGCAGACAACATTTCAAGTACAACAATAACAAAAATAATTTTTAAAAACCCAGAGAAACAGCAAACACTTCAAGTACAACTATAAACAAAAACAGAGTGACAGCAAACAACATTTAAAGTACAGCAATAAAATAACAGAGAAACAGCGGACGACACTTCAAGTACAACATTTTCAATGTGTAAGAAAGCACTTCTGTTAGTCAGTGTGAATCAATGTCCCACCAGTTGATACAAAAAAAAGTAAAAACTGCACATGAATAAACTCCATCACACAAGCACAGTGCAAATGCAGTGACTGAACAATGATCACCTTTTGACGCTGTTGACTGCCGTATCTCCATAGCAGACGGTGTAAAAGAGCTGGTCGGGCAGGAGGCCGAACATGTCTCCATCCTCCAGAGGCTGCTGCACATCACGCTGCAGGATCTCCTGCGTGCCTTTGCTGCCCCGGCGAAAGAAGCAAGGGTTGGTGTGTACCTGCCAGCGCAACCAGACACGTGGCCATCAGTACAGTATAGAGAACTGATACCACATGCATGCTACACTACACACCACACATGCACGCTTGCACGCAATCATGCACGCACACACACACACACACATACATACACAGACATACAACACACACACACACACAACACACACACACACACATACAACACAACACACACACACACATACACACACACACCACAAACATGAAAAATGGATGTAAAAAAGTACATAAGTGCTTATTCCATTATCCTTAAAATAAAAGAATAAATAGACTTAATAAATAAATGAAATGAAACACACACAGAGTGACACACACACACACACACACACACACTGACAAACACACGCACACACACACACACACACACTGTTCCGCTTTTTGTAAGAGTAGGCTATCGTGTGCCGGTGGGAACAGATGACATTTACAAAACTGCATACACACAGGGACTGGATGTAAAAAAGCACAAGAGTGCTTTTCCATTATCCCCGATATAAAAGAATAAATCAAATCAAATCAAATCAAAATCAAAACACGCAACACACACACACACACACACACACACACACACACACCACACACACACTTACTGGGGTTAAGCTCAACTTTCCATCAGTCACTTCCAGTATGGCGTGGTTTCTGGACACCCTCTTGTCCACCACCTGCACAAGTAAAAAGGTAAAGTAAAGGTAAAGGTGTCCCATAACCTATGTGTTTGTTGGGGAGCAAGGCGTCAGAGACCTCAGCTTCTCTTGGGGTTAGTATGTTGAGGGTGGCGCCCATCTCCTCTCCATCGCTGCTTTACTTCTCTGACTCTAAAGAGGACAGGTACCCATTTACAGCTGGGTGAACTGTATCATCACCCATCCACTTGGTAACCACGCTCAATGCTGCTTGACCTTAGCTTGGGGAAAGCGAGCGCTCTGACCACAGAGCTATCCTGTCCCGAAAGTACTGCCAATGATAGACTGATGACTGGACCATTGACCTCTATACTGAGCCATCAGTTTTCAACATTTTATGTCACTGAATAAGGCCTTTCACCATCAAATAACAAAAATAAGCATGTGAACAGAAATGAGAATAATATTTCAAAATTCAAGTCATGGTAACTGCAAAACACAACTTTAAATCATAACTTCAGTTAAATTCATACAAAATTAGTAGTACTCAGGGGTCTAGATGAATAATTTACTTTGAATAAGCTTTACAAAATGTAGAACTTTTAAACAGACACACAGCACCATCTTTAACTACACAACTTTTTATATTGTGAAGTACTTAGTACTTTTTAATGCATGGATTAAGAAAGAAGAATCTCAAAAAGAACAAAAAAATCAGGTAGTGGGGGAACACCCCCCACCCACACACACATACATATTTTCATTTAGATTTACTATTGTCTGTTTTTGTATTCTTCGATTTTGTGATCTGAAAAAAAAGAAATTTATAATTTTAAAAAAAAAGGTAGTGGGGAAGGATGGAATTACCTGCGATAAATGGAAAGGGGATGATGTGAATACTTGACTTGGGACTAGCTCATCGGATATAATTTATTTGTTTCTTTATTCTTTTATTTAGAGGATAATGAAATAAGCACTCTTCTGCTTTCTTTTCATCCAGTCCCCATGTGTATACAACTTTTCAATTTTGTCATCCGTTCCAACCAACACAGTGGCTACTCTTCCAAAAAGCGGAACGGGTTTTAAAGTGTACAGATAACTAAATCAGTACCTTCAGAAACGGGCCCCGGCCAATCACCGTCTGCTTCTCCGCCACCACAATGGCCTCCCCCCCATCCTCAGGCAGCAACTTGATGGTGGACATGGCTCCTCCCCTCACACCTGGACTTGAAGCTGTCCTACAACATCCAGATAATATATATTTATATGTTAATAATATAAAGGTAAAAAGGTAAAGGTGTCCCATAACCTATGTGGTCATAGCGGAGTGAGGCATCAGAGACCTCAGCTTCTCTAGGGGCCAGCATATTGAGGGTGCGCCCATCTCCCTCTCTTGCTGCTTTACCTTCCCTGACCCTAAGAGGGCAGGTATCCATTTACAGCTGGGTGAACTGGGGGACTGCTCTGATGCCAAGGTGTGCAAACAATCACCCATCCAACTGGTAACCACGCTCGATGCTGCTTTTGACTTGGGGAAAGCGAGCGCTCCGACCACTGAGCTATCCTGGCCCCCTCCAACAACATCCAGATCATATATTTATTTTAACGATATACATGAATTATATTTAAAACTCTCTTGTGCCTCCACCTAAGCTTTATCACAGTTCTTGATTAAACCATTGATGCTGGGGAAACAGCAAAGTGAAAGTCTGTATTTATTATCATTGGCCTTCCCACTCATGGAACTCCACTTTACAGCATAGTCTTTAGTGATCGAGTATGATTCGTGACTCGTCAGCTTGACTTGCACAGACCTTGTGTGCTGCAGCCCTAAAGGCTAGTTGGCCTTAGCTCCAACGCTGACTGTTCTTATGCCTCTTGGCCGAGAGAGTGGGGATGTAATATGGGCAAGGTACCTCCACTATAATCAAATGTTTGCCCAATTTCTGAAACAGCAGCTGCTTTCTCTGCTGTTTTGGAGGTCATCGTTGAACACCACACACACACACACACATACACACACATACAAACACATACATGCTCACACACACACACACACACACACACACACACACACACACACACACACACACACACACAGGAGGGTTTTGTTGTGCTTTCTAGACTGAATTGTGAAAGGCAATTGATGTTCCCCAATGCCATGACTGAATCCCTTCATCATACAAAGTCAAGACAGAAAAAGAGATGAACTTTCAAGTTTTATCAAGTACAAACAAACAAACAAACAAAAAACCCACATTATTCCAGATACCCATCACATTAACTGTATAAATGCTGACAGCTTCTTCTAGATCAAAGAAAAGTGACAAGAAAAACTGGGTGAATGGGTGGTGGTGGTGTTAAACTTAGATGAAGAAACTTTTCCCCCCATATACAGTACTGGTTAGGCTGCGTTAATTATATTTGATAGTTCACTTTCTCAAGCTTCTGGCAAAGGTTTTTCCTGGCAACATTTTACATCATTTTCTATTTTACCTTGAATAATGCACCTGCAATGTTTAGAAGTTAGTCTGTATGATCTGTAATAGCCACCTTTGGGTTTTTGCAGATATCAGTTTTAAACACACACACACACACACACACACCCCACACACACACACACACACACACAAACTTTGCCTTTGGTTCAAGGCTTTTGACATTTGATTTGTTGCTCTGATACTGATCATCTCTTCTAGTGTTTTAAAATATATATATATGTAGCAGTAATCTGTCCACCCTACCGATACAGTTTTGCCAGATCTAGTTACATATTGCGCTAATCATAATTTGGAATCATCAATCATAATCACAATCAACGGGTCAGTCAAGTTGTTTACATCTTACGACTGGAAGATTAACCTACGATTGATTTCTTCAAGCTCAACTTTCGATGTGTAGGCGACGTTTAACAATCTGAAGTGGTATTGCAAGGGAAAATGTTAAAATACCTTACTCGATAGTTCAAATGAGAGCGTTAATGAATTAAAATTTATAATTCCAAGGCTTCTAAACATTGATCTGTCATTCTCACGCAAGCATACCCTGCGTACAAAAAGTTTACCCAGGTCTACTTTTTCAATTTCTACAATTAAAAAACTATTGAAGGGGGATGACTCTGACATGCAATAAGCTCGGCAGTGTTTTGGTTACACCTTCTATTTTCATATATCACTCTTGCATTCGTACTGCATGTACTGAGGCATCCATAGAAATAAAAACCAATTTTTGTGAAAGACTAGCCCCTGACTCAATACTCAAGGACAATAAGAACAAATTTGGCTAGGGTTTTGTTGTTGTTTTTCAGCAAACACTGCCCCCTCCCCCTTCAGTCTTTTGTTGTCTGCTAGCTGCCTCACCACAATATGCATGCGCGGGGTCAACACTGTAGGAACACAAGCATTCCTCATTAATTTGATGATCTTATTCCACGTTCTCATCATTATCTGGTATCAATCTATTGATTCAACCCCAAAACAAGTAAACGTTGCATTTTACATAGTTTAAAAATCTGTGAAAACCAGCAAACATGTTTCTGACTGGCACTTTTTACATGACCCTACAAGCTAACCCTTTGGCCCATGTGTAACTGTTCTGTCAGTGCACACGTACCGGAGTGTACTTGAGTGCATGTGTCTAAACAACCACGATCATGGGGATAGTGTTTTCTGTTACTTCGTATTTTTGGGGTCTGCTGGCTTCAAAGCCTACAAGGTAAAAAAGGAGAAATGCATGAAAGCGAGAAAAAAGCGATCTGGTTCGCTAGGAATACGACTGATGTACTTGATCAGCTGATCTGATTTGATGTGATGGACCACATGCATACATGTACATTGTCAGTGTTCCTTGCCCACGTTCATTACACATTTTGACCTGAGATGAAGACAAAGTATCGAGCGATCGACAATGCTGATTTATTCCCATTCACTTTATTATTATTATATATTATTATTATTATTATTATTATTATTA
>CM060320.1:66062592-66070092 GCA_030674155.1 Stramonita haemastoma | reverse complement strand
GGGGTGCCAGTAAGTGGAAGGGTGGGGGGGGTTGCTTTATTCTGCTGTAGGTCAGGTCAGGTCAGGTCAGGTCAGATCAGATCAGATCAGATCAGATCAGATCAATTCAGCTGTAATGTGCCAATCTTCTTCATAGCATGTTTTATTCAAGTATGGGTGAGCTTTTTAGTTTTAGTATTTTATGTGTTTTGGTGTTAAGAATTTTTATGTTGATAGTTTGTTGGTTTGTAGCCTAGTTGTATTAATGCATGAGTATGTGTGAGTGTGAGTGTGTGTGTGTGTGTGTGTGTGTGTGTGTGTGTGTGTGTGTGTGTGTGTGTGTGTGTGTGTGTGTGTGTGTGCATGCATGCGTGCATGCACATGTGGGTGCATGCATGTGTATGTGTGTACATGTATGCGTGCATGTGTGTGTGCATGTATGCATGCGTGTGTGCATGTGTGTGTGAGAAAAAAAAAATCTTTTTGTCATTGACTTACACTTCTAGCCTTTGAAACTACTTTTCAACAACAGCAAAAAAACCTTTCCCCACATGATGCCCATATCAATGCAACTTTTAAATGTCAACATGACAGTCATTTCTCCACAGGGCATAGAGGACTGCAGTCTGTACGAGTCCAATGTCATCACGGAATTCCTGGATGCGGACATCTTCCCGGGTCCCAGGCTGTACCCCCGGAGCCAGTGGGAGAGAGCCCAGGTCCAGATGTGGCAGGACTGGGAGCTGGGCCTGGTGGATGTAGGTGGACAGTACACTTGCTGGGGGGTTTACTGTTAGTGTCCAGAGTGTTTTAACCCTTTGACTGCCCATATAAAGAACCAGAACCTGAATCTGCTCTGCCAAAGGACTTTTGCCCAAATGGGGTAATAATTCACCAAAAAATCTAGCATCTAAACTATCAACATGTGTACAACTTTTGCACAGAATTAAATTCTGCATTAAACCAAACTAATTTGAAGGCCAAGTTGGAATTTATAAACATGCCTGAATCATCCAAAAATAAACAAATAAAAAATAAAAAACTGCTCCAGTCAGCCAATGAAACTGAAGAAAAAACAGACTTTCCGTCCACGCAACGGGATTTCCCAACCATATATGGGTTGAGGGAATCCCACACAAGCTTAAAATATCAATTGTTTTGGAATGGACCTTAAAACGAAGTTGGGAAAATTCAGGAAAATCGGTGCACGTCATATGACGTGGTAAGGCACTGGGAGTGCGCTATCAGTAGCACGTCATATGACGTGCTAAGGCAGTCAACGGGTTAAGGTAAAAACGTAAAGGTGTCCCATAGCCAGGGCGGTCGAAGGGGAGTGAGTCATCAGATGCCTCAGCTTCTCCAGGGGCCAGCATATTGAGGGCGGCGCTCATCTCCTCTCCCTCACTGCTTTACCTTCCCTGACCCTAAAGAGGGCAGGTACCCATTTACAGCTGGGTGAACTGGGGAACTGCACTGAAGCTAAGGCATGCAAATGGTCACCCATCCAACTGGTAACCACGCTCGGTGCTGCTTAACTTGACTGGGGGAAAGCAAGTGCGTTTTACATCTAAAAAAAACCTACCAGAACAGCCTGGTGGATGTAGGTGTAAACTTGCTGGTGGTTTAACTGTTAGCATTCAAAGTGTTTTAAAACTAGGAAAAAAACTTCCTGGACAACCTGGTAAACACCCTAAACTTCTTGACTCAGGTCATTCTTACCTCACAGTGGCCTTGTGGATGTGGGTCTTCACTTGTTGTTGTTAACCGCAGTGTTTTGGGGTGGGGGGGGGGGGGGGGTTGTTACTTTCTTTCACCCTGCTAGACCTCTGAGGTTCACCATTTGTTACATTTTGTGTATTTGACCATTTTTGCCTACCACGAAGGTAGCCACATTTTGACTTAGAAGATGTATGCTGGGTATGTTTGTGTTTCCATCATTCCAGGAACACTGACATGAAGTGCAGGATCTTTAACATGCATTTTTAATCTCCTGCATGTGTATATATACACAAAGGTAATGAAGGCACTGGCAGTTTTTCACTAAAAATTGACCTGGGAAATAGTAAAATTCCTCGCTCTTAATTCACCAGACACTGCCGAGATTTGAACCCACAACTTCATAGATCCATGGGATTGAAGTCAAACGGTCTTAACCACTCAGGTATTGCACCCATCAACATGAGTATTTAAAAGCAAAACATCTACTACAGCCAGGTAAATACCATACCATGAATTCCTGTCTCCAGTTGCAGTCACCATACAGCTTGGATGGACAAGAGCTGATGGGAAGTTTTTACTATTCTTATTTTAACAGAAAAACCTGTAGAAGAGAGAGAGAGAGAGAGAGAGAGAGAGAGAGAGAGAGAGAGAGAGAGAGAGAGTGTGTGTGTGTGTGCGTGTGCGTGTGCGTGTGCACGTACACAAGACTTTGTGCCCTACATGTACAACAACATGAAAAGAAAAGCTGATTGTTGTGTATGTGTGTGTGTACGTGTGTGTGTGTGTGAGTCTGTATGTGTGTGTGTGTGTGTGTGTGTGTGTGTGTGTGTGTGTGTGTGTGTGTGTGTGTGTGTGTGTGTGTGCGTGCGTGCGTGCGTGCATGCGCATATGTGTGTATGTGTATGCGTGCTTGCGTACACGTGTGTGTGTGTGTGTGTGTGTGTGTGTGTGTGTGTGTGTGTGTGTGTGTGTGTGTGTGTGCAGGACTTTGTGCCCTTGATGTACAGCAACACCATACCCTTCATCATCCAGCTGCTGTACAGCTCCAAGCAGTCTTTCCTCTCCTCCCTGCCGCCAATGCCTCTCCTGCCAAGAGAGAATACTTCTCCAAGTAGGTAGACTCCCCCCCCCTACCCCCTACCCTTCCTCCCCTCCTTCCTCCTCCCACTCCCTCCCCCTCCCCCCTCCTTGCCTGATTTTTGTTGTCATGCCACAGTGTGGGGCAATACTTCCTTCAGGGATTGCCAATGTGAGCAAGATCAGGTGCAAGAATTACCTCAGGAAATGATAGTGTTATTGTTGTTGTTGTTGTTTTATTCATCATGTTTGAAATGGGTACGGTATGGGACTTTTTATGGAAAGGAATAAGTACAACTTCACCAGTGCAGTAAAAAAAAAATTCAGTAGAAGAATCAGCCACCTTTGTTATGTGTATGTGTAGGAGAGGTATTGTTTTATTCATCATGTTTGAAATGGGTATATATGGGACTTGTTATGGAAAGAAATCAATAACTTTACCAGCACACTAATAGCAAGGCCGTTTTGTGCATGTATACAGACCAATTGTGGGTTTTGTGGTAAAAGCACCAAAATTTGCACAAATGATGTTAAGGACATACTAAAAAAGTTTAGATATAGTGCCAAGCTGGATTTTTACCTTTAGGCCTATAAACTGCAAAAATCCAAGATGGCCGCCATCCGCTATGAAATATCTGTAAATTGTTATATCTTTGTAGACAGTTTAGACAAGAACATGGATGAGGAGTCTTTTAGTATGTTTTTAAACATGAGAAATCTAATGGAAATGTTATTCATTCGATATAATGCATATAAAGCCACATATTGGCCAGTTTTATGTCCGTTTTTAAGATAGACAAGATCCGATTTGTGAATATCCATGAGCAGTCACTATATCTAGAATGTAGATGTGGACTATCCTAAAATTTCATAGTCACTGTCATTGTGGTCACAGTTCTCATTGCAATGACAAAATGATGTACATTTAAGGCATATTTGCATAGTCCCCTACACCCTTTCTTGCACTCACATCGCAGCAATTCAGACAATGACGCCACCGCTTGTGGCAGCATGAGCAGTCACTATGTCCAGAATCTAGAATGCAGATGTGGTTTTCATCATCCCTAGTCACAATCATTGTGGTCACAGTTCCCACTGCACCGACAGAGTGGTGTACATCTAACAGCAGCCCTGATACACTTGCATAGCCCCCTACACCCTTTCTTGCACCCACATCGCAGCAATGCAGAACATGATGCCACGGCTTGTGGGAACATTGTCCAGAATGTCTGCTAGCCTTGTGTTGCACTCTTTCGCCAACCATACATCTTTGGAGACAGAAGAACTGGAGAACAGACCAGTGCCTGTCCCACACATGTCCACTTTGGCATATTGCCCGTTTTGTGTGCTGTAGCAGGGCAGCTCCTGTTGGTGATATGTTGTCGATGGATCTACATTTGGTAGTGAAGATGTGTTTCCTGGCTGAGTTCACAGTAGTTTCTGTGCAAGTGCGGTCATGCAAATGTACAACATATTTCTCCAACACAGACATACAGTCATCATTGAATGCCAATGGATCCACAAACAAGGCAGAAAATACAGATGTGACCTTATCAAAAGACTTCCATGTGTCAAATGCAGTCTTTTCCCCCTTGCCAGCAAACGACAACACAGTGTCACAACCCATAAAGGAATGGAACATGGGAAGTGCACATGCTATTTTCACTACCAAGTTCTTTGGCGATGTCATGTGCAGGTGTATACCTGAGGTGCTTACCACTGCTAAAGGCAACCCAAATTTCAGTGTTTTCAAGGCATGCAACAGCCGAAACTTCCAGAACGAGAACATCTGTGCCCTCTGTATGCAGCTTAATTTTTCAATACCCTTCGTTTGCTGAATCGACTGCGTGAAGGAGCATTCTGGTGTCTGCCTCTTCATGTGTGCATGGTGCAAGAGATGAAATGTCCTGGTGAATGTGAGAACACAGCACATTCTGACCACATGTTGCTGGTATACTCTCTTCACAGCTGTATGCATGGTAAGCTTTATGCAACAGTATTGCTAATGCACCAGCTGTAACTTGGGTGTGCATGTTTTGTCTGTGTGACATGGGCTGCTGTCAGGAATGAATCAGCTGTTCCAGGTGTAGCAATATTTGCTTGGGCCAAAGCATGCGTCCATCCACTGCCATGGAGCAAATCTCCAAGAGTGGCAAAGGACGCCATTCCCATATGTAAGCCACCTAGTAGAATGACAAACTTCTCTTCCCCATACTCATTTGGCCAGCACCATTGAATCTGTTTCGCAATTGCAAACAATGGTTGATCTACTGTCAACACAGGCACCTGTCCAGGATTCAGAAGGTGGACAGCTTGTTGTATAACATCCATCGCATGGTGAATCAATGCCACAAACTTTGAGTCATTTGGGAACAGTGGCAGAAGAGATCCCATAGTGACCTCAAAGTCACGGGATTGCTGCTTATTAGAATGGAATGCCGCCCAACAGATTGGATCATCAACACTCTGGACCCCTTCACTTAGTGTATTGTTTTGCCACTTTTTCTCATCGTCCATGGCAGTGTTAACAAGTTCACAGTCACTGATCAGTGTAACCTGAATGGAAGGGATAATCAGATCTTTCTTTGCTGTCACTGGGGTCAGCATTGCATAGGATTCAGGAAGTGGTGGTATCTGTTTGCTAGGAAGATCTAGATTTGGTTGCATTTCTGACTTGTGATGCATGATTCAATCGGATTCTGTTTCCCTGTTTTGGAAGAGCAAAATGCCTGTGCCGTGAAAGGCACTGTGAGCAGTTGTTGAGCTTGGGTTGTGGTCTAAATTATCAATAGCAGCTGTGGGGAACAGATATGTTCACAGGTTAAGGGGGCAGACAACCCCTTCGGATTCTTACTGCTGGGCTGCTGAAATGTCCATGTCCATGGATATGTCAAGAACTCTGTCATAAGAAATTGATGAGCCCAAGTGGAACAAGGTGTCTGCACGTTTTCGCTTATGTTTATGTCTATGCATCATCATACCCAGCAGATATATTGGTAAAGGAGTCTCCCTGCTTTTGCTATGGTGTATACCAGTGGACCCTCTCTGTCTTCTCACAGAGCTATTGTATTGCAGTAATTGAGCAATCCTCAATGCTGCTTGTCTGGATTCATCACTCTCTTTTTTCATAAAATTTGGTCCATCCAAGATCATGCTAACCAGTGCAACAAGTGACCTGGGCACATATTCTTTTTGGCAACCCTGTAGGAATGAAGTACCATCAAATTGTGAACAATCTCTTATAATACCTGGTAGAATTAGAGTTGGTGGAATGAATACGTCCAGTTATCTCGACTTCCAACTCTACCAGTCAGTCCCTGTAAAGCTTCACAAGATCTTCCACCTTGAAGACAGGAGCGGTGTCTTTTGCATTCATCTTTCTGTCCCCTATGTATCCTATGAGCTCCACCAAAGCTAAGTGGAGTGAGCAATAAAGTTACAGGTGGGGATCTGGGGCTGCTGTCGGCGTCTACAAACAACATGAGTTTTGTAACATAAATTTGGCCAGTATGCTGCTTTACATGCATTTTATCAACTAAACAATGGTTCCATTAAAATCTGCATGCCTCAAAACATATAAAAAGACTCCTTATTTATGTTCTTGTCTCAACTATTTACAAAGTTATGACAATTTATAGATATTTCATTTCAGATGGTGGCCATCTTGGATTTTTAAGATTTATGGGCTTCTGGGGAAAAATTCAGCTTGGCACTATATCTGAATTTATTTAGTATGTCCTTAACCTAATTTGTGCAAATTTTGGTGCTTTTACCACAAAACCCACAATTGTTTCACATATCTGCAGGGCTATAAGAAATTCAGTTGAAGAATCAGCCACCTTTGTTATGTGTGTATATATATATATATATATTATATATATATATATATATATATATATATATATATATATATATATATATATGAGAGGTATTGATGTTTTATTTATCATCTTTAAAATGGGTGATATATATAACAATTTCACCAGAAGACTAAAAACTTCATTTAAAGAAAGAAAACAAATAAAACAACTTCACAAGTACATGAGGAAATTCAGTTGAAGGAAACGCTATCTTTGTCAATATGGATACAGGAAAGAACCTTTGTTCAGCAGAACTCCGCTGCAAAGTAACTGCATTTTTATATATTTTCAGTATTGTTTTCACTACTCACATATATTGTTTTACTATTAGCTGATAAAAATGACTTTGAAAACATCAACCGCAAATCTTGTCTGTGAAAGAATACAATTTGAAATAATGCATCTGGATGTTGACAAAACTATGTAATGTAAAAAATATACTCTTCAAGTAAAAACAACATGTAACATAGTCTCACAAATAAACATGTAACAAAGTCTCCAGTAAAGACATGTAACATAGTCTGAAGTAAAGACATGGATGTCTATATTTCGTTTGGCACTGCAGACTGTACGATGCCTCCTTGTCCAGTCCTGAAGAGCTTAGGCAGCACGCCATCGTCTGCTATCAGAACCTCTTCACTCTGGAGAAGGCTCTGGAAGGACGAGAGTTCCTGGTATGTTGTCTTTGTTTTCTTCTTTTTTTTCTTTTTTTGTCATGGAGTTGTGACATCATTCTGTTTTGATGCAAAGTATTGTAAAGTAGTTGTGACATTCTGTTTTAATACAAAGTAATGAATACAAAGTGTAAAGTAGTTATGACATTCTGTTTTAATACAAAGCTATGTAAAGCAATTGTGACATTCTG
>CM060320.1:66045092-66057592 GCA_030674155.1 Stramonita haemastoma | reverse complement strand
ACCGGCACACAATGGCCTACTCTTATGAAAAGTGGAACAGGATTTTATGTGTGCACAAGATGTTCTACATGCGTTCACATATGGGGCCTCGATTTATAGTCTCATCCAAAAGACTTTTGGGAAGAGTGGAGTCAGTACTGATGTTAACTCCAGGAGAAAAATCCCCTCAAACGGGAATTGAACCTGGGTCGTCAAATTGCCTGCGCAATGTTCTGACCACTAGGCTATCTCATCCTCCACAATTTTGTATTATATATTTCATTATTTTGTAGTCACAGTGACTATTTTGGGGCTGGATAGCTCAGTGGTAAGAGCATTCACTTTCCCCCAGTCAAGTTAAACAGTGTCAAGCATGGTTACCAGTTGGATGGGTGACTTTTTGTGCGCCTTGGCTTCAGTACAGTCGCCCCAGTTCTCACAGCTGTAAATGGGTACCTGCCCTCTTTAGGGTCAGAGAAGGTAAAGCAGTGAGGGAGAGGAGACGGGCACTGCCCTCAACATGCTGACCCTTGGAGAAGCTGAGGTCTGTGATGCCTCGCTCCCCTACAACCACACAGGTTATTGGACACCTTTACCTTTTTTACCTTTACCTTTTTTACCTTTACCTCTTTACCACTGTGACTGTTTCAGGGGGTGAAGTTCAGCACCTTACGGCTGCAGGCAGAGGAGGTGGTGGGTCGGTGGGCGGGGTCAGAGGGAGTGGTTCGAATCCACCATGCGGGCCATGACGTCATCGGTATCCGTGCTGTCCTCGACTATCTGGACAGTAGCTGTGCTCAGGATGGCCCCAGTCAGTTTGATTCTGGCTGTCCCTCTTTTGCTGTTGCTGTCCTCTGTGTTTTTTAAAGTTTGTTGAAGCCCTGTGTCTAATGTCTTTGTTTAATGTTATCCCTGAAGTCAGAATGCGGCTATCTTAATTGTGGGTAAGCAACCACGTATGAAAAAACTCACTATTGGTGAACCAGAGCTCTAGCTGAAGAACAAAAAAAAACCTAACAAACAAGACCTTTACATACAAAAAGATTATAAATGTAAATCATTTTTTATCTTCTTTTTTATGGGGGGGGGGGGGGCACAGTTTCAGTTTCATATAAAACAAAAAAAGCAGAAAGCTTCCTTGTGTACTACCAAAGTTTATTGTCTTTCTCTGTGAAAAACAGATTTTTTTTAAAAATTGACATTCGTTTTGGCAGGAAATGCCACTTTCAATATAGCAGAGCTTTTTTTTCAGAATTAAGCTTGATGTGGAATTGACATCGGAGGACTGCTTTCCTTGTTCTTATCATCACCTGCTGCTAAGTATTTTGCCTCAACCTGACTCCTGACATTTTTCATTATTGTCTTTTTTCCTTACTTTATATTTAAATCCATTTGTGATAGGATAATCTACTGTGAAAATAAATGAAGGTCTGTTTGATGGGATAGCTCAGGGGTCAGAGTGCTCGCTTTCCCCAAGCTAAAGTTAAGCAGCATGAAGCGTGGTTACCAAGTGGATGGGTGATGGTTTGCACGCCTTGGTTTCAGTACAGTTCCTCAGTTCACCCAGCTGTAAATGGGTCGCTTCCCTCTTTAGGGTCAGGGAAGGTAAAGCAGCAAGGGAGAGGAGATGGGCACCTCCCTCAATATGCTGGCCACTAGAGAAGCTGAGGTCTCTGATGCCTCACTTCCCTACAACTACACAGGTTGTGGGACACCGTTTTCTGTTTGACAGGGCTGTTACCTTAGAATCCATCACAGCCAATAATCCACTGTGAAAATAAACAAAGGTTCTGTGTGACAGGGCTGCTGCCTAGGAACCCATTGCAGAGAGCCAAGGTGCAGACATGGCGGGCATGGGAGTATACTCTGGGATACATAGAGTTGTCTCACTTGCTGGAAACCAGACTCGTCTCCAAGAGTCTGGTAGACAGGTAAAGATCAAAATGTCATCACCGCAATTACTGGAAGGGAGGTGGGATGGACGGTGGGTGCATGGATGGATGGATGGATGGATGGATGGATGGATGGACAGATGGATGGATGGATGGATGGATGGATGGATGGATGGATGGATGGATGGATGGATGGATGGATGGATGGATGGATGGATGGATGGTTTATAGTTTCATCTGAATGACTATAGTCTTATCTGAAGACCTTTCATAGAAGTGGTTTTGCACTGATGTTACCTCCAGGGAAACAATCCCTTCGTCTTGGAGGTGGCTTCAACCTGTAGCATCATATCATGAGCTCAGTGTTCTAACCATGGGGCTATCCCCACCCCCTGTTTTTTTTTTTCAGGTATGGTTGTGATGTGCCCGCATTGTTGGCCCTACAGAATGACCCTCACTACCAGTCCAAGTTCCTCTCCATTCTCCAGTGCTTTGTCTGTGGGTGAGTGCAGGTAGAACATTGTCTGTCTGTGTCCATGTCTGTCTGTCTGTCTGTCTGTCTGTCTGTCTGTCTGTCTGTCTGTCTGTCTGTCTGTCTGTGTTCATGTCTGTCTGTCTGTGTCCATGCCTGTCTGTCTGTGTGTCTGTCTGTGTTCATGTCTGTCTGTCTGTGTCCATGCCTGTCTGTCTGTGTCCATTTCTGTCTGTGTCCATGTCTGTCTGTGTGTGCCCATGTCTATCTGTCTGTCTGTGTTCATGTCTGTCTGTCTGTCTGTCTGTGTCCATGTCTGTCTGTGTGTGCCCATGTCTATCTGTCTGTCTGTGTTCATGTCTGTCTGTCTGTCTGTATCCATGTCTGTCTGTCTGTCTGTCTGTCTGTCTGTGTCCTTGTCTGTCTGTCTGTCTGTGTCCATGTCTGTCTTTAATGTGACTGTATGTATGTTAGTCTGTCTTCTGTCTGTGTGCATGCATGTGTGTGTGTGTGCACGCATGCAGATGCATGCAAGCATGTGTACATGCGCGCACATACATGCATATGTCTGTCAGATCTTACAACATTGACATTTTTTTCGTTATCATGAAGGCTGATGAAAGACAAGAACTCAGGCCACCTTGTGAAGGAGGTGGGAGAGAAGCATGAGGCGGCAGTCATCACAGCCAGGAAGATGCTGCAGGAAGAGAAGCAGTGGGAAGACTTTCTGCTGGACAGGCTGACACACCTGGACACGGAGCTACAGGTGTGTGTAGTACTTGTGTGTGTGTGTGTGTGTGTGTGTGTGTAGGGGGGGGGTCTGTGTGTGTGTGGGGGAGGGGTCTGTGTGTGTGTGTGTGGGGGGGGGGTCTGTGTGTGTGTGTGGGGGGGGGGGGGGGGTTGGTTGTAGTTTTGTGTGTATAGCAGTGGGAAGACTTTCTGCTGGACAGGCTGACACACCTGAACACTGAACTACAGGTACATGTAGCACTTGTGTGTGTTGTGTGTGTGGGGGGGGGGGGGTTGTGTGTGGGTGTGGTGTGTGTGGGTATAGGTGTGTGTGTGTGTGGGGGGGTGTTTGTGCCTGTGTGTGTGTGTGTGTTGTGTGTGTGTGTGTGTGTGTGTGTGTGTGTGTGTGTGTGTGTGTGTGAGTGTGTGTGTGTGTCTGTGTCTGTGTCTGTGTGTGTATGTATGTATGTGTGTGTGTATGCATGTGTGTGCGTTTGCATGTGTGAGCTGGCTGTCAAAGACCATAATCATGACATGTAAAACAAAGTGACATTGGAACAAGAAAAATGTTCACCTTTTCTCCATGGGTTTTTCAACTTTGTGTGTTTTTCATCTTGTTCTCAATGTTTCCTCCGTGTGTGTGTGTGTGTGTGTGTGTGTGTGTGTGTGTGTGTGTGTGTGTGTGTGTGTATGTGTGTGTGTGTGTGTGTGCGCACATGCATGCATGTATGCGTGTGCATGCGTGTGTGCATGTGTGCACATGTGCTTGCATGCATGTGTACGTGCATGCGTGTGTGCATGCACGTGTGTTCAGCAGCACCAGGAACCCTACCTTCTAGGACAGACCATGACACTGGCTGACCTGACAGTCTTCTGCCGTGTATGCTTTCTGCGAGGTATGGGCCTAGTGGACGCTCAACGTCATCCACATGTGGTCCGCTGGTTCGACTCCCTCATGGAGGCAAGGCCCTGTTTCCTCAGCGTGTGTCAGGAGATTGATGGCTTGTTTGCCACGTTGAAAGAGTGATCGATCCTGTGGTTCCTCTCTCTCTCTCTCTCTCTCTCTCTCTCTCTCTCTCTCTCTCTCTCTCTCTTCTCTCTCTCTGTCTCTCTATTCTTTCTGTCTGTATATCTATCTATCTATCTATCTGTCTATCTATCTATCTATCTATCTATCTATCTATCTATCTATCTATCTATCTATCTATCTATCTATCTATCTATCTATCTATCTGTCTGTCTGTCTGTCTGTCTGTCTGTCTGTCTGTCTGTCTATCTATCTATCTATCTATCTATCTATCTATCTATCTATCTATCCCTTTATCTATCTATCTATCTATCTATCTATCTATCTATCTATCTATATCTATCTATCTATCTATCTATCTATCTATCTATCTATCTATCTATCCCTTAGTCTGGCAACTTTGGGGCACCCCTGAAGACTTGACAACCAGTTCCCTCCATTCCTCTCTGTGTTCTGCCATTCTCAAAATTTTGTTGAGTTCTAGGCCTGTCCATTCGCTGATGTTTCTTCCTCCATGGACAGTATCTTGCAGTATTGTTTTTGCAAGTCCTTTTGATCTTGTGACATGCCTGTACAATTTAGATTTACGCTTCTTTACAATTGATAGAAGATTTTTGGAGGGACAAATGATTTGCTGGATTCTGTTATGTGGTTCCTACCATTTATTTATTTATTTATTTATTCTTTTATGCCAAGGATAATGAAATAAGCACTCATGTGCTCTTTTACATCCACTCCCCGTGTGTATACAGTTTTGAAAATATTGTCATCTGTTCCTACCAGCACACAATGGCCTACTCTTTTGAAAAGCGGAACAGGATTTAACATGTGCACAAGATGTTATGCATGCTTTCTGCGCACACAGGGCCTCAGTTTATAGTCTCATCTGAAGGACTTTGGGGGAGAGTGGAGTCAGCACTGATGTTAACTCCAGGGGGAAAACCCCCTTGAATGGGAATCAAACCTGGGTTGTCAAATTGCGAGCGCAATGTTCTGACCACTAGGCTATCCCATCCCCCATGACGTGACGTGTTCTGTGGGCTGTGCATGAGCCAGGGCTGGTCAGCATACACTGAGTCACTAGGGACAGGATAGCCTAGTGGTCAGAACATTGCGCTGGCAATTTGACAACCCGGGTTCTATTCCTGGTCAAGGGGATTTTTCTCCTGGAGTTAACATCAGTGCTGACTCCACTCTCCCCAAAAGTCTTTCGAATGAGACTATAAACTGAGGTCCTGTGTGCGAATGCATGTAGAACATCTTGCACACACATTAAATCCTGTTCTGCTTTTTGTAAGAGTAGGCTGTTATATGCCCATGGGAACAGATGATATTTACAAAACTGCATACACACAGGGACTGGATGTAAAAAAGCACATGAGTGCTTATTCCATTATCCTCAATAAAAAAAAAAAGAATGTTAATGAACGTTGAATTAAACACTTGAGTGGCTTTTGACTGTGTGTGCTGTGCTGTGTGGTGACTAGAGTCCCTGAGCAGGGCTGCACCAACAGAGCATGGATGAATGATGTTCATTTGATTTCAGGGCAACAGTGTTTGATGACAATCACCAGTTAAAGCTCATGAATATAATGCTAAGGTCACAGAATGTTTTGTTATGATGCAATGTGGTAATGGCAAATTATTTTCATTATGCAAACTGCTGTTTCATTGGAGACCAAGTTTCTGGCCTGTATAATTATTATCAGTGGAATGCCTGAGATTGATTAACAGAAGTTGTCGTCTCTTACTGTAAACTTACTGCCTTAAACCGAATGTGAATGCTTAATTTATCTGTGTGCATAAACTTCAGAGCTGTTTACCAAAGATCATGTGGATATTTTGTGTATGCATTTTTTCACATTGAACATAAATAATGTATTGATATGCCAGTTATAGACTTCATCACATACCTTCATCATTAATCTTTGTTTGTTCATCTGCAATGAATAGACTTTATGATACGTTCAACATTTCTTTGTACATCTGCAGTAAAAAGACTTCATCACATGTGTTCATCTTTTCTTTGTTAATATGCAGTAAAAAGACTGCATGCGTGTGCATGCATACATATGCATACACACACATGCACACATATGCACCCATGCATGCACACACAGAGTAATACTAACACACTCACACACACACACACACACACACACACACACACACACACACACACACCACACACACACACACTCACACACACACACACACACACACACACACACACACACACACACACACACACACACACACACACACACACACACACACACACAGTGAAATAAGAGCAAAATAAAGCAATTAGTGTAAGAGATTCTCATTGATAAATGAAGTATGAAATCTAGAATTCAAAACTAAAAATGAAAATCAGAATTTGAATATAATATTATAAAAAATAAAAAATACTTTTTTTTAACGATCCATGCCCTCTGAAAAGTTCAACAAGTCATGTTGATTATTGTCATACATATATTATGAGTTTTAAAACTATGTACCTGTTATGTTATGTAATACATTGTTGAACATGTCTCCATTTGGTGAAATTTAAGAGTTACCTCATGTCTTTCTCAGAACAGTTATGCTATTTTTGCATATGCTTTTATTATTGAATGAAATGATTTATAGGGAACACATGTGAAATAGATATTTGCTTCAAATTCAGTCTGCATGTGCCTCTGTATTCGATTTTGAGTGAGTGATGTGTGTGTGTGTGTGTGTGTGGGGTTGTGTGTGTGTGTGTGTGTGTGTGTGTGTGTGTGTGTGTGTGTGTGTGTGTGTAGTGAGTAGAGAGAGAGAGAGAGAGAGAGAGAGAGAGAGAGAGAGAGAGAGAGAGAGAGAGAGAGAGAGAGAGAGAGAGGTGTTAGTGTGTGTGTGTGTGTGTTAGTGCGTGCATGCATGCGTGTGTGTGTGTGAGTGTGTGTGTGTGTGTGTGTGTGTGTGTGTGTGTGTGTGTGTGTGTGTGTGTGCATGCATGCACGCACACTATGTATACCACTCAGTTTAATGTGCATCAGCCGCCATGTGTGAGTTCCTCTTCTTCTTGTTCTTCATTGAACGCTCAAACAGCATGTACCGTTTGTCTGTCATATGAACAAAAGTGCATTGCATTGCCATTAAGCTGCCTCACAAGTCAGGGGCCTGGTCCAGTGCTTTCCATTTTAGAGTAGGAGAGATTTGTCATCTTTTAAGTCTTTCAGGGAAAAAGGGCAGGAGAATGAACCAAGAAGGCAAAAAAACAGACAAAAAGGTGACAATCCACATAATTAAAAGAGATGGATCAGATGTCTGTTTATTTATTTTATTTATTTATTTATTTATTCTTTTATATCGAGGATAATGGAATAAGCACTCATATGCTTTTTTATGTCCAGTCCCGTGTGTATGCAGTGTGAATATAAGTGACACCTACATATTAAAATGTTGGTCTGTTGCAAGAAATCATGGAACATATTTGTATCAACTGCAAGACATCAGCATCACAGAAACCACCTTGTATAGTGACCCAGAAAGGTGCATAGGATCAACCATTGTAGTTGTCGGTTAAAAGACAACAAAGTGGCATATGTGGGGAACTCTGTACATAAGGAATGCCGTTCCATGTACGCAAATAAAACAGTTATTGATGCTAGAATTAAGGAGACCTAAGAACAAATCTTTCCTCGGAAAAGCAGAAATTTGCAGTCAAGTACTGAAAAAAAAACAACGTTTGTTCTGTGGAAAAGGGGAAAAACTGGCTGAGAAATCAAAAAGATATTCAAATGGTGCCAATGGAAAACTTATACCTATTAAGACCATGCTGTTTCAGCAATCAGTATTGGAACACTGCGAGTCTAGAGGAGAGTCATGGGCCCAAAAATGTAAAAGCGAAATTAGAATTTGTTCAAGACTGCATTGCCAGTGACACAGTAATAACATGCTGTCTGTTATACCAACTTTCCAAATGCTGTGGAATCCCCCAGATGTTAAGGAATGCTCAGCCTGTTGCCCAGAATCTGCGCCTTGGTAGATCTGAACAAAGTGTGTGACTTAAAACCTTCAAGCAGACAATTCAGTATTTAGACTCTCTTGAGGATGACCAAGTCACAGTGCATGATGTAGTGTGCTTCATGAAGGACTTACTTAAGGACGCAGAGAATGATGCATACTGTGCACAACATATGAAAGTGAAATTCTTAAAACACTCTGATGATGAAATTGTGTTTGCTCATTCCAATAACAAAATTGATATCATTTCACTCAGAACAATAGCAGACTGTATATTTTAGAAGTTTTAACAAGAGAAAAGCGAATCCAGTGCTGAAGATGAACAGATGTGTCTTACCAAAGCAGCAGTAACTATCATTCACAATGACATCAAGTCACTGGTATTGAAATTCACATCAAGTCACTGGTATTGACAGCATTGAAATCCTACCAGCTACAGTTTCTGAAACCTTGATGCAAGTCACCAACAAATCTGAGGAGAATTAAAAAGTATCAGCAATTAGGCCAACAATTAGATACACTTCATCAACCAAATAAACAACAACAAACAAGGGGGGAAGGAGAGGGGGGAAGGAGAGGGGGGACTGCTTTCTATTTTTAAAAAAAATATTATTACCTCCACCTCCACCCGAATCCTATTCCTAACGCACCCTCCTCTCCCCCACCTTCCTACCCCATCCACCACCCCCGACCATCCCCCCACCTACTTCCCCCTCCCCCACCTCATTCCCACCCTTTCACCCTCCCTCCACCTGCCATCCCCCCACCCCCCCCACCCTTTCCCCACTCCCCACCCTTTCCCCTTCCCCACTCCCCACCCTTTCCCCTCCCCCTTTCCCCCTCCCTCCCCCTTCTCCCCCTCCCCCTTTCCCCCTTCCCCCTTCCCCCCCCCTTCCCCTCCCCCCTTCCCCCTTCCCTCCCCCCCCCACCCTTTCCCCTTCCCCCCCCCCTCCTCCCCCCCTCTCCCTCCCCCCCTCTCTCTCTCCCCCCACCCCTCCCTCCCCCACCCTTTCCCCTTCCCCCCTCCCCCACCCTTTCCCCTTCCCCACTCCCCACCCTTTCCCCTCCCTATCCTTCCCCCCTTCCCTCCCCCCTCCCCCCCCCCATCCTCCCCCCCCCTCCCCCCCCTCCCCCACCCCCCCCTCCTCCCCCCACCCCCCCTCACACCCCCCTCCTCCCCCCACCCTTCCCCCTCCCCCCCTCTCTCTCTCCCCACCCTTCCATCCCTCCACCCCCTCCTCCCCCCCCTCTCTTCCTCACACCCCCTCTCTCCCCCCCCCACCCCTCTCCCCTCCACCCCTCTCCCCTCCCCCCCCTCTCCTCCCTTTCTTCCCTTCCCCCATCCTTCTTCCC
This sequence comes from Stramonita haemastoma, assembly GCA_030674155.1. Lineage (NCBI taxonomy): Eukaryota > Metazoa > Mollusca > Gastropoda > Neogastropoda > Muricidae > Stramonita > Stramonita haemastoma. Next base: position 66,048,150 of record CM060320.1, on the reverse strand, counting down.
CCTTCCCTATGCTTCTCCCTAGCACAGACATAGGAAGATAGACAACACATCCTCCTCCAACTCAGAGGATAAGAAGTTAGGGGCAGATCCCTCTACAGATCTGCAGTTTCTAACTCAAAGCTTAACTTGTTGTCTTCAAAATTTTAAACCTATATATCTGACTAACGATTCCACAATTGAAAGGTGTCCTATTCTATATCTTTTCACAATTTGAAAATAAAAGCTTACTTTCAAACATTTTGGTCCACCACACCCTCGTTTCACATAGCAAACACCACAGTCTACAATTTTCCGTTAAAACTAATGATTCATTTCCATTACATACAGACTTTTCTCTGGAATTCTCAGCGACTTCAAATAATAAAAAGGAATCTCACTCTTTATAATAGCCTTTGAAGGGGAGGTAATATTGCCTTCAAAATGGTTTATCAGGCAGTAGACTGTGTCAAAAACTCTAAATACAGTTGAGCAACGTTCATCTGCAGTATAACTTAACTTTCTCTTTTCATTCAAAAATTAGCATGCCATAAGGTTTCCAACCAAGCATTAAGATTTTACACCCAATTTCTTAGTAATCATCAACAGCTTGTTGAAATTGGGCCTAGGAGATCCACCTTACTACACATGAAATATGGATTTCCACAAGGACCAATACTAGGACAATTTTTTTTCTCTATTTCTAATGATAACAACCTACCTCTGCAATTTCATTGTTTATGTCAAATATTTGTTGATGATACATTAATTCAATGTAACAGCAGTGGTCCAAACCAGCTTGTGAGTGATATGCAAGCAGATATCCATAAATTTATTGAAAAGACAGAATTAAATCATATGTCTCTTATTTCAAACAAAGCAAAGTGTATGCTTATAACCACTAGGCAAAAAAGACAGAAATTGCATCCTTCAATGGCGCCACCACAAAACAAGTTCATCACAAAATGACAAACAAATAGCATTACAACCTCAAAACATTTTTTAAACTATAACAGTTTCTTTAAAATACACAATGTACACATGTGAATGACAACAAATTGATTTTCAAGAAATACCTGCACATCTTATGAGTTTTGAGAGACAGGAGAACTTTTCGAGATTTATATGTCATTAGCCATCAAAATTTATAACTGAACAAGGGTTGAAGAAAATGCTGAGGATTTCAATCTTGTAAATTTATAAAGTGGTGACAATCCTTCATAAAATAAAATTCATCCCCTAAAATAGATATATTGTATTTTGAACACATTCTTTATTCCTGTGGTATGTTATGGAAATCTCTATCCTCAATTGGAAGCTTGTGACAACTACAACGAATTTTTTTTTTTATAAAAGCGTAGACATATATATCTGGTAGACAAGTTATATATTTTCCTTACCAAAATCGATCTTCAAATTTCTATAGTAAAGGCGTCTTCTATTATCCCACGGCTCACTTCTTCATTCATTAACAAAAATTTCTATTAGGAAGGCTTTGATATGTGAAATTTTAACTTTGATATCTGAACTTTTAAATACTTGAAGAAAACTAATACTTGAACATAACTGTCTCTCCCACAAAGTCAAATTTGCTTTGTACTAGGATATTTTTTAAATCATAGTTCATCATGCTGATTGAATCAAGTATTTGTCAAGTAAATCTTTCATCATCTGGTAAACACTTGATGGCAGCTTTTCCATACTGGAAGTGGAGCAGCTGAATCCAGAAATGCACCATTCCAACAGAGACCAAACCAGACAAGGGATATCTGCCAGTTTCTCCATATACTAACCCTCTTAGTCTGGATTTGAGATTGAATAATTGCCCCCTCTGAATCCCAATTTGCTGGTATTTACACACAATAGATTTCCATCAGGCTGTAACCATTACTAATTGCTACCACATGTCAAAGCTCTATCAGGCTAGAATCAGAAGCCCTGTTGAGAATCTGGAAGTAATTGTAACTGCTGGTATGTACTTAAAAGGAGGAAAAGGCTAGCAAGCATGTGTGCCTGACCTGATTTCGTGATGGAATGCAAAATCTAGGGGCAGTTTGTGTTCAGAGAATCTGAATGCAAGAGGGTTAAAGGAAAACTATATTTTAAATCCTTTAACTGAAACTTATGAAATTATTGCTATATTTTCATATCCCCAAATTTCACATCCATACAACAAAACAAGTACAACAATTTTATGGAATAAATCAAGTACCACATACTATGCAGTTTTATTTGCTGTGCAGTCCTTATCAAGTTAAACATGACTTTAGCAGCTTTATCATAAGCATTTTTCATGCATTGCATTTTCATATGTCCATAATTTCACATCAATACAATAAAAGACATACGATTTTATGTGTATGTGTACATAGTTCTTTTTGCCATGCAGTCCTTATCAATTAAAGATGACTTAAGTAACTTTATCATTAGCATTTGTCTTGCATTTTGCAAAACTACCACTGCTACTGAAGTTGATTCCTAAATATTTCAAACTGTGAAGAACTTCAAGGGATTTTCTGCTATTTTACATAATTATTACACTTTTCTGTTATTTTACATAATTATTATGAGATCTATTGTGGCCGAATGTCATGATTTTGGTTTTCACTAGATTTACAACAAGTTTCTAATGAGAACAGTAGGTATCCAAAATGTCTAAAGCATCTTGTAACCCTTCTTTGTTGTGGCGAATGAAATGGTATCATGGGCATAAAGTAAAAGTTGAACATAACTGGTTAATATTTTGCCATGAGATGAAAGTTGAATATGTGTTCCAAATGATTCAGAAACTTTGTGTGTGTGCTACTTGATATCAATATTACTTCCCTTCACAGGCTACATATCCTTTTAAAGAGTTGCATCCCTTTTATATTGTTTGCAGTTGCTTTGTAGTCGAGATTAAAGGTTTCATCTGATGGAAATAAAGCAGTAGTTTTGATATGAAATTGTAGACTTACTGTTGACCTGTGTGAAAGAAGTAGAAGGCGAAAGTAAATGCTTGTAGACATACAGGTTTTTCAATTTATGAACATATAGTAAAAAACACCTTTGGAATTTGAACTTGTTGGTTTAATGATAAGTT
>CM060320.1:66037592-66040092 GCA_030674155.1 Stramonita haemastoma | reverse complement strand
GGTGTCCCAGCTATAGGTGGAGCTGTCTGTCAGAGCCTGCGTTGACTGCTGGGCGCCCCAGTAGTTGTTGTTGCTGCTGCTGCTGCTGGTGGCCATGTCGTTGTACATGCCCATCCAGGCAGGACTGTCCACATGAGGATACGGATTATTCAGCCAATCCACACAGACGGCGCACGCACACAAACGCATGCATGAAAGTACGTACACACGCACGCCCACACACAAACATAGATGCATGAAAGTACGTACACACGCACGCCCACACACAAACATAGATACACACATACGCGCGCAAGCAGCATGCATGCACGCACATGCACACGCGTGCACACACACACGATAAGTAAATAATTATGTGAATAGAAGAACATTTCTATGCTACACTTCACCAAAATAAACTACACCAAACCACATTACATTTTATGCTATACTTCGCTACACTGCACTACACTACACTACACTACGCTACATTACGCTACATTACACTACTCTACCCTACAAACCACACTATGCTACACTACACTACGCTACACTACACTACACTACACTACACTACACTACACTACACTACACTACACTACACTACACTACACTACATATGACTCAACTAACACAATCACAACTGTGAAAAGACGTTAACCGAACGTACTAGGCCTACTACTACTGCTGCTGTTGCTGCTACTACTTCTACTATTACTACTACTACAGCTGCTGCTGCTGCTGCTGCTGCTGCTGCTGCTGCTGCTGTTGCTGCTGCTGCTGCTACAAGAGGCACAGTGGCAGACGAGAGGTACAAAGACAGAGGCAGAGACATGAGGCACAAAGACAGAGACATGAGGCACAAAGACAGAGACATGAGGCACAGAGTCAAAGACAACAGGCACAGAAACGGAGAGAAGAGGCACAGAGACAGAGACAAGAGGTACAGAGAGACAAAGACATGAGGTACAGAGAGACAGAGACAAGTGGCACAGAGGCAGAAAAACAGAGCAGATCTCTCAGAGCACTGACTCCTGTGTGTCGTTGTAGTCCTCATAGTAGGGTGTGGGCATGTCGACGCCATAGTAGCTATCGTTGTTGTCGGCAGCCTGCTGTGTGGACTGTTCGGACCTGTATGCTGCCTCTGTCCGCACCACCCTGCCATGTCACAAACACAGGGGAGGTTGGTTTTGCTAGGTCTGGGGTTGACTATGCACAGACAAGTTTGGGGGCGGGGGGGTTGGGGGGGGGTTGGGTTGTTTTGTTTTTTTCGGGGGGGGGTTTAGAATTGATTCAATAATGCACAAGTACGCATAATACTAAAGGAAAGATTTAATCAGCCTGAATTCAAACACCAGGTATTGTCACCAAGTATTGTCACCAGGTATTGTACACACACACACATACACACACTCACACACACACACACACGCACGCACACACACACACACACTCACTCACTCACTCACTCACTCACTCACATATACACACCACACACACACACACACACTCACTCACGCACACACACACGCACACACACACACCTCATTCACTCACTCACTCACTCACTCACTCACTCAAATACACACACACACACACACACACACACACACACACACACACACACACACACACACACACACACACACACACATTCGTTCACTCACTCACACACACATACACACACACACGCACGCACGCACGCACGCACACACACCACTCATTCACTCACACACACACACACACACACACACACACACACACACACACACACACACACACACACACGACCCGGGTTCAATTCCCTAAGAGGGGATTTTTCCTCTGGAGTTAACATCAGTCCTGACTCCACTCTCCCCAAAAGTCCTTAGGATGAGACTATAAACCGAGGCCCCGTGTGTGAACACAGGCAGAACATCTTGTGCACACGTTAAATCCTGTTCCGCTTTTCGTAAGAGTAGGCCATCGTGTGCCGGGGGGAACAGATGACAATATTTACAGAACTGCAGACAGACGGGGACTGATGAGGGCTCATCCAGGAGCCGAAACTCGAGTCAGGTCAGGCCAAAGGCATGGTTCTTACTCAGAAATGCCTACAATGCTGCCACTGAAAGACATTATTCCCTAGAATTTATTTTCATTTAATTTTTTTTCTTATTTGAATCTTCGATAAGTCATTTTCAAAATGATTGAGAAGTTGGTACCTGCACTTGTCTTTCCTCACTACTTTTTCCTCAAGAATACTTTGTGGTCAAGTGGGAATTGCATCTCTAGTAGATCCAAGTGTAGGCCATTTATATTTTTTCCCAACTTCTCTTGCCTGTGCATGCACTTAAAGTGTATTACAATGTTTGGGTTATTATCCAGCTAAGAATGACCACTTGGCTGGATACAAACTTTATGACCTCCCTTGCATCCTTTAATAGGATCCCCAAACTTAAGGCACAAAGATTCACTAAGTGCTTATTTTGTCATTCCTTTTTTGTCCAACATACATTCTAAGCATATTTTCTTTCTCTTT
>CM060320.1:66027592-66032592 GCA_030674155.1 Stramonita haemastoma | reverse complement strand
CCAACTGCAGTCAGCGAAGGTTCAAATGTCGTCTCTCTGTCCTCAAACTGATTCTGGTCTCCTTATATCAAGGCCTGTCTGATTCAGAGACTGACCAACCACCTGTAAGCTGATGTAACTGACCACCCACCCCTGGATTGAGAAATTTGTGACCCTCCACCACATAATGAGTCGTATTGCACCAGGGGCCAATTTTTACTTATTAACATGTTATTTAAGTAATCTGCAATAACTAAGCTATTCAAGACAGAAAGCAGATTGAAAATCGGACACTTCTATGAAAAATTAGTACAAATTAAAGATGTAGACTGCAGAAAGTGGTAAAAGGAGAAATTGACAAGATTTGCATCCTAATAGGTGGTCAGAATGAAGGCTTGGATGTTTTTAAAAAGGTGCTTTTAAAGCCAAAGGAACCAAAATTATACCAGGATACTTCAGCACAGGGTATAGAAAAATGGCTTTAGCTTCATAACCAATCAAAAATTAATATCAAAATAGACAACATGACCACTTTTCTGCCTAAAATGGCTCCTAAAGGAAAAGTGGGACAGGGTGCAGAAGGACTCATTTCATGGCGGAGTGTCACAGGTAGAACCCCTGACCCAACAGATGACGTCATTTTCACCAGAAAACTAACCACCTATGAGGACAGATCATGGGTCACGTGGTGTGTCTCTCACGGGTTCACCTTGAAGCTAGGCTAGCCCTGAGGTGTTCTTTGTTGTGTTTGACTGGTTGGTTGGTTGGTTTGAATTTTTCCAACACACGTGCAACTTTCAAGCAGTTCGCACCCAGACTTCTCAAAGGGACTAACCTACGTGTGAATCACTTGACACTTAACCCAGTCTCCTTATAGACGAGGCTACTCTAGCCTACTAGGCGTCTATTCTGCCCAGTCACTCCATCACATGTGGACCTGAGGTGTTTGGACGGTGTCTTTCAAGTTGTCGATGTTTAGGCCTAGTTTTGACACCTGCTAGCCAGTAGACAAGCTGCAGTGAACAGGAGTGTTTCCTTCAGTGGATCCAACTCTTTGTCCAGGTGGAAACACACACACACACACACACACACACACACACACACACACACACACACACACACACACGCACATACACACACACACACACACACACACACACACACACACACACACACACACACACACACACACACACACACACACACACACGGGTATACACATATATATATATATACATTTTTTTAATGGGTGGCGCTGCACTTGTGGCACTGCGACTCTTCTCCCCTTCATTCAGAGATATCTGTGACATAAAGTGGCATACATTTTTTTTTTAAATTGTTAAAAAAAATTAAGCTAGGCAGCATTGCCGGATAATACTTGAACACCCCCCCCCCCCCTGCCCCCTCCACCACCCCCTACCCCCACCCCCACCCCCACCCCTTAGTATAAACTTGGTTTACTTGACTTACGCCTATGAATTCCCGTGGGAACGCCTATGAATTCCCGTGGGAACTAAGGACTGCAACAACACCCCTCCAACCAACTGGGTTCTAGAAGATTCTCTTTAGTTCGGCCCCCCCATGTCATTCCGGCCTTAGAAGCCGATAGCCTGGTGTCCATTTCTCCACCAGTGATGGGAAATTCTCTGAGCAGTTGCAAGCTTGGTTGGTTTCTTTAACATGCAGCTGTAATGGTTCCTGGCGGAACGTGGACAAACCAAGCATTGGAATGACTTTGATGTGCTGGTGATACATTGTTCTTGTACTCTCTCTCTCTCTCTCTCTCTCTCTCTCTCTCTCTCTCTCTCTCTCTCTCTCTCTCTCTTCTCTCTCTCTCTCTCTCTCTCTCTCTCTCTCTCTCTCTCTCCACATCTTGCGCACACGTTAAATCCTGTTCCGCTTTTCGTGAGACTAGGCCATTGTGTGCCGGTGGGAACAGATGACATTTACAAAACTGCATACACACGGGGACTGGATGTAAAAAAGCACAAGAGTGCTTATTCCATTATCCTCCATATAAAAGAATCTCTCTCTCTCTCTCTCTCTCTCTCTCTTCTCTCTCTCTCTCTCTCTCTCTCTCTCTCTCTCCTCTCTCTCTCTCTCTCTCTCTCTCTCTCTCGGATAGCCTAGTGGTCAGAACATTGCGCTGGCAATTTGAAGACCCAGTTCGAGTCCGGTTGAGGAGATTTTTCTCCTGGAGTTAACATCAGTGCTGACTCCACTCTCCCCAAAAGTCCTTCGGATGAGACTTTAAACCAGGCCCCGTGTGCGAACGCACGCAGAACATCTTGCGCACACGTTAAATCCTGTTCCGCTTTTCGTAAGAGAAGGCCATCGTGTGCCGGTGGGAACAGATGACATTTACAAAACTGCATACACACGGGGACTGGATGTAAAAAAGCACAAGAGTGCTTATCCCATTATCCTCGATATAAAAGAATAAATCAAATCAAATCAAATCAAATCAAATCAAATCAAATCAAATCAAATCTCTCTCTCTCTCTCTCTCTCTCTCTCTCTCTCTCTCTCTCTCTCTCTCTCTCTCTCTCTCTCTCTCTCTCTCTCTCTCTCTTACAAGAGTGGAATGGGTCTATAGTGGCTAAAGACATATATCAGACATATAGACTGTTTAAAGCTGACTTTGGATGTGAACTTTATTTCGAATACATAGCTATAAAATGTTTTAGGGATTGTTTAGTTAAACTTCCTCTCGGCTTGCTACCAATTAATGGATCATCTTTCAGGAGAACTTTTAAGAAGGATACTGACTACATGTGTAAGTTGGGTAAGGTAGTGGAAGGTGAAGAACATTTTATAAGAAATTGTATTCTGTATGAAAATCTAAGGTATAAGTACTTGGTCCCAATCGATCAACCATACGTAAATGTGTTGAAATATGGCTCTGTATTTACCATTCGTAGGCTAAGTTTGTATCTTTTCAATGCCTTAAAAATAAGGCAGGATTTTGTTGAAAACTTGGAGACTTGACAAACAAATAACATCATTTAAAAGAGGTCAGTTTAATCTAAAAGGACACATGTTCACACTTGATATGTTTTAGCAGTTGTCATATATGTCATGAGGTTTTATTTTATTTTTGCATTATTTGCTTTGCTTTCCTATGCTTTGTTTACCCCATTCTTGGGACTGGTGGCCTGAAGAATAAATCTTGTTCATGTTCATGTTCATGTTCTCTCTCTCTCTCTCTCTCTCTCTCTCTCTCTCTCTCTCTCTCTCTCTCTCTCTCTCTCTCTCTCTCTCTCTCTCTCTCTCTCTCTCTCTCTCTCTATCACACGCAGCAGATAGATAATTCCTCTTGTGTTTCGTTATATAATTTTATTCTAAAGTTCGGGCATATATTTCCCTTTGCATGAAGCCTATTAATGACGCGCGTACGAACCTGTGAATGTGTGGCGTGTTGTGTGTGTGTGTGTGTGTGTGTGTGTGTGTGTGTGTGTGTGTGTGTGTGGTGTGTGTGTGTGTGAGAGAGAGAGAGAGAGAGAGAGAGAGAGAGAGAGAGAGAGAGACACAGAGACACAGAGACAGAGACGAGAGAGAGAGAGAGAGAGAGAGAGAGGAGAGAGAGAGAGAGAGAGTGTGTGTGTGTGTGTGTGTGTGTGTGTGTGTGTGTGTGTGTGTGTGTGGTGTGTGTGTGTGTGTGTGTGTGTGTGTAAATCATCATCCATTTTTCTTTCTTATCATTAATGCTATGTGGAGGTTTTTTGTTTTGTTTTGGGGATATCTGTTCTATGTAATTTTTTTCTATTAATAGTAGAAGTAGGCACCCATCAGTCTCTAAAGACTTCTCGGAAGACTATGGAGTTGCGCTCTAGTCTTTAGAGCGCAAAGCCTGGGTAAGTATGGAGGGCAAGCTGTTACCCATGCAACAGACACCCCCCCCCCCCCCTCTCCACGCCACTGGAATGATCCATTAGAAAGGCAATGACCGATACGAATGGTTCCAGTACCGTCGCAGGAGCCACCAGAACGTTGCCAATATACCTACAGCCCGGAGCCGCTCTGGGACTCCAACTCCCTGATTTTTCCTCAGGGATGGTGTCTAAAACACGACACCTGTGTGCATGCTGGGTGGGGGGGGGGGGGGGTTGATATAATTTTGTCATCTGCTCCTACCGGCACACGATGGCCTGCTCTTCCGAAAGGCGGAACAGGGTTTTAACGTGTGCGCGAGATGTTCTGGGTGCGTTCGCACACGGGGCCTCGGTTTATAGTTTCATCCAAATGAATGGCTATTGATAGTGGGTGTTTTTTTTATATACTAAAGGTATGTATTGGTTAAAATTCTTATGTCGTTTATTAAATTATTATGATTTGTATGACTTTTTTTTGGATAGATCGTGGTGGGATGATATTTTTCAATTAGTGAATTCGTTGCCTTTTCTTGTTGCTACTTACTTATTTGCGTGTGTTTTTTTTTAAAAATTATAAATATCATTATCATCATTTGATTGTTGATTGCTTATTTCAGTTCTTTCTGTGTGTACTTCTTGCTATTTTAATGTTCTTTTCATTTTGTTTTGTTTTTGCGTTTTTTTCTCTTCATACTCTCTTCATGTTTTCTTTCTTTTTTTAAAAAATTTAGTTAGAGGTTTTTTTATATTACGTTATCCCTTATAAAGACGAGGACTGGATGTAGAAATGCACATGAGTGCTTATTCATTATCCTCAAATAAAAGATTTTGATGGATTGACTGATATCTCAATACATAAAAATAATTACATATTTATGTAGAGAGAGTTTTGTTTTTGTTTTTATAGTCCTTAAACATGGCAAGGGGTATAACAAACTGTTGTTTTTTTAAGTTAAAGAAGGAAAAAAAAAAAACTTCCCAAGCGGGGAATCGAACCCCGGCCGTCGCGGTGAGAGCGCGAAATCCTAACCACTAGACCACTTGGGATTTCATACCTGTGTAAGCTAGTCAAGGATGTTTTTTAACCCTGCCAAGAAACCCTTGTTGTTAATATTGTTGTTATTATTGGTTCATTCGCATTCTATCTTT
>CM060320.1:66021310-66027492 GCA_030674155.1 Stramonita haemastoma | reverse complement strand
GGGGGAGGGGGAGGTGGGAGGGGTGGGGGGCGGGGAGGGTGGGGAGATGGGGGGAGGGGTGGAGATGGGGATAGGGGAGGTGGAGGGGTGGGGGGAGGGGAGGGTGGGGACGGGGTTAGGGAGTTGGGAGGGGTAGTGGGGGGGGGTGAGGGAAGGGGGGGGGGGGGAAGCAGGGTACTGTGGGTGAGGGAGGGGAGGCGGAAGGGGTAGTGGTGGGGAGGATGGGGGGTGGGATGGAGGGAGGGGATGGTGGGGAGGAGGGGGGGTGGAGGGGGGGGTAGTGGTGGTTGGGGAAGGTTGGGAGAGGCTCATTGCCTGTTGCCAGTAGGTTTGTATTGAACACTTAGGTCACTAATTTTAGGAGGGTGGGTAAGCAAATCAGTTATCACGACAACAGCATGTATCAAACATCATGTTCTCTGCATCATATGAATGCATGTTTGAATGTTTGAGATTATTACACTCATAATGATTGCACAATATTCAAATTTTGCTGCCTACAGTGATGTTATCTGTAAACTTTTCCCAAATTTGCAAACGGGAAGTGAATTGACATTACTTTTCCCCCAATTGGGTCGTCAGAATATAAAAGTTTTAGTTTACTAATGTAAATTATACAATGTTCATGGACTATAATGCGCCTGTCTAGAAAGTAAAAAGTCTGGGTTGAAGTGTGCAGTGGTTTGAATCCTCTTTGGGCTCAAAACTTGCCTCCCGTCCATTAGACCATGAGTGGTGGTCTGGGGCTAGTTTTTGGACGAGACAATAAACAGAGGTCCCTCGTGTTACGTATAATTATTTAGCGCGCGTCCACGGATGAAGAAAAAGAGGCAGACCAAGGAAGAGATGGGAAGACAACATCAGCGAATGGACAGGCCTACAACTCAACAAAATTTTGAGAATGGCAGAACAGAGAGAGGAATGGAGGAAACTGGTTGCCAAGTCTTCAGGGGTGCCCCCACGGTCGCCAGACTAAGGGATAGATAGATAGATAGATAGATAGATAGATAGATAGATAGATAGATAGATAGATAGATAGATAGATAGATAGATAGATAGATAGATAGATAGTAGGTAGGTAGGTAGGTAGGTAGGTAGGTAGGTAGGTAGGTAGGTAGGTAGGTAGGTAGATAGATAGATAGATAGATAGATAGATAGATAGATAGATAGATAGATAGATAGATAGATAGATAGATAGATAGATAGATAGATAGATAGATAGATAGATAGATAAAATTAGAGAGAGAGAGAGAGAGAGAGAGAGAGAAGAGAGAGAGAGAGAGAGAGAGAGAGAGAGAGAGAGAGAGAGGAGAGATGAGAGAGGAGAGAGAGAGAGAGAGAGAGAGAGATAGTAGCAAAAACAACTTGAATAAAGACTTGAGTTGAGTTTATTTTTCACAAGTCAAATACAACACAAAACAATATTGCAACATTAAGATTTTCCCTGCTCTTTACATACCATTGATCAATTGATTGATGGATTGATTGATAGATGGACGGATGAATGGATTGATCAATTTATTGATTTGATTGATTGGTGGATGGATGGATGGATGGATGGATGAATGGATGGATGGATGGATGGATGGATGGATGGATGGATTGGTGGACTGATTTCTTGATTTTATTGATTGATTGGTTGATGAACTGATTGATGAATTGATGAATTGATAAATGGATGGATGGATGGATGGATGGATGGATGGATGGATGGATGGATGGATGGATGGATGGATGGATGGATGGATGGATGGATGGATGGATGGATTAATCTTTCACTCAGTCGTGACTGTGTCCTCAATCTCTGAAAACGGAAGTGGTTGGACCATGCTTGTGCATCGTCACGGAGTTGACAGGCCTGGCCTCGTGGACTTGACTCACTGACTTACGAATTACCTAGGGGAACATAGGGCCGTAACAACCCCCCACCCCACCCCAACCCCTAAACAGACTCAGTTCTGGGAGATCCTCTTCAGCTCGGCCCCCACGTCATTCCAGCCACCTGTCGTCCCTGCTTTGATGCTTCTGCAGCCAGGTCTGTCTCTGGTCGACCCACTTTCCGCTTCCCTGTGGATTCCCGACCATTACAACACTCGACTGATGGAGATCCAGTCCCCACCAGAAATTGTGATGGTTCCTCTGTCCTCCGAGGTGTCAGAGTCATTTCGCCAGAGTGGTGACTCCTTCTCCTCTGGTTTTGTCTTGTCATCATCATCGTCCTCCCAGGGACATTTTGCCTCGGGTTCATTCTCGGCCGTGGACCAGGGCTGATAGCCAGCGAGGAAGTCATGTCCTTGTCCTCGTCCCCTGTCCTGGCTCTGCTGCTCCTCTGTTGTCCCCCATCTGCACACAGTAATTAATAGTTAGTCAACTCTCTACTCTCCCCCCTCTGCACACATTAACAGTCAGTCATCCCTCTACACTCCCCCCTCTGCACACATTAACAGTCAGTCATCCCTCTACACTCCCTCCTCTGCACACATTAACAGTCAGTCATCCCTCTACACTCCCCCCTCTGCACACATTAACAGTCAGTCATCCCTCTACACTCCCTCCTCTGCACAACATTAACAGTCAGTCATCCCTCTACACTCCCCCCTCTGCACACATTAACAGTCAGTCATCCCTCTACACTCCCCCCTCTGCACACATTAACAGTCAGTCATCCCTCTACACTCCCCCCTCTGCACACATTAACAGTCAGTCATCCCTCTACACTCCCTCCTCTGCACACATTAACAGTCAGTCATCCCTCTACACTGCCTCCTCTCCCCCCTCTGCACACATTAACAGTCAGTCATCCCTCTACACTCCCTCCTCTCCCTCCTCTGTACACATTAACAGTCAATCATCCCTCTCCACTCCCTCCTCTCCCCCCTCTGCACACATTAATAATCAGTCATCCCTCTACACTCCCCCCTGCACACATTAATAATCAGTCATCCCTCTACACTCCCCCCTCTGCACACATTAATAATCAGTCATCCCTCTACACTCCCTCCTCTCCCTCCTCTGCACACATTAATAATCAGTCATCCCTCTACACTCCCCCCTCTGCACACATTAATAATCAGTCATCCCTCTACACTCCCTCCTCTCCCTCCTCTGCACACATTAATAATCAGTCATCCCTCTACACTCCCTCCTCTGTACACATTAACAGTCAGTCATCCCTCTACACTCCCTCTCTCCCCCGTCTCCACACACTAATCGGAAGAGACTATAAACCCGAGGTCCCGTGTGCGGACGCTCGCAGAATATCTTGCGCACACGTTAAAACCTGCTCCTCTTTCGAAAGAGCAGGTCATTGTGTGTTGGTGGGAACAGATGACAAAATTTACAAAACTGCATACACACGGGGACTGGATGAAAAAAAGCACCTCCAGTGCTGTCATTCATTGAGATATTTGATCAAGTAAGGCTGGGGGGGGGCATCATCATCATCATCATCATCATCATCATCATCATCATCTTCTTCTTCTTCTTCTTCTTCTTCTTCTTCTTCCTCTTCTTCTTCTTCTTCTTCAAATGCTCAGACAACTACTACTGGTATCTATCACATGAGCGAAATTGTGTTGCACTGCCACTAAGCACCTGACAAGTCAGGCCCCGCGCATCCGGCTCCAGCGTGAGAGAGAATTGTTTAAACCGAGGTCCCTTATGCAAATGCACACACCAGATCTTGTGCACACGTGTAAACACCTGCTTTGCCTTTTGGTAGAGAAGGCTATTGGGTGTCCGTAGGAAAAGATGACAATTTTGAAATAAAAACAAAAAAAAACGCGTGCATACTGATGTCGTTTACAGACATTACCTCCCGAAGTCGAAATACAGCTACCTTGATCGTGAGCAAAAACGGTATCACTCTCCAAAACTCTTCACCACTGATGAACCCGGGAGCTCTAGCAAAGAAACAGAAGAAGATAAAAAGGTATATATAAAAAAAGAAGAAGAAGCAATGATAGCACATGTATCATCAAGAATCACAGTTTATATCTTTTATCCACACAAAAACGGACACTAAGCTGACTATTTTGAACCCTGTGAAGCACGCAGAGGTGTGGTCAATCAGATCAAGAAGCCTAGGATGACCTCACCACCTTTACTTACTCAGAGAAACCGGTGTCCCAGCTATAGATGGAGCTGTCTGTCAGAGCCTGCGTTGACTGCTGGGCGCCCCAGTAATTGTTGCTGCTGCTGCTGGTGCTGGTAGTGGCCATGTCGTTGTACATGCCCATCCAGGCAGGACTGTCCACATGATCACAGCAGTACAGTTAGGCTAAGCATATCTTGAGAAGGAGGGGGATTATTTAGCCAATCCACACACGCACGCACGCGTGCGCATGAGAGCACATACACATACACGCAGCACGCCTACACGCACGCACACACACGCACACGCGCGGACACACACACACACACACACGCACAAGCACGCACGCAGGCACTCATGCACGCACGCACGCACGCACGCACGCACACGCACACACACACACACACACACACACACACACACACACACACTCGATAGATAAATAAATAATATGTCAATTTGAAAAAAATCTACACTATAATACACTACACCAAACTACACTACACCAAACCACATTAAGCTATACTACACTACTCTACACTACACTACACTCTACCAAACCAATCTACGCTACACTACACTACACTACACTACACTACACTACACTACACTACACTACACTACACTACACTACACTACACTACACTACACTACATATGACTCGAACCAACATATCACAACTGTGAAAAGACGCTATACTAAACGAAAGCACTAGGCCTACTACTACTACTACTACTACTACTACTACTACTACTACTACTATACTGCTGCTGCTGCTGCTGCTGCTGCTGCTACTACTACTACTACTACAGCTGCTGCTGCTGCTGCTACTACTACTACTTCTACTACAACTGCACAAGCTGTTTATTATCTGTGTACAGTTTCTCTGAAGAAGCAAACACTGCAGCAATTTTACACTATAGAAAAACTAACTGCGGAAAAGACATGAGTGACAGAGACGAGAGGCAGAGACAAGAGGTACAGTGGCAGAGACAAGAGGTACAGTGGCAGAGACAAGAGGCAGAGACAAGAGGCAGAGACAAGAGGTGCAGTGGCAGAGAAACGAGGTACAGAGGCAGAGACAAGAGGTACAATGGCAGAGACAAGAGGCAGAGACAAGAGGCAGAGACAGAGGCAAAACGTACAAAGGCAGAGACAAGAGGTACAGTGGCAGAGACAGGAGGTAGAGAGAAGATTACAGTGGCAGAGACAAGAGGTACAGTGGCAGAGACAAGAGGTACAGTGGCAGAGAGAAGATTACAGTGACAGAGACAGTAGGCAGAGAGAAGATTACAGTGGCAGAGACAAGAGGTACAGTGGTAGAGATAAGAGGTACAGTGCTAGAGACAAGAGGTACAGTGGTAGAGACAAGAGGTACAGTGCTAGAGACAAGAGGTACAGAGTCAGAGACAGGAGGCTGAGAGAAGATTACAGTGGCACAGACAAGAGGCAGAGACAAGAGGTAGAGTGGCAGAGACAAGAGGTAGAGTGGCAGAGATAACAGGCAGAGACAAGAGGTACAGTGGCAGAGACAAGAGGCGGAGACAAGAGGTAGAGTGGCAGAGACAAGAGGTACAGTGGCAGAGACAAGAGGCAGAGACAAGAGGTACAGTGGCAGAGACAAGAGGCGGAGACAAGAGGTACAGTGGCAGAGACAAGAGGCAGAGACAAGAGGTAGAGTGGCAGAGACAAGAGGTACAGTGGCAGAGACAAGAGGTACAGTGGCAGAGATAACAGGCAGAGACAAGAGGTACAGTGGCAGAGATAACAGGCAGAGACAAGAGGTACAGTGGCAGAGACAAGAGGCGGAGACAGAGACAAGAGGCACATAGGCAGAGACAAGAGGTACACTGACAGAGACAAGAGGTACACTGACAGAGACAAGAGGTACAGTGGCAGAGACCAAGAGTTACAGTGGCAGAAACAAGAGGCACAAAGACAGAGACATGAGGCACAAAGACAGAGACATGAGGCACAGAGACAAAGACAAGAGGCACAGAAACGGAGAGAAGAGGTACAGAGAGACAGAGACAAGAGGCACAGAGGCAAAAAAAACAGAGCAGATCTCTCAGAGCACTGACTCCTGTGT
>CM060320.1:65993810-66016310 GCA_030674155.1 Stramonita haemastoma | reverse complement strand
TTTTCTGATGATCATTTGAACAACATTGAGCAGAGACTTCTTATTTGGTGAAGAAAAGGTGTTTTTTTCTTGTTTGTCTTTTTTTTTTTAAAGAGAAAGAGTTGTTCATACTTCGAAGTGTTGGGATGTTTAGCGTAATATTTTGGTAAACATCTTTTACGACTTTCATTACACATTGGACAAATAAAAATGTAATGAAATTTGTCACCAATATCACCACTCTTGCATTTTGCACTGTATCTTTCATTTCTTTGAATTCCATCAAAACGTAGGGATATTGATAGGCAGATTGTTGTTATTTGTGCGAGACTGACTTCAGAAAACATGGGATGGAAAAAGTCAAGTATTAAAAACTGTCAGAAAACCTGTGATGAAAGTTCTACCGATCAAAGACTTACTGTGACCAACTGCAGTCAGCGAAGGTTCAACGTGGTTGTCTCTCTGTCCTCAAACTGATTCTGGTCTCCTTATATCAAGGCCTGTCTGATTCAGAGACTGACCAACCACCTGTAAGCTGACCTAACTGACCACCCACCCCTGGATTGAGAAACTTGTGACCCTCCACCACATAATAAGTCGTATTGCACCAGGGGCCAATTTTTATTATTAACATGTTATTTAAATAATCTGCAATAAATAAGCTATTCAAGACAGAAGAGAGATTGGAAATCAGTCACTTCTATGAAAAGTTAGTACAAATTAAAGATGTAGACTGCAGAAAGTGGTAAAAGGAGAAATTGACAAGATTTGCATCCTAATAGGTGGTCAGAATGAAGGCTTGGATGTTTTTAAAAAGGTGTTTTTAAAGCCAAAGGAACCAAAATTATACCAGGATACTTCAGTACAGGGTATAGAAAAATGGCTTTAGCTTCATAATCAATCAAAAATTAATATCAAAATAGACAACATAACCACTTTTCTGCCTAAAATGGCTCCTAGAGGAAAAGTGGGACAGGGTGCAGAAGGACTCATTTCATGGCGGAGTGTCACAGGTAGAACCCCTGACCTAACAGATGACGTCATTTTCACCAGTAAACTAACCACCTATGAGGACAGATCATGGGTCACGTGGTGTGTCTCTCACGGGTTCACCTTGAAGCTAGGCTAGCCCTGAGGTGTTCTTTGTTGTGTTTGATTGGTTGGTTGGTTGGTTTGAATTTTTCCAACACACGTGCAACTTTCAAGCAGTTCGCACCCAGACTTCTCAAAGGGACTAACCTATGTGTGAATCACTTGACACTTAACCCACAATCTCTCATGGCCGGTCAGTCTTGACAGCAGCATTCTGTAGTCCAGTCTCCTTCTAGACAGGCTACTCTAGCCTACTAGGCGTCTATTCTGCCCGTCACTCCATCACATGTGGACCTGAGGTGTTTGGACGGTGTCTTTCAAGTTGTCGATGTTTAGGCTTAGTTTTGACACCTGCTAGCCAGTAGACAAGCTGCGGTGAACAGGAGTGTTTCCTTCAGTCTGATCCAACTCTTTGTCCAGGTGGAAAAATACACACACACACACACCACACACACACACACACACACACACACACACACACACACACACTCACACACACACACACAGACACACACACACACGCACGCACATACACACACATACACACGGGTATACATATATATATATATACATTTTTTTAATGGGTGGCGCAGCGAGGCGTTCTCCCCTTCACACAGAGATATCTGTGACATAAAGTGGTATACATTTTTTTTTTAAATGTTTAAAAAAAATAAAGCTAGGCAGCATTGCCGGATAATACTTGAACAACCCCCCCCCCCCCCTGCCCCCCCACCCCCACCCCTTAGTATAAACTTGATTTACTTGACTTACGCCTATGAATTCCCGTGGGAACGAAGGACTGCAACAACACCCCTCCAACCAACTCGGTTCTAGAAGATTCTAGAAGATTCTCTTTAGTTCGGCCCCCCATGTCATTCCGGCCTTAGTAGCCTATAGCCTGGTGTCCATTTCTCCACCAGTGATGGGAAATTCTCTGAGCAGTTGCAAGCTTGGTTGGTTTCTTTAACATGCAGCTGTGATGGTTCCTGGCTGAACATGGACAAACCAAGCATTGGAATGACTTTGATGTGCTGGTGATACATTGTTCTTGTACTTCTCTCTCCTCTCTCTCTCTCTCTCTCTCTCTCTCTCTCTCTCTCTCTCTCTCTCTCTCTCTCTTCCTCTCTCTCTCTCTCTCTCTCTCTCTCTCTCTCTCTCTCCACATCTTGGCACACGTTAAATCCTATTCTACTTTTCGTGAGACTAGGCCATCGTGTGCCGGTGGGAACAGATGACATTAACAAAACTGCATACACACGGGGACTGGATGTAAAAAAGCACAAGAGTGCTTATTCCATTATCCTCGATATAAAAGAATCTCTCTCTCTCTCTCTCTCTCTCTCTCTCTCTCTCTCTCTCTCTCTCTCTCTCTCTCTCTCTCTCTCTCTCTCTCTCTCTCTCTCTCTCGGATAGCCTAGTGGTCAGAACATTGCGCTGGCAATTTGAAGACCCGAGTTCGAGTCCGGTCGAGGAGATTTTTCTCCTGGAGTTAACATCAGTGCTGACTCCACTCTCCCCAAAAGTCCTTCGGATGAGACTTTAAACAGAGGCCCCGTGTGCGAACGCACGCAGAACATCTTGCGCACACGTTAAATCCTGTTCCGCTTTTCGTAAGAGAAGGCTATCGTGTGCCGGTGGGAACAGATGACATTTACAAAACTGCATACACACGGGGACTGGATGTAAAAAAGCACAGAGTGCTTATCCCATTATCCTCGATATAAAAGAATAAATCAAATCAAATCAAATCAAATCAAATCAATCTCTCTCTCTCTCTCTCTCTCTCTCTCTCTCATCTCTCTCTCCTCTCTCTCTCTCTCTCTCTCTCTCTCTCTCTCTCTCTCTCTCTCTCTCTCTCTCTTACAAGAGTGGAATGGGTCTATAGTGGCTAAAGACATATATCAGACATATAGACTGTTTAAAGCTGTCTTTGGATGTGAACTTTATTTTGAATACATGGCTATAAAATGTTTTAGGGATTGTTTAGTTAAACTTCCTCTCGGCTTGCTACCAATTAATTGATCATCTGTCAGGAGAACTTTTAAGAAGGATACTGACTACATGTGTAAGTTGTGTAAGGTAGTGGAAGATGAAGAACATTTTATAAGAAATTGTATTCTGTATGGAAATCTAAGGTATAAGTACTTGGTCCCAATCGATCAACCATACGTAAATGTGTTGAAATATGGCTCTGTATTTACTATTCGTAAGCTAAGTTTATATCTTTTCAATGCCTTAAAAATAAGGCAGGATTTTGTTGAAAACTTGGAGACTTGACAAACAAATAACATCATTAAAAAGAGGTCACTTTAATCTAAAAGGACACATGTTCACACTTGATATGTTTTAGCAGTTGCCATATATGTCATGAGGTTTTATTTTATTTTTGCATTATTTGCTTTGCTTTGCTATGCTTTGTTTACCCCATTCTTGGGGCTGGTGGCCTGAAGAATAAATCTTGTTCATGTTCATGTTCATGTTCATGTTCTCCTCTCTCTCTCTCTCTCTCTCTCTCTCTCTCTCTCTCTCTCTCTCTCTCTCTCTCTCTCTCTTCTCTCTCTCTCTCTCTCTCTCTCTCTCTCTCTCTCTCTCTCTCTCTCTCTCTCTCTCTCTCTCTCTCTCACACGCAGCAGATAGATAATTCCTCTTGTGTTTCGTTATATAATTTTATTCTAAAGTTCAGGCATATATTTCCCTTTGCATGAAGCCTATTAATGACGCGCGTACGAACCTGTGAATGTGTGTGTGGTGTGTGTGTGTGTGTGTGTGTGTGTGTGTGTGTGTGTGTGTGTGTGTGTGTGTGTGTGTGTGTGTGTGTTGTGTGTGTGTGTGTGCGCGCGCGCGCGTGTGTGTGTGTGTGTGTGTGTGAGAGAGAGAGAGAGAGAGAGAGAGAGAGAGAGAGAGAGAGAGAGAGAGAGAGAGAGAGAGAGAGAGAGAGAGAGAGAGAGAGAGAGAGAAACAGAGACACAGAGACACAGAGACACAGAGAGAGACAGAGAGAGACAGAGAGAGAGAGAGAGAGAGAGAGAGAGAGAGTGTGTGTGTGTGTGTGTGTGTGTGTGTGTGTGTGTGTGTGTGTGTGTGTGTGTGTGTGTGTGTGTGTGTGTGTGTGTGGTGTAAATCATCATCCATTTTTCTTTCTTATCATTAATGCTATGTGGAGGTTTTTTGTTTTGTTTTGGGATATCTGTTCTATGTAATTTTTTGCTATTGATAGTAGAAGTAGGCACCCATCAGTCTCTAAAGACTTCTCGGAAGACTATGGAGTTGCGCTCTAGTCTTTAGAGCGCAAAGCCTGGGTAAGTATGCAGGGCAAGCTGTTACCCATGCAACAGACACCACCCCCCTCCCCCTCTCCACGCCACTGGAATGATCCATTAGAAAGGCAATGACCGATAAGAATGGTTCCAGTACCGTCGCAGGAGCCACCAGAACGTTGCCATATACAACCCCCAGCCGCCCGGGGACTCCAACTCCCGATTTTTCCTCAGGGATGGTGTCTAAACACGACACCTGTGTGCATGCTGGGGGAGGGGGGGGGGGGGTTGATATAATTTTGTCATCTGCTCCTACCGGCACACGATGGCCTGCTCTTCCGAAAGGCGGAACGGGGTTTTAACGTGTGCGCGATATGTTCTGGGTGCGTTCGCACACGGGCCTCGGTTTATAGTTTCATCCAAATGAATGGCTATTGATAGTGGGTGTGTTTTTTTATATATTAAAGGTATGTATTGGTTAAAATTCTTATGTCGTTTATTAAATTATTATGATTTGTATGACTTTTTTGGATAGATCGTGGTGGGATGATATTTTTCAATTATTGAATTCGTTGCCTTTTCTTGTTGCTACTTACTTATTTGCGTGTTTTTAAAAAAAATTTATAAGTATCATTATCATCATTTGATTGTTGATTGCTTATTTCAGTTCTTTCTGTGTGTACTTCTTGCTATTTTAATATTCTTTTCATTTTGTTTTGTTTTTGCGTTTTTTTTCTCTTCATACTCTCTTCATGTTTTCTTTTTTTTTTTTAATTTAGTTAGAGTTTTTTTTTATATTACGTTATCTCTGATAAAGACCAGGACTGGATGTAGAAATGCACATGAGTGCTTATTCATTATCCTCAAATAAAAGATTTTGATTGATTGATTGATTGACTGGTATCTCAATATATAAAAATAATTACATATTTATGTAGAGAGAGTTTTCTTTTTGTTTTTATAGTCCTTAAACATGGCAAGGGGTATAACAAACTGTTGTTTTTTTAAGTTAAAGAAGGAAAAAAAAAAATTCCCAAGCGGGGAATCGAACCCTGGCCGTCGCGGTGAGAGCGCGAAATCCTAACCACTAGACCACTTGGGATTTCATATCTGTGTAAGCTAGTCAAGGATGTTCTTTAACCCTGCCAAGAAACCCTTGTTATTGTTGTTGTTATTATTGGTTCCTTCGCATTCCACCTTTATCGCCCTCCCTTGTCATTTGATGTAGATGCTGTGCTGGTCTTTTTATTATTTTTATTCTTTTATATCCAGGATAATGGAATCAGCACTCATGTGCTTTTTTTCATCCAGTCCCCGTGTGTATGCAGTTTTGTAAATATTGTCATCTGTTCCCACCGGCGCGCATGATCCCCCCGTAGGTCTATCTTTGTTTTCGTCCGGCATAGGGGACTGGTCTGTAGAGCTAGGCCTTGTAGGCTGGTCTGCTCTTGGTCTGTAGAGCTAGGCCTTGTAGGTTGGTCTGCTCTTGTGTCTGTAGAACCAGGCCTTGTAGGTTGGTCTGCTCTTGGTCTGTAGAGCTAGGCCTTGTAGGTTGTCTGCTCTTGGTCTGTAGAGCTAGGCCTTGTAGGTTGGTCTGCTCTTGGTCTGTAGAGCTAGGCCTTGTAGGCTGGTCTGCTCTTGGTCTGTAGAGCCAGGCCTTGTAGGCTAGTCTGCTCTTGGTCTGTAGAGCCAGGCCTTGTAGGCTAGTCTGCTCTTGGTCTGTAGAGCCAGGCCTTGTAGGCTAGTCTGCTCTTGGTCTGTAGAGCTAGGCCTTGTAGGCTGGTCTACTCTTGGTCTGTAGAGCCAGGCCTTGTAGGCTAGTCTGCTCTTGGTCTGTAGACCTAGGCCTTGTAGGCTAGTCTGCTCTTGGTCTGTAGAGCCAGGCCTTGTAGGCTAGTCTGCTCTTGGTCTGTAGAGCCAGGCCTTGTAGGCTAGTCTACTCTTGGTCTGTAGAGCCAGGCCTTGTAGGCTAGTCTGCTCTTGGTCTGTAGAGCTAGGCCTTGTAGGCTAGTCTGCTCTTGGTCTGTAGAGCCAGGCCTTGTAGGCTAGTCTGCTCTTGGTCTGTAGAGCAGGCCGTGTAGGCTAGTCTGCTCTTGGTCTGTAGAGCCAGGCCTTGTAGGCTAGTCTACTCTTGGTCTGTAGAGCTAAGCCTTGTAGGCTAGTCTACTCTTGGTCTGTAGAGCTAGGCCTTGTAGGCTAGTCTGCTCTTGGTCTGTAGAGCTAGGCCTTGTAGGCTAGTCTACTCTTAGTCTGTAGAGCTAGGCCTTGTAGGCTAGTCTGCTCTTGGTCTGTAGAGCTAGGCCTTGTAGGCTAGTCTGCTCTTGGTCTGTAGACCTAGGCCTTGTAGGCTAGTCTGCTCTTGGTCTGTAGAGCTAGGCCTTGTAGGCTAGTCTGCTCTTGGTCGTGCAATGTGAGCCCCTTGGAGCTCATTACTGGGAGCTTGCAGCGTGTTGCTGGTGTGTGGTGTGTGTGGTGTGTGTGTGGTGTGTGTGTGTGTGTGTGTTGTGTGTGTGTGTGTGTGTGTGTGTGTGTGTGTGTGTGCGTGTGTGTGTGTGTGTGTGTGTGTAAGGGGGGTTGGGGGGCGGGGTACATTTTTTTAAAAGAATCTCATGTGGCTCAGAGTACAGGTGGTAGAGATGAGATGTTTCCGGAGACTCCTTGGCATCTCATTCAGAGACCACATACAAGAGGGGGGAAAGGAGAGGGGGGCACTGCTTTTTTTTTTATATTAGTATTACCCTCCCCCTCCCATCCTTCCCATCCTCCCCTTTCCTACCCCACCCCACCCTTCCCCCCCCTCTCCTCCACTCTCCCCTCCCCTCCCCCCCTCCCTCCCTCCACCCTCCCCCTCCCCCCCCTCCCCTTCCCCTCCCCTCCCCCCTCCCCCACCCTCCCCTCCCCTCCCTTCCCCCTCCCCCCTCTCCCCACCCTTCCCCCTCCCCCTCCCCCTCCACCCTTCCCCCCTCTCCCCCACCCATTTCCTGCCCCACCATCTCCTGCCCCCCCTCACCCTCCCCCCTCCCCCCACTCCCCACCCCCCACTCCCCCCTTCCCCCTCCCTCCCCGACCATCTACTGCCCCCCCTCCCCCCATCTGCAGACCATTCTCTTATTTCAAACTAAACAAAGTGTATGCTTATAACCACTAGGCAAAAAAGACAGAAATTGCATCCTCCAATGGCGCCACCACAAAACAAGTTCATCACAAAATGACAAACAAATAGCATTACAACCTCAAAACATTTTTTTTAACTATATCAGTTTCTTTAAAATACACAATGTACACATGTGAATGACAACAAATTGATTTTCAAGAAATACCTGCACATCTTATGAGTTTTTAGAGACAGGAGAACTTTTCGAGATTTATATGTCATTAGCCATCAAAATTTATAACTGAACAAGGGTTGAAGAAAATGCTCAGGATTTAAATCTTGTAAATTTATAAAGTGGTGACAATCCTTTATAAAATAAAATTCATCCCCTAAAATAATATATTGTATTTTGAACACATTCTGTATTCCTGTGGTATGTTATGGAAATCTCCATCCTCAACTGGCAGCTTGTGACAACTACGACGAATTTTTTTTAAGCGTAGACATATACATCTGGTAGACAAGTTATATATTTTTCCTTACCAAAATCGATCTTCAAATTTCTATAATAAAGGCGTCTTCTATTATCCCACGGCTCACTTCTCCATTCATTGACAAAATTTTCTATTAGGAAGGCTTTGATATGTGAAATTTTAACTTTGATATCTGAACTTTTAAATACTTGAAGAAAACTAATACTTGAACATAACTGTCTCTCCCACAAAGTCAAATTTGCTTTGTACTAGGATATTTTTGAAATCATAGTTAATCATGCTGATTGAATCAAGTATTTGTCAAGTAAATCTTTCATCATCTGGTAAACACTTGAAGGCAGCTTTTCATACTGGAAGTGGAGCAGCTGAATCCAGAAATGCACCATTCAAACAGAGACCAAACCAGACAAGGGATATCTGCCTGTTTCTCCATATACTAACCCTCTTAGTCTGGATTTGAGATTGAATAATTGCCCCCTCTGAATCCCAATTTGCTGGTATTTACATACAATAGATTTCCATCAGGCTGTAACCATTACTACTTGCTACCACATGTCAAAGCTCTATCAGGCTAGAGTCAGAAGCCCTGTTGAGAATCTGGAAGTAATTGTAGCTGCTGGTATGTACTTAAAAGGAGGAAAAGGCTAGCAAGCATGTGTGCCTGATCTGATTTCGTGATGGAATGCAAAATCTAGGGGCAGTTTGTGTTCAGAGAATCTGAATGCAAGAGGGTTAAAGTAAAACTATATTTTAAAACCTTTAACTGAAACTTGTGAAATTATTGCTATATTTTCATATCCCCAAATTTCACATCCATACAACAAAACAAGTACAACAATTTTATGGAATAAATCAAGTACCACATGGGCATGCAGTTTTATTTGCTGTGCAGTCCTTATCAAGCTAAACATGACTTTAGCAGCTTTATCATAAGCATTTTTCATGCTTACATTTTCATATGCCCATAATTTCACATCAATACAATAAAAGACATATGATTTTATTTGTCTGTGTACGTAGTTCTTTTGGCCATGCAGTCCTTATCAATTAAAGATGACTTAAGTAGCTTTATCATTAGCATTTGTCTTGCATTTTGCAAAACTACCACTGCTACTGAAGTTGATTCCTAAATATTTCAAACTGTGAAGAACTTCAAGGGATTTTCTGCTATTTTGCATAATTATTATGAGATCAATTGTGGCCGAATGTCATGATTTTGGTTTTCACTAGATTTACAAGTTTGTAATGAGAACAGTAAGTATTCAAAATGTCTAAAGCATCTTGTAACCCTTCTTTGTTGTGGAGAATAAAATGGTATCATGGGCATAAAGTAAAAGTTGAACATAACTGGTTAATATTTTGCCATGAGATGAAAATTGAATATGCACTGTTAAGCAATTTCTGATAAATATTGTTCTAAATGATTCAGAAAGTGTGTGTGTGTGTGTCTGCTTGATATCAATATTACTTCCCCTTCACAGGCTACATATCCTTTTAAAGAGTTCCATCCCTTTTAATTGTTTGCAGTTGCTTTGTAGTCGAGATTAAAGGTTTCATCTGATGGAAATAAAGCAGTAGTTTTGATATGAAATTGTAGACTTATTGTTTACCTGTGTGAAAGAAGTACAAGGCGAAAGTAAATGCTTGTAGACATACACGTTTTTCAATTTATGAACATATAGTAAAAAAACACCTTTGGAACTTGAACTTGTTGGTTTAATGATAAGTTGTAAAAATGTGAAGGTAATAAGTTTAGCTGTGAGTTAGGAATTGCAGGTCCGTAGGGGATCTGGCCCTAACTTGTAATCCTCTGAGTTGGAGGAGATGTGTTGTCTATCTTTCCATGTTTGTGCTAGGAGAAGAGCATGGGGTGGAGGGGGAGGAGGGCATGGGGAGGGTGGGGATGGGTGGGGGGAGGGAGAGGGGGGGGGGGGGGGAGGGAGGGGAGGGAGTGGGGGGATGAATGGGGGAGAGGGTGTGGGAGGGGAGGAGGGGGTGGATGGAGTGGGGGATGGGGGGTGGGGAGGGGAGGGAGTGTGGGGGGGGGGAGGAGGGAGGGGGGGAGGAGTGGTTGAGGGAGAAGCTGATTGCCTCTTGACTAAAAAATTTTGAACACTTTAGCTAGGTCACTAATTTTAGGAGGGTGGGTAAGCAAATAAGTTATAGGACAACAGCATGTATCAAACATCGTGTTCTTTGCATCATATGAATGCATGTTTGAATGTTTGAGATTATTACACTCATAATGATTGCACAATATTCAAATTTTGCTGCCTACAGTGATGTTATCTGTAAACTTTTCCCAAATTTGCAAACGGGAAGTGAATTGACATTACTTTTCCCCCAATTGGGTCGTCAGAATATAAAAGTTTTAGTTTACTAATGTAAATTATACAATGTTCATGGACTATAATGCGCCTGTCTAGAAAGTAAAAAGTCTGGGTTGAAGTGTGCAGTGGTTTGAATCCTCTTTGGGCTCAAAACTTGCCTCCCGTCCATTAGACCATGAGTGGTGGTCTGGGGCTAGTTTTTGGACGAGACAATAAACAGAGGTCCCTCGTGTTACGTATAATTATTTAGCGCGCGTCCACGGATGAAGAAAAAGAGGCAGACCAAGGAAGAGATGGGAAGACAACATCAGCGAATGGACAGGCCTACAACTCAACAAAATTTTGAGAATGGCAGAACAGAGAGAGGAATGGAGGAAAATGGTTGCCAAGTCTTCAGGGGTGCCCCCACGGTCGCCAGACTAAGGGATAGATAGATAGATAGTAGATAGATAGATAGATAGATAGATAGATAGATAGATAGTATGTAGGTAGGTAGGTAGGTAGGTAGGTAGGTAGGTAGGTAGGTAGATAGGTAGATAGATAGAGATAGATAGATAGATAGATAGATAGATAGATAGATAGATAGATAAAATTAGAGAGAGAGAGGAGAGAGAGAGAGAGAGAGAGGAGAGAGAGGAGAGAGAGAGAGAGAGAGAGAGAGAGAGAGAGAGAGAGAGAGAGAGATAGTAGCAAAAACAACTTGAATAAAGACTTGAGTTGAGTTTATTTTTCACAAGTCAAATACAAAACAAAACAATATTGCAACATTAAGATTTTCCCTGCTCTTTACATACCATTGATCAATTGATTGATGGATTGATTGATAGATGGACGGATGAATGGATTGATCAATTTATTGATTTGATTGATTGGTGGATGGATGGATGGATGGATGAATGGATGGATGGATGGATGGATGGATGGATGGATGGATGGATGGATTGGTGGACTGATTTCTTGATTTTATTGATTGATTGGTTGATGAACTGATTGATGAATTGATGAATTGATAAATGGATGGATGGATGGATGGATGGATGGATGGATGGATGGATGGATGGATGGATGGATGGATGGATGGATGGATGGATGGATGGATGGATGGATGGATTAATCTTTCACTCAGTCGTGACTGTGTCCTCAATCTCTGAAAACGGAAGTGGTTGGACCATGCTTGTGCATCGTCACGGAGTTGACAGGCCTGGCCTCGTGGATTTGACTCACTGACTTACGAATTACCTAGGGGAACATAGGGCCGTAACAACCCACCACCCCACCCCAACCCCTAACAGACTCAGTTCTGGGAGACCCTCTTCAGCTCGGCCCCCACGTCATTCCAGCCACCTGTCGTCCCTGCTTCGATGCTTCTGCAGCCAGGTCTGTTTCTGGTCGACCCACTTTCCGCTTCCCTCGTGGATTCCCGACCATTACAATACACGACTGATGGAGATCCAGTCCCCACCAGAAATCGTGATTGTTCCGCGGTCCTCCGAGGTGTCAGAGTCATTTCGCCAGAGTGGTGACTCCTTCTCCTCTGGTTTTGTCTTGTCATCATCATCGTCCTCCCAGGGACATTTTGCCTCAGGTTCATTCTCGGCCGTGGACCAGGGCTGATAGCCAGCGAGGAAGTCATGTCCTTGTCCTTGTCCCCTGTCCTGGTTCTGCTGCTCCTCTGTTGTCCCCCATCTGCACACATTGACAGTCAGTCATCCCTCTACACTCCCTCTCTCCCCCGTCTTCACACACTAATCGGATGAGACTATAAACCGATGTCCCGTGTGCGAACGCTCGCAAAATATCTTACGCACACATTAAAACCTGCTCCGCTTTCGAAAGAGTAGGTCATTGTGTGTTGGTGGGAACAGATGACAAAATTTACAAAACTGCATACACACGGGGACTGGATGGAAAAAAGCACCTCCAGTGCTGTCATTCATTGAGAGATTTGATCAAGTAAGGCGGGGGGGAGGGGGGGGGCATCATCATCATCATCATCATCATCATCATCATCATCTTCTTCTTCTTCATCTTCTTCTTCTTCCTCTTCTTCTTCTTCTTCTTCAAATGCTCAGACAACTACTACTGGTATCTATCACATGAGCGAAATTGTGTTGCACTGCCACTAAGCACCTGACAAGTCAGGCCCAGCGCA
The DNA here is from genome assembly GCA_030674155.1 of Stramonita haemastoma. Lineage (NCBI taxonomy): Eukaryota > Metazoa > Mollusca > Gastropoda > Neogastropoda > Muricidae > Stramonita > Stramonita haemastoma. The sequence goes on along the minus strand of CM060320.1, from coordinate 66,003,912 downwards.
TCGGCTCCAGCGTGAGAGAGAATTGTTTAAACCGAGGTCCCTTATGCAAATGCACACACCAGATCTTGTGCACACGTGTAAACACCTGCTTTGCCTTTTGGTAGAGAAGGCTATTGGGTGTCCGTAGGAAAAGATGACAATTTTGAAATAAAAACAAAAACAAACGCGTGCATACTGATGTCGTTTACAGACATTACCCCCCGAAGTCGAAATACAGCTACCTTGATCGTGAGCAAAAACGGTATCACTCTCAAAAACTCTCACCACTGATGAACCCGGGAGCTCGAGCAAAGAAACAGAAGAAGATAAAAAGTTATATATAAAAAAGAAGAAAAAGAAGCAATGATACCACATGCATCATCAAAAATCACAGTTTATATCTTTTCTCCACACACACAAAAAAACTGACACTAAGCTGACTGTTTCGAACCCTTTGAACAAACATGCAGACATGTGGTCAATCAGATCAAGAAGCCTAGGATGACCTCACCACCTTACTTACTCAGAGAAACCGGTGTCCCAGCTATAGGTGGAGCTGTGTCCATCCGTCAGAGCCAGCGTTGACTGCTGGGTGCCCCAGTAATTGTTGCCGCTGCTGCTGCTGGTGGCCATGTCGTTGTACATGTTCATCCAGGCAGGACTGTCCACATGATCACAGCAGTACAGTTAGGCTAAGCATATCATGAGAAGGAGGGGGATTATTTAGGCAATCCACACACGCACGCATGCACGCACGCACGCACGCGTGCGCATGAGCGCACATAGGCATACACGCAGCACGCAGCACGCACGTACACATGCACGCGCGCACACACACACGCACACGCACGCACGCAGGCACTCATGCACGCACGCACGCACGCACGCACGCACACGCACACACACACACTCGATAAGTAAATAACATGTCAATTGAAAAAAAAATCTACACTATAATACACTACACCAAACTACACTACACCAAACCACATTAAACTATACTACACTACTCTACACTACACTACACTCTACCAAACCAATCTACGCTACACTACACTACACTACACTACACTACACTACACTACACTACACTACACTACACTACACTACACTACACTACATATGACTCGAACCAACATATCACAACTGTCAAAAGACGCTATACTAAACGAAAGCACTAGGACTACTACTACTACTGCTGCTGCTGCTGCTGCTGCTACTACTACTACTACTACTACTACTACTACTACTACTACTACTACTACTACTACTACTACTACTACTACTACTACTACTACTACTACTGCTGCTGCTGCTGCTGCTGCTGCTGCTGCTGCTGTTACTACTACTACTACTACTACTACTACTACTACTACTACTACTACTACTACTACTACTACTACTACTGCTACTACTGCTGCTGCTGCTGCTGCTGCTGCTGCTGCTGCTGCTACTACTACTACTACTACTACTACTACTACTACTACTACTACTACTACTACTACTACAGCTGCTGCTGCTGCTGCTGCTGCTGCTACTACTACTACTACTACAGCTGCTGCTGCTGCTGCTGCTACTACTACTTCTACTTCTACTACAACTGCACAAGCTGTTTATTATCTGTGTACAGTTTCTCTGAAGAAGCAAACACTGCAGCAATTTTACACTATAGAAAAACTAACTGCGGAAAAGACATGAGTGACAGAGACGAGAGGCAGAGACAAGAGGTACAGTGGCAGAGACAAGAGGCAGAGACAAGAGGCAGAGACAAGAGGTACAGTGGCAGAGACAAGAGGCAGAGACAAGAGGCAGAGACAAGAGGTGCAGTGGCAGAGACAAGAGGCAGAGAAACGAGGTACAGTGGCAGAGACAAGAGGTACAATGACAGAAACAAGAGGCAGAGACAAGAGGCAGAGACAGAAGCAAGAGGTACAGTGGCAGAGACAAGAAGTACAGTGGCAGAGACAGGAGGTAGAGAAAAGATTACAGTGGCAGAGACAAGAGGTACAGTGGCAGAGACAAGAGGTACAGTGGCAGAGAGAAGATTACAGTGACAGAGACAGTAGGCAGAGAGAAGATTACAGTGGCAGAGACAAGAGGTACAGTGGTAGAGATAAGAGGTACAGTGCTAGAGACAAGAGGTACAGTGGTAGAGACAAGAGGTACAGTGGCAGAGACAAGAAGTACAGTGGCAGAGACAAGAGGCAGAGACAAGAGGTACAATGGCAGAGAGAAGATTACAGTGGCAGAGACAAGAGGTACAGTGGCAGAGACAAGAGGTACAGTGGCAGAGACAAGAGGTACAATGGCAGAGAGAAGATTACAGTGGCACAAACAAGAGGTACAGTGGCAGAGATAAGAGGTACAGTGCTAGAGACAAGAGGTACAGAGTCAGAGACAGGAAGCTGAGAGAAGATTACAGTGGCACAGACAAGAGGCAGAGACAAGAGGTAGAGTGGCAGAGACAAGAGGTAGAGTGGCAGAGACAAGAGGTAGAGTGGCAGAGACAAGAGGTACAGTGGCAGAGATAACAGGCAGAGACAAGATGTACAGTGGCAGAGACAAGAGGCACATAGGCAGAGACAAGAGGCACACTGACAGAGACAAGAGGTACAGTGGCAGAGACCAAGAGTTACAGTGACAGAGACAAGAGGCAGAGACAAGAGGCACAGTGGCAAACAAGAGGTACACTGACAGAGACAAGAAGCACAGTGGCAGAGACCAAGAGTTACAGAGACATAGACAAGAGGCACAGAGGCAAAAAAACAGAGCAGATCTTTCAGAGCACTGACTCCTGTGTGTCGTTGTAGTCCTCATAGTAGGGTGTGGGCATGTCGACGCCATAGTAGCTATCGTTGTTGTCGGCAGCCTGCTGTGTGGACTGTTCGGACCTGTAAGCTGCCTCTGTCCGCACCACCCTGCCATGTCACAAACACAGGGGAGGTTGGTTTTGCTAGGTCTGGGGTTGACTATGCACACACAAGTTTGGGGGTTGGGGTTTTTTTGGGGGGTTGGGGTTTGTTTGTTTGTTTGTTTGTTTGTTTTTGGGGAGGGGGGTTAGAATTGATTCAATAACACACAACTACGCATAACATTGAAGGAAAGATTATTCCAGCATGGATTCAAACACCAGGTATTGTCGCCAGGTATTGTACACGCACGCACTCACTCTCTCACACACACACACTAACACTAACACACACACACACACACACACACACACACCACACACACACACACACACACACACATACACACTCATTCACTCACTCACTCACTCACACACACACACATACCACACACACACACACACACACACACACACACCACACACACACGCGCGCGCACGCACGCACGCACGCACGCACGCACGCACGCACGCACACACACACACACACACACACACACACACACACACGACCCGGGTTCGATTCCCTAAGAGGGGATTTTTCCTCTGGAGTTAACATCAGTCCTGACTCCACTCTCCCCAAAAGTCCTTCGGATGAGACTATAAACCAAGGCCCGTGTGCGAACACAGGCAGAACATCTTGTGCACACGTAAAATCCTGTTCCGCTTTTCGTAAGAGTAAGCCATCGTGTGCCGGTGGGAACAGATGACAAGATTTACAGAACTGCAGACAGACGGGGACTGATGAGGGCTCATCCAGGAGCCGAAACTCGAGTCAGGTGAGGCCAAAGGCATGGTTCTTACTCGGACATGCCTTCAATGCTGCCACTGAAAGACATTATTCCCTGGAATTTATTTTCATTTCATCTATTTTTATTTAAATCTTTGATAAGTCATTTTCAATATGATTGAGAAGTTGGTACCTGCACTTGTCTTAACCCACTACTTTTTCCTCAAGAAACAGACGGGGACTGTATGTAAAAAAAGCACATGAGTGCTTATTCTATTGTCCTCAATATAAAAGAAGAAGAAGAAAAAATAATAACACATACACACTCACCCCACCCCTACCCACCCACACACATTCACACCCCCTGTGGTATCCTCGGGCCGTCACGCTCTGCTGGCCATACGTGACAGCACCCCTGACGACCAGCCATGTCAGCCAGCCCAGACAACAGACAGTGATGGCCGCTCTTCTCCACCTCTTCACCAGCAACCCTCCCCTTCCACTTCACCCCACCCCATACCCTCCACACCCTCCAAGTCCTCACCCCCTCATCAGGCTGAATCATCCCCTCCTCCAATTGAGGATCTGACCACTACCTCCCACCCTCCCTCCGACCACCCTCCCACCCTCCCTCCTCCAATAGACGATGTGACCATCACCTCCCACCCTCCCTCAGACCTCTCAAATGATCTTCAATCCCCCCCACCTGAGGAAGAAGCTGAAACACTCCACTCTCCCCCACCACCCCCTCTTCCACCAATGAAAAAGGAAATTCTCAGCCTCTCACCCCTCCCCCTCTGCTTCCCCATGCGAACCTCAATCTCACCCCTCTCCCACATCCACCCCCAACCAACCCACCCTTCACCCCAAAACCTCTCCATCCCTTTCCACCCCTTCCCCCACAGCAGAACAAGATGTTTCTTCCCCTCTCACCCCCTCCCCCTCTCCTTCCCCATGCGATCATCAATCTTGCCCCCTCCCAACCCTGACCAACTGGCACTCCACTCCAAAGCCTCTCCATCAACAACAGTTAACGCAACACAAACAGACAACGCACCACAAAATCTCTCTCAAATGGACAACAGGGAAATTATAACCATGCTTCATGATCAACTCATTGCAGCCAATATCACTATCGCCAACATGCAGAAAGAAATACACACACTCAAAACACAAATATCACAAATAGATCAAGAAACAAAACACAACAGCCAGGTCATCTCCGATGCTGAAACAAGAGTTAAGAGCTCCATAAAGGTGATAGAAAGAGACGTTTCACAGCAAATAATGGAACTCCAAAACAACCAAGAAAACCAGTCAGGCCACATGAAAGAAATCAATTCCAAACTACAATCACTAAAAGATAGTCAGCACAACATCAACAATACTACCAAGAAACAGATACAAACACTCACTGCAACAAAACACACAAAACACATTAGCAGTCAGACTGACAACAATACTGAAACACTTGCAGAACAACTCACAGAGGTAGAATACAATATAAACACATCCAACAGATATGCCCTGCTCTCAGACAAAACAAAGACTGACGCTTCTTCACTCTCAACACTCACACAAAAGAAGACAAGCAACAACACTCCAGCAACTTCACACAAAACCACAAGCAAACAGCCTCTCCTTACAAACACACCTCATCAGACACCCGCACACTCCTTCCGCATACACCAAACCCCAAATTCTGATTCCCATTCCCAAAAGCACCATGAAAACACCCCCCATTCCAGCCCCCTGAAAACCCTCCAGCAAAAAACAGTCCCCATAGAGTGTAACACCTTGTTGTTAGGTGACTCCGTGCTGAAAGGGGTGGACGAGAAAAAGATGTCAGTGGGTGGCCGGCAAGTCTGCAACCTGTCAGTACCAGGCCTGACAGTACAACACTTGTGTCAGTGGCTGTCAACACGCCGCCCCTCTCCACACATAAAGCACGTCACCTTCCACGTGGGGATAAATGACTGTAAAGCAGGATCAGTCACAAAAGCAGAATGGACAAAACTGATCCACCTGCTGAAAAAGGTCTTCCCCCATGCTGCTCTCCAGGCCTCCTCCATCCTCCCCCCCTTCGGACGACATCCACTGAAGGACAAAGCTTCACGGTCGACGGCTACTCTTGGGGAAGCCTGCCGTCAAGAGAGGGTTGTGCTTATTGACAACACCCCCTCCTTCCTCACCAGGACTGGGGCGCCCAAAAAAGCGCTTTATGACGATCAAATACATCCCAGCCCTCAGGGCATCAGAACTCTTGCCCTCAACATACGTTTCCCCGGAAACCACCGCCAGCCGCCAGCCGTGAGGCCTGAGATGAACAACAGACCCTATGTACATCCCCAGGACAGAAAGTCTACCTATGCTGAAGCAGCCAGAGGTGTACGTACACGATCTGCTGCCTCCAACATAGGGACGACTTCTCCAACCCCACCCAACCGTGCGACTAGCGACAAAGCCACACTAGGTCTATTACTGGACAGAAACTTTCCGATCCCAAGCCTAGGAACCCCCATTGTTCAGAAGTCACAAGTGTGTTAGGAAGACAACACTCCGTGGCAGTTACACAGCCACTTGTGAAAGTACTTTCGGAACTACTTCAATGTTTGACCCATTAGTGTGTGCCAGTGTGAGTGTGAGTGTGTGTGTGTGTGTGTGTGTGTGTGTGTGTGTGTGTGTGTGTGTGGTGTGTACCAGTGAGTGTGTGTAGAGGGGAAGAGGAGGGGGGGAGTGTGTGTTTGAGTGTATGTGTAAGTGAACATGTGTATGCATGTTTCACCACGTGTGTGTGTCTGTTTGTGTGTATGTAAGCATGCGTGAGTACGTGTGTGTGTGCGTGCGTGCGTGAGTGTATGCGTGCGTGTGTGCGTGCGTATGTGTGCGTGTGTGTGTGTTTGTGTGTCTGTGGATATGCCGGTGAGCATGTGTGTGCTTGCGTGGTATGTAAGCATGCGTGCTTGCGTGTGCGTATGCACCCCGTGAGTACGTGTATAATAATTATGTGAACGTGTGTGTGCATGCGTGTGTGTGCATGCGTGCGATAAATGTCTGCCTGCAAGCCTGCATCAAACATACAGCCCATGTATAATGTTCTAAACAATTACAAATGTGTTGTGCAGGTGTCCAAATGTTAAATGCAGTGTTTGCATCGATGATAAATGATTGCTTCAATTTTTCGTGAATGGATCTCTCTCTCTCTCTCTCTCTCTCTCTCTCTCTCTCTTTCTCTCTCTCTCTCCATACTTTCACCCAGCCCCTACCCCCCCCCCTTTTTTTTTTTTTTTTTTTTTTTTTTTACATCAAACGATGTTGATTAACGTCATGCTGCAGTGTGTATTCCATTTGAGTGGAAAAATTGCCTTCTATATCTAGCAGGTATATCAGGATCCAGAGACTCTTGCAACAGGGCAGTTGTTGTGTTGGGCTAGTGTGGATTGGAGTTTTGAACCAATTCTCGATACTATATTTTCGTTTGCTTTTTTCATTTATTATTCTTTGTCACTGTATTTCTTTGTGTTTAGTATCATATTAATATTTAGTGTGTGATTGGTTATATTGATTTAGCAAAATTTGTTGTATCTTAGTTTTTCTTAAAAAATTTTTCCCAATTTATATGCTTTATTATTTTTTATGACTATATGATTTATGTAAAACCGGGACTGGATTCAAAAAGTTGTTTATTATAACACATTCATTCCTTACAGATTTTGATTTGTGTTGATATTTAAGTTTTCGAAATTGTATTATAGCTTATTTTGTTTAAAAAATTGTTAATCATCTCCTATTTTGATAGATCTTATATACATACATATATAAAAACAATCAATCTTAACATGTCTCTAACTTTAGACAAGTGGCCCACAAAGCAAGGCCTCCGTGTAGGCTACCTGAATATCAACAATGCAACAAACAAAAAAGATGATATTTCGACCATACTGCACAACGATGGGAATCAATTTCATTTGTTTTGCCTTGCTGAATCTCGACTCTCACCACACGTAACTGACACATGCATGAATATCCCAGGATATCAGATCTTTCGACAGGATCCACACAAGCCCAAGTCCACTGGGTTATTAACATATTTTGCTTCTTCACTGAGTTGTAAAAGACTATACAACTTTGATGTTTATGACATTGAATCGATTTGGATTGAAATAAAATTAAAACACAATAGTCCAATATTAATAGGATTCATATACAGAAATCCTTCGGAAACCACAGAATGGTTTGAAAAATTCAACTCTCTTATGGATGAAGTGACACTTTTAAACTATGAAACAATTATTCTTGGGGATTTTAACATCGATTTATTAAAACCCAAGCCTAAATGGAGTCACAACATTACTATGCATGGCCTGGAACAACTAATAGACAAACCAACTCGGGTAACAGATAACTCTAGAACATTGATAGATCATATCTATACTACTACAAAACAAAACATAGCAGAAGTATGTGCCCCCTCCTGTGGATGCAGTGATCACAATGCTGTGTGTTTTACTTGGTTTAAACATCGTGTCAAAATTCCCAAAGTTGGACATAAAACCATCTTTTACAGAAAATTTAATAATTTCAGCGAACAAGACTTTCTTTCAGACTTGATAAACTCGCCATTCCAAGACATTTATCAAATCAGAGACCCCAATGAAGCTGCAGAATTCTGGATTACCACATTTATATCAGTGTATGATAGGCATGCCCCCTTCATCAAAAAAGAGTTAAAGAAAAAATTAAACCTCCTTGGATAACAAAAGACATAGAGTCTGAAATGCGCTTAAGAGACCATTTGAAAACCCATGGTACAAAAGAAGAATTTAAAATGCAAAGAAACAAAGTAACTTCACTAAAACGCAGATCAAAACGTGATTACTTTCAAAAACTGTTAATCACAACTACCGACTCTCGCCAGGTATGGAAAGCCATCAATATTTTAAATAATAGACCTATATCAAAAAGCCAAAAGACAGTTAAAGACATAACAGCTGATGAACTGAACACCCATTTCTCAAACATCGCTACTAAAATCATATCATGCGATAAGTCAAATGAAAATGATCTCCAATACTTAGAACAATATATTGATTCAAAAGAAATTAAATTCCCGGTTGAATTATTGCCAATGACAATTAAAGACGTGTTGGAAAGTCTATCTCTCAACAAAAATTCCAGAACACGTGACCTTGACAATCTGGATGGAAAAATATTGAAACTTTCTGGTCCTATTATAGCTGAAACACTGACATATCTATATAACTTGTGCATAGATAAAAGCAACTTTCCTCTCATATTTAAAAAGGCAAAAGTCATACCAGTCCACAAATCAGGAGATTCCTCTTGTCCTTCAAATTACAGACCAATTTCAATCCTATCGGTCTTATCTAAACCCATCGAAAAAACATATCCAAAAATCTTTATATTCCTACTTTGTTAACAACAATCTAATAAATGAAGATCAGTCAGGCTTTCGTAAAAACTATTCTTGTCACACAGCTCTAACTCAACTTACAGACAGTCTCTTACACAACATAAATGAAAATAACTATACAGGCCTAATTTTTGTTGACTTTGAAAAAGCATTTGATGTAATTAATCACTCCTTGCTCGTGCGTAAACTTCACCTATATAAACTAACACCTGAAATAATCAATCTTTTAAAAAGTTTTTTGTTAGATAGACAGCAGCTGGTAACTGCAAATAATCAAACATCAGAATTAGTATCTATTAAATATGGAGTACCACAAGGATCAATATTGGGTCCTCTTTTGTTCTCAATATATGTAAATGATTTACCCTTATTTCTAGATTGTAGCTGTGAAATGTTTGCTGATGACACATCCCTCTATTGTAGTGATACTGACCCCCACAGGCTAACACTCAAACTCCAAAACAATATCAACAAATTGATTACATGGACTCAATTAAACCATATGTCCTTAAATGCACAAAAAACTAAGAGTATGTACGTACTAGCAAGACAAAAGAGGCAAAAAATGAAAAGTAAATTTCAACCTCTGTTGATAGATCAAAAAATTATTGAAGAAGTGGACTCACACAAAATTCTGGGTGTAATTATCGACAAAAATCTTACTTGGACTGACCATGTGATGGCACTAGGAAAACGTCTTACAAACAAGGTACGTCAGCTATCAAAAATAAAACACTTTCTAGATAGTCATTCACGCAAACTCTTTTTTTGTGGACACATCTTGCCTATAGTTGACTATGCCTCATCTCTTTGGGACAACTGCAGTGAAACTAATTTGAAATTCATTCATCGATTATATAAAAGAGCACTAAAACTTGTCCTATTAAAATCAAGCTCCCTAACCATCAATGATTATAAGCAAACAAATATTCTTACATTCCAAAACAGGCTTTATTTCAATAAAGCTCTATTTGTACAAAAAGTTGTCAATGGAAATGCCCCTCCCAAGATCACCAAGAGATTCAAAATTAATGAGCACAGGCATAACCAT
>CM060320.1:65978810-65988810 GCA_030674155.1 Stramonita haemastoma | reverse complement strand
GTCACAGCAGATTTTGCTGCATGAAATTCAGGCTGCTCTCCCCCAGGGAGAGCGGGTGGCCACAAGTACAGCGCCTGACCATTATTTTTGTCTTTTCCTGTCTGCAACTGTATTTGTTTCCCCACCAGAGTGGCTTTTTTCTACAGAATTTTGCCAGTTACTACCTCTTGTTGCCGTGGGTCCTTTTACGTGCACTAAATAATTATTTTTAACACATGGGACCTCGGTTTATCGACTCATCGGAAAGACTATGCCCAGACAACCACTCATGGTGTAATGGATGGGGAAAAGGTTTGGGCCCAAACGGGATTCGAACCACCGTACACTCCGACCCTGACATTTCACTTTCTAGGTAGGCGCGTTACCTCTAGACCACCAATCTTTTGACCTTATCACTTATAGAAAAAAAATTAAGTTTTTTTTGCCTAAACCATTACTTATTAGTTGTCTTTTATTATTTTAAAGATAAAGAATGATATCATTAACTGAATAAATATCCAAGAAACCTAAGAATCATTAAAAAATCCCAGTCTGATATTGACAAACACGAAGCTTAGGGCCTGTAACATAATTATGTAATCTCAGTTACTGTAAGGAAGTTCTCTATGTTGTCTTAAATTAAACTGTAAAAACAATACTGTTTCAACATCAGAACACTTGTGATAGAAATACACTTTCAGAAAACATGTGATGGAAATGGTTCTTAAAGATTTTCAGAAATCCTAGGATGGAGATGACTATCAAAGACTTTCAGAAAACGTGTGATGGAAATGATTATCAAATTTCAGATTTCAAATTCTTTATTTCCTGTCATCCCTTTAGGGATATGGAGGATTCTACATTACAGCAATAAACAAAATCATATCTAAACAACATGCATACACCATGTAGCTGAATAATTGAACAAATACCATAAAACACACAAAAAATTGTCCGTTTTTACGCATCAAACTCAAACAGTTTTCATGTTTTTTCTGATGATCATTTGAACAACATTGAGCAGAGACTTCTTATTTGGTGAAGAAAAGAGGTTTGTTTGTTTTTTAAAAAGAAAAGAGTTGTCCATACTTCAAAGTGTTTGGAAGTTTAGGGTAATATATTGGTATACATATTTTACGAGTCTCATTACACATTAGACAAATAAAAATGTAAGGAAATTTGTCACCAATATCACCACTCTTGCATTTTGCACTGTATCTATCATTTCTTTGAATTCCATCAAAACGTAGGGATATTGATAGGCAGATTGTTGTTATTTGTGCCAGACTAACTTCAGGAAACATGCCATGGAAAAAGTCAAGTATCAAAAACTGTCAGAAAACCTGTGATGAAAGTTCTACCGATCAAAGACTTACTGTGACCAACTGCAGTCAGCAAAGGTTCAACGTCTCTCTGTCCTCAAACTGATTCCGTCTCCTTATATCAAGGCCTGTCTGATTCAGAGACTGACCAATCACCTGTAAGCTGATGTAACTGACCACCCACCCCTGGATTGAGAAATTTGTGACCCTCCACCACATAATGAGTCGTATTGCACCAGGGGCCAATTTTTATTTATTAACATGTTATTTAAATAATCTGCAATAACTAAGCTATTCAAGACAGAAAGCAGATTGAAAATCGGACACTTCTATGAAAAGTTAGTACAAATTAAAGAGGTAGACTGCAGAAAGTGGTAAAAGGAGAAATTGACAAGATTTGCATCCTAATAGGTGGTCAGAATGAAGGCTTGGATGTTTTTAAAAAGGTGCTTTTAAAGCCAAAGGAACCAAAATTATACCAGGATACTTCAGTGCAGGGTATAGAAAAATGGCTTTAGCTTCATAATCAATCAAAAATTAATATCAAAATAGACAACATGACCACTTTTCTGCCTAAAATGGCTCCTAGAGCAAAAGTGGGACAGGGTGCAGAACAACTCATTTCATGGTGGCGCCAGTAAACTAACCACCTATGATGACAGATCATGGGTCACGTGGTGTGTTTCTCATGGGTTCACCTTGAAGCTAGGCTAGCCCTGACGTGTTCTTTGTTGTGTTTGATTGGTTGGTTGGTTGGTTTGAATTTTTCCCACACACGTGCAACTTTCAAGCAGTTTCCACCCAGACTTCTCAAAGGGACTAACCAACGTGTGAATCACTTGACACTTAACCCACAATCTCTCATGGCCGGGTCAGTCTTGACAGCGTCATTCTGTAGTCCAGTCTCCTTATAGACTAGGCTACTCTAGCCTACTAGGCATCTATTCTGCCCGGTCACTCCATCACATGTGGACCTGAGGTGTTTGGACCGTGTCTTTCAAGTTGTCGATGTTTAGGCCTAGTTTTGACACCTGCTAGCCAGTAGACAAGCTGCAGTGAACAGGAGTGTTTCCTTCAGTCGATCCAACTCTTTGTCCAGGTGGAAAAATACACACACACACACAGACACACACACGCACGCAGCACATACACACACACACGTGTATACATATATATATATATATGCATTTTTTTAATGGGTGGTGCTGCACTTGTGGAGCAGGATGCTTCTCCCCTTCACGCAGAGATATCTGTGACAAAGTGGTATACATTTTTAAAAAAAAATTGTTTAAAAAAATAAAGCTAGGCAGCATTGCCGGACAATACTTGAACAACCCACCACGATGACTAGCTAGATAACTAGACCACCCCCCACCCCCACCCCCACCCCTTAGTATACACTTGATTTACTTGACTTACGCCTATGAATTCCCGTGGGAACGCCTATGAATTCCCGTGGGAACTAAGGACTGCAACAACACCCCTCCAACCAACTCGGTTCTAGAAGATTCTCTTTAGTTCGGCCCCCCATGTCATTCCGGCCTTAGTAGCCTATAGCCTGGTGTCCATTTCTCCACCAGTGATGGGGAATTCTCTGAGCAGTTGCAAGCTTGGTTGGTTTCTTTAACTTGCAACTGTAATGGTTCCTGGCTGAACATGGGCAAACCAAGCATTGGAATGACTTTGATGTGCTGGTGATACATTGTTCTTGTACTTCTCTCTCTCTCTCTCTCTCTCTCTCTCTCTCTCTCTCTCTCTCTCTCTCTCTCTCTCCTCTCTCTCTCTCTCTCTCTCTCTCTCTCTCTCTCTCTCTCCACATCTTGCCACACTTAAATCCTGTTCCACTTTTCGTGAGACTAGGCCATCGTGTGCCGGTGGGAACAGATGACATTTACAAAACTGCATACACACGGGGACTGGATGTAAAAAAGCACAAGAGTGCTTATTCCATTATCCTCGATATAAAAGAATCTCTCTCTCTCTCTCTCTCTCTCTCTCTCTCTCTCTCTCTCTCTCTCTCTCTCTCTCTCTCTCTCTCTCGGATAGCCTAGTGGTCAGAACATTGCGCTGGCAATTTGAAGACCCGAGTTCGAGTCCGGTCGAGGAGATTTTTCTCCTGGAGTTAACATCAGTGCTGACTCCACTCTCCCCAAAAGTCCTTCGGATGAGACTTTAAAACCGAGGCCCCGTGTGCGAACGCACGCAGAACATCTTGCGCACACCTTAAATCCTGTTCCGCTTTTCGTAAGAGAAGGCCATCGTGTGCCGGTGGGAACAGATGACATTTACAAAACTGCATACACACGGGGACTGGATGTAAAAAAGCACAAGAGTGCTTATCCCATTATCCTCGATATAAAAGAATAAATCAAATCAAATCAAATCAGTCTCTCTCTCTCTCTCTCTCTCTCTCTCTCTCTCTCTCTCTCTCTCTCTCTCTCTCTCTCTCTTCTCTCTCTCTCTCTCTCTCTCTCTCTCTCTCTCTTACAAGAGTGGAATGGGTCTATAGTGGCTAAAGACATATATCAGACATATAGACTGTTTAAAGCTGACTTTGGATGTGAACTTTATTTCGAATACATGGCTATAAAATGTTTTAGGGATTGTTTAGTTAAACTTCCTCTCGGCTTGCTACCAATTAATAGATCATCTTTCAGGAGAACTTTTAAGAAGGATACTGACTACATGTGTATGCCTAAGTTGTGTAAGGTAGTGGAAGATGAAGAACATTTTATAAGAAATTGTATTCTGTATGAAAATCTAAGGTATAAGTACTTGGTCCCAATCGATCAGCCATACGTAAATGTGTTGAAATATGGCTCTGTATTTACCATTCGTAGGCTAAGTTTATATCTTTTCAATGCCTTAAAAATAAGGCAGGATTTTGTTGAAAACTTGGAGACCTGACAAACAAATAACATCATTTAAAAGAGGTCAGTTTAATCTAAAAGGACACATGTTCACACTTGATATGTTTTAGTAGTTGCCATATATGTCATGAGGTTTTATTTTATTTTTGCATTATTTGCTTTGCTTTGCTATGCTTTGTTTACCCCATTCTTGGGGCTGGTGGCCTGAAGAATAAATCTTGTTCATGTTCATGTTCATGTTCTCTCTCTCCCTCTCTCCTCTCTCTCTCTCTCTCCTCTCTCTCTCTCTCTCTCTCTCTCTCTCTCTCTCTCTCTCTCTCTCTCTCTCTCTCTCTCACGCAGCAGATAGATAATTCCTCTTGTGTTTCGTTATATAATTTTATTATAAAGTTCGGGCATATATTTCCCTTTGCATGAAGCCTATTAATGACGCGCGTAGGAACCTGTGAATGTGTGTGTGTGTGTGTGTGTGTGTGTGTGTGTGTGTGTGTGTGTGTGTGTGTGTGTGTGTGTGTGTGTGTGTGTGTGTGTGGGGTGTGTGAGAGAGAGAGAGAGACAGAGACAGAGACAGAGACAGAGACAGAGACAGACACACACAGAGAGACAAGAGAGAGAGAGAGAGAGAGAGAGAGAGAGAGAGAGAAGAGTGTGTGTGTGTGTGTGTGTGTGTGTGTGTGTGTGTGTGTGTGTGTGTGTGTGTGTGTGTAAATCATCATCCATTTTTCTTTCTTATCATTAATGCTATGTGGAGGTTTTTTGTTTTGTTTTGGGATATCTGTTCTATGTAATTTTTTTGTTATTAATAGTAGAAGTAGGCACCCATCAGTCTCTAAAGACTTCTCGGAAGACTATGGAGATGCGCTCTAGTCTTTACAGCGCAAAGCCTGGGTAAGTATGGAGGGCAAGCTGTTACCCATGCAACAGACACCCCCCCCCCCTCCCCCTCTCCACGCCACTGGAATGATCCATTAGAAAGGCAATGACCGATAAGAATGGTTCCAGTACCGTCGCAGGAGCCACCAGAACATTGCCATATACAACCCCCAGCCGCCCGGGGACTCCAACTCCCCGATTTTTCCTCAGGGATGGTGTCTAAACACGACACCTGTGTGCATGCTGGGGGGGGGGTTTGATATAATTTTGTCATCTGCTCCTACCGGCACACGATGGCCTGCTCTTCCGAAAGGCGGAACGGGGTTTAACGTGTGCGCGAGATGTTCTGGGTGCGTTCGCACACGGGGCCTCGGTTTATAGTTTCATCCAAATGAATGGCTATTGATAGTGGGTGTTTTTTTTTAATATACTAGAGGTATGCATTGGTTAAAATTCTTATGTCGTTTATTAAAATTATTGATTTGTATGACTTTTTTTGGATAGATCGTGGTGGGATGATATTTTTCAATTATTGAATTCGTTGCCTTTTCTTGTTGCCACTTACTTATTTGCGTGTTTTTAATTTTTTTTAAATATCATTATCATCATTTGATTGTTGATTGCTTATTTCAGTTCTTTCTGTGTGTACTTCTTGCTATTTTAATATTCTTTTCATTTTGTTTTGTTTTTGCGTTTTTTTCTCTTCATACTCTCTTCACGTTTTCTTTCTTTTTTTTTAAATTTTGTCAGAGTTTTTTTTATATTACGTTATCCCTGATAAAGACCAGGACTGGATGTAGAAATGCACATGAGTGCTTATTCATTATCCTCAAATAAAAGATTTTGATTGATTGATTGATTGATTGATATCTCAACATATAAAAATAATTACATATTTATGTAGAGAGAGTTTTGTTTTTGTTTTTATAGTCCTTAAACATGGCAAGGGGTATAACAAACTGTTTTTTTTTAAGTTAAAGAAGGAAAAAAAAAAACTTCCCAAGCGGGGAATCGAACCCCGGCCGTCGCGGTGAGAGCGCGAAATCCTAACCACTAGACCACTTGGGATTTCATATCTGTGTAAGCTAGTCAAGGATGTTCTTTAACCCTGCCAAGAAACCCTTGTTATTGTTGTTATTATTGGTTCCTTCGCATTCCACCTTTATCGCCCTCCCTTGTCATTTGATGTAGATGCTGTGCTGGTCTTTTTATTATTTTTATTCTTTTACATCCAGGATAATGGAATCAGCACTCATGTGCTTTTTTTCATCCAGTCCCGTGTGTATGCAGTTTTGTAAATATTGTCATCTGTTCCCACCGGCGCGCATGATCCCTCCGGTAGGTCTATCTTTGTTTTCGTCCGGCATAGGGGACTGGTCTGTAGAGCCAGGCCTTGTAGGCTAGTCTACTCTTGGTCTGTAGAGCTAGGCCTTGTAGGCTAGTCTGCTCTTGGTCTGTAGAGCTAGGCCTTGTAGGCTAGTCTGCTCTTGGTCTGTAGAGCTAGGCCTTGTAGGCTAGTCTGCTCTTGGTCTGTAGAGCCAGGCCTTGTAGGCTAGTCTGCTCTTGGTCTGTAGAGCCAGGCCGTGTAGGCTAGTCTGCTCTTGGTCTGTAGAGCCAGGCCTTGTAGGCTAGTCTGCTCTTGGTCTGTAGAGCTAGGCCTTGTAGGCTAGTCTGCTCTTGGTCTGTAGAGCCAGGCCTTGTAGGCTAGTCTGCTCTTGGTCTGTAGAGCCAGGCCTTGTAGGCTAGTCTGCTCTTGGTCTGTAGAGCCAGGCCATGTAGGCTAGTCTGCTCTTGGTCTGTAGAGCCAGGCCATGTAGGCTAGTCTGCTCTTGGTCTGTAGAGCCAGGCCTTGTAGGCTAGTCTGCTCTTGGTCTGTAGAGCCAGGCCTTGTAGGCTAGTCTGCTCTTGGTCTGTAGAGCCAGACCTTGTAGGCTAGTCTGCTCTTGGTCTGTAGAACCAGGCCTTGTAGGCTAGTCTACTCTTGGTCTGTAGAGCTAAGCCTTGTAGGCTAGTCTGCTCTTGGTCTGTAGAGCTAGGCCTTGTAGGCTGGTCTGCTCTTGGTCTGTAGAGCTAGGCCTTGTAGGCTAGTCTACTCTTGGTCTGTAGAGCTAGGCCTTGTAGGCTAGTCTGCTCTTGGTCTGTAGAGCTAGGCCTTGTAGGCTGGTCTGCTCTTGGTCTGTAGAGCTAGGCCTTGTAGGCTGGTCTGCTCTTGGTCTGTAGAGCTAGGCCTTGTAGGCTAGTCTGCTCTTGGTCTGTAGAGCTAGGCCTTGTAGGCTGGTCTGCTCTTGGTCTGTAGAGCTAGGCCTTGTAGGCTAGTCTGCTCTTGGTCTGTAGAGCTAGGCCTTGTAGGCTAGTCTACTCTTGGTCTGTAGAGCTAGGCCTTGTAGGCTAGTCTGCTCTTGGTCTGTAGAGCTAGGCCTTGTAGGCTAGTCTACTCTTGGTCGTGCAATGTGAGCCCCTAGGAGCTCATTACTGGGAGCTTGCGCGTGGTGTGTGTGTGTGTGTGTGTGTGTGTGTGTGTGTGTGTGTGTGTGTGTGTGTGTGTGTGTAAGGGGGGTTGGGGGACGGGGTACACTTTTTTTAAAGAATCTCATGTGGCTCAGAGTACAGGTGGTAGAGATGAGATGTTTCCGGAGACTCCTTGGCATCTCATTCAGAGACCACATACAAGAGGGGGAAAGGAGAGGGGGGGCACTGCTTTTTACTTTTTTAAAATTATTATTACCCTCCCCCTCCACCCCCCTCCCCCTCCACCCTTCCCCCTACCCCACCCTCCCCCAACCTCCCCTCCACCCTTCCCCCTACCCCACCCTCCCCCAACCTCCCCTCCACCCCCCCTCCCCCTCCACCCTTCCCCCTCCCCCACCCTTCCCCACCATCTCCTGCCCCCATAGATAGAGAGATAGAGAGAAAAGAACCCACGGCAACAAGGGAGTTGTCACTAGCAAAATTCTGTAGAAAAAAGCCACTCTGACAGGGAAACAGGAACAGAAAAAAAAAGCAGTGGCACTGCTGTTGAAGCGACGTGCTCTTCCCGGGGAGAGCAGCCCGAATTTCATGCAGAGAAATCTGCTGTGACATAAAGTTGTGTAAAATGTAAGAGTAGTACACACACACACACACACACACACACACACACACACACAACACACACACACACACACACACACACACACACACACACACACACACACACAGATAGATAGATAGATAGATAGATAGATAGATAGATAGATAGATAGATAGATAGATAGATAGATAGATAGATAGATAGATAGATAGGAAGATAGATAGATAGATAGATAGATAGATAGATAGATAGATAGATAGATAGATAGATAGATAGATAGATAGATAGATAGATAGATAGATAGATAGATAGATCAAATGAGAGAAGAGAGAGAGAGAGAGAGAGAGAGAGAGAGAGAGAGAGAGAGAGAGAGAGAGAGAGAGAGAGAGAGAGAGAGAGAGAGAGAGAGAGAGAGAGAGAGAGAAGAGAGAGAGAGAGAATCAAAAACAACTTGAATAAAGACTTGAGTTGAGTTTATTTTTCACAAGTCGAATACAAAACAAAATATTGCAACATTAAGATTTTCCCGTGCTCTTTACATACCATTGATCAATTGATTGATGAATTGATTGATAGATGGACGGATGAATGGATTGATCAATTGATTGATTTGATTGATTGGTGGATGGTGATTGATAGATGGACGAATGAATGGATTGATCAATTGATTGATTTGATTGATTGGTGGATGGATGGATGGATGGATGGATGGATGGATGGATGGATGGATGGATGGATGGATGGATGGATGAACTGATTGATGAATTGATGGATGGATGGATGGATGGATGGATGGATGGATGGATGGATGGATGGATGGATGGATGGATTAATCCTTTCACTCAGTCGTGACACTGTCCTCAATCTTGAAAACGGAAGTGGTTGGACCACGCTTGTGCATCGTCACGGAGTTGACAGGCCTGGCCTCGTGGACTTGACTAACTGACATATAAGTTACTAAGGGAACATAGGGCCGTAACAACCCCCCCCCCACCCCCCACCCCAACCCCTAACGGACTCAGTTCTGGGAGACCCTCTTCAGCTCGGCCCCCACGTCATTCCAGCCACCTGTCGTCCCTGCTTCGATGCTTCTGCAGCCAGGTCTGTTTCTGGTCGACCCACTTTCCGCTTCCCTCGTGGATTCCCGACCATTACAATACACGACTGATGGAGATCCAGTCCCCACCAGAAATCGTGATTGTTCCGAGGTCCTCCGAGGTGTCGGAGTCATTTCGCCAGAGTGGTGACTCCTTCTCCTCTGGTTTTGTCTTGTCATCATCATCGTCCTCCCAGGGACATTTTGCCTCGGGTTCATTCTCGGCCGTGGACCAGGGCTGATAGCCAGCGAGGAAGTCATGTCCTTGACCTCGTCCCCTGTCCTGGTTCTGCTGCTCCTCTGTTGTCCCCCATCTGCACACATTGACAGTCAGTCAGTCCTCTACACTACACCTCCTCTCCCTTCCTTCCCCCTCTGCACACAGTAACAGTCAGTCAGTCCTCTACACTACACCTCCTCTCCCTTCCTTCCCCCTCTGCACACAGTAATAGTCAGTCAGTCCTCTACACTACACCTCCTCTCCCTTCCTTCCCCCTCTGCACACAGTAATAGTCAGTCAGTCCTCTACACTACACCTCCTCTCCCTTCCTTCCCCCTCTGCACACATTGACAGTCAGTCAGTCCTCTACACTACACCTCCTCTCCCTTCCTTCCCCCTCTGCACACATTGACAGTCAGTCAGTCCTCTACACTACACCTCCTCTCCCTTCCTTCCCCCTCTGCACACATTGACAGTCAGTCAGTCCTCTACACTACACCTCCTCTCCCTTCCTTCCCCCTCTGCACACATTAACAGTCAGTCATCCCTCTACACTCCCTCCTCTCCCTC
>CM060320.1:65971310-65973810 GCA_030674155.1 Stramonita haemastoma | reverse complement strand
GATGAGCACACACACACACATGTGTCAAGTTTACCTGTGCACTCTCCTGTGAGTTGCTGGAACCCTTTCTGGACATCCTGACCTGGCAGAACACGACACGTAAGCTTGGACCTGTATGAAAATTAAAATAATGTCCTTTTTGTGTCCACTGTGCAGACGTCAGTGCTCTTCTGTCTCTTGTCTGAATCAGTTGCACACTACAGTCCAGCCCTTACTGAGTTCGTCCTTTCACTGGTGTGATATGCGTGATCTAGCTGGAACTCTATGTGTCTGAAACTAAACACAGCAAAATCAAAATAAAATATATCCTACTGATTTCAGGAGATCGGTGCCCACTTTTTATAAACATTGCTATCTATAACCAAGATAGGAAAATTGTCTTAGACTTCTATGATGAATTCCTGGGTGCTGGGTTTTTTTTGGTGATTCTTATTTTCTGGTTTGTTTGTTGTTTGGTTTGTTTGAGGGGTTTGTTTGGAGGGGGTAGGGTTGCTCTTGTTTTGTTTTTGTGGTTAGGGTTTTGTTGTTGTTGTTGTTGTTTTTGTTTGTTGTTGTTTATTTTTAGTGGGGCAGCAAATGAATCACGGATAGTAACACTTACGATTGTGGATCTTCTAACCACCTTTTCCTCCCAAGCCCCCTTTCTTCTTGCTGACAGAAAAGCCATTTTCTTTATTTCATTTTTTTTTTAAATCTCGTTCCTAGCTGTAGGCCTACTGTGTCAGTAGAATGATTGCAGTGACAAGAACAGGTATGGCTGTCAGAGAATGGTCCCATGCTAAAACTACAACTAGAGAGGTACACAGGGATCTCAGGTTTTTCTTCCGCCAACAAGTAGCACGAAGGTGCTATAGGAATTCCATATACATTATCATCAACTAGCGCTGATGGCATCTGCCATCTTGGCTGATGCTTCCCATGGTCTGTTTCCTGATTCTATAGAACGATACCATCTCTATCTTTAGGACGCCGTTTTTAGTATAGCCTAGTATGTGAATGCTTGTCTGTAACCCTTGAAAACTAAAGATTTATTTATTCATTACTTATCCATTCTCTCTTGTAACCACCCTCACAGCATATTTTACACAATTTATGCAGTCTATTCTTCCCCAGTGGTTAATATACCATGATGGCCTTTCTTTTTCTATTATCTTACCAAGTTATCTTACACATTCAATTGTGCTGATGTGGTTTCCCTGTCCAGTTTTTTTGGTCACCGTTGATTTTGTACATGACGTACATTTTCAAAAACAAAAAGGCATGAATCAATGAATCACAGAGAGAGAGAGAGAGAGAGAGAGAGAGAGAGAGAGAGAGAGAGAGAGAGAGAGAGAGAGTCAAACTGACAGTTCGAGGTCAGAATGACACATGATTCTTGGTTACATCCACACGTGGAGACATGATCCCCTTAATTAGTTACTAGTCATGTTACTGTATGCTGTGAACTATTCATCTTTTTGATGTCAAATATCCGTGTTCCTTTTATCTTTTTTTTATACCACTTTAGGTCACAGCAGATTTTGCTGCATGAAATTCAGGCTGCTCTCCCCCAGGGAGAGCGGGTCGCCACAAGTGCAGCGCCTGACCATTACTTTTGTCTTTTCCTGTCTGCAACTGTATTTGTTTCCCCACCAGAGTGGCTTTTTTCTACAGAATTTTGCCAGTGACTACGCTCTTGTTGCCATGGGTCCTTTTACGTGCACTAAATAATTATTTTTAACACACGGGACCTGGGTTTATCGACTCATCCGAAAGACTAGTGCCCAGACAACCACTCATGGTGTAATGGATGGGGAAAAGGTTTGGGCCCAAACACCGCACACTCCCACCCTGACATTTCATTTTCTAGGCAGGCCCTTACCTCTAGACCTCCGATCTTTTGACCTTATTGTCACTTATAGAAAAAAAGGTTTTTTTGCCGAAACCATTACTTATTAGTTGTCTTTTATTATTTTAAAGATAAAGAATGATATCATTAGCTGAATAAATATCCCAAAAACCTAAGAATCGTTCAAAAATCCCAGTCTGATATTGACAAACACAAAGCTTAGGGCCTGTAACATAATTATGTAATCTCAGTTACTGTAAGGAAGTTCTCTATGTTGTCTTAAATTAAACTGTAAAAACAATACTGACTCAACATCAGAACACTTGTGATATAAATACACTTTCAGAAAACATGTGATGGAAATGGTTCTTAAAGATTTTCAGAAATCCTAGGATGGAGATGACTATCAAAGACTTCGGAAAACGTGTAATGGAAATGATTATCAAATTTCAGATTTCAAATTCTTTATTTCCTGTCATCCCTTTAGGGATATGGAGGATTCTACATTACAGCAATAAACAAAATCATATCTAAACAACACCCATACACCATGTAGCTGAATATTTGAACAAATACCATAAAACAAACAAAAAATTGTCCGTTTTTATGCATCAAACTCAAATAGTTTTCATGTTTTTTTTCTGATGATCATTTGAACAACATTGAGCAGAG